>JAUPFT010000005.1:51120771-51545771 GCA_036936625.1 Parnassius smintheus behrii
TTGTATTATTGATATGGTGCGTATTTAATGTTTGTATTAAATTTTAGGGTAGCTTTAAGTTTTGTATATTGAGATATTTGAGTTATGAAAAAGTATTCTGTCAATGTTTATGTGAGAATATCTATCGACATCACGTGTGGTGGTGTGTGATGTGGTGGTGGCGGGTGGTGTGGGGGTGTCAGTACCGTGACGGGCGGCGCGCGGCGGGCTGCGGCGGCCGATCTCGCTACCTAGACAGACCTAGCTTGAACAGAAGGGAAAAAAGAAACAGTACGCTATTTGCGCATCAGTCATTTCTTCCAAAATAATATTTCTCACTTATCTTAGGTCTCATATCAATCACCATTACACGTAAACATGCAGAACACAATAAACAGGAAGCAACTGTTACTGCGTTAAGAAGCAACGTGCTGAGTGTTAGGCATGCCACTTGTTAGTCATTTTAACTTTAACTTTGCCTTTAAAACTTTTTTAAATTCTCTTATTTGATATATAGATCAATTATGTAATATTTTAAATGGGTTACTTATTTGTATTTGTTCGAAAGAAAAAATCAATTTTTACGAGCTAAAGATGCTAGATAAAAAAGAGATATGACAAAGTATAAAGTTAAATATGCAAATAAATTGCTACACATTTAAATAAATACGCAAATTTGTTAGGCATATTAAGAGCTTCACATTTGGATGGATATTTCTAAGTTTTGTAAAATAAAACATAATTTAATAATACTATGCTGCAAAATTTATTCAAACCAAAAAGTAAGAAATATTTAATTAACCTCTTTGATTCGGTAAAAGATTTTTAATAGCAGTGAGTTCCATCAAAAACTATTATTATACTATATATATTTATATATCATGTAATTTTAAAGTGGTTTTCAAATGGACAAGCGTTATTTTAGTTGCAACCTAACACAATTCAAGACACATAGGGTGTTCGACTTTGCAATTAGCTATTTGTAAGAAAAAGAGATATCTTTAAAAGTAGTGGAAGTAATTTAAAATCCTTTTATAAATAGGAGATAAAAATTAAAATGGTCAATTGTTATTTTTTGTGCCCTATTGTTAACTTTGCAAATTAGTATGTGAAACATGTTTTACAGCAATTTAGTACTACATTCCACAGATAAGCATATTATTTGCTTGCAGTCATAACATATACTACGTATTATAAATTGTATCGTACATCAATAATAACTGGAAGCGAATGCACGCTTTTCGTTGCTAATGGCATAACAAATTGCAAAAATGAAATTAAAAATTTTAGCAAACTTATTTCGTAAAACAATATAAGTGTTAAGAGGTAAAGGAGGCCAACTTTAAAAATGTTGCAAAGGTAAGCCATCTCCTATTTTTCTAGTTGGTCTTTGCCGTAAAAATGATCACAGGCATGCCTAAAAATGTTGCATGTGCGTGAAGTTGACTGATTATTCATACTTTACAGGAGGATCGTCCGTAGAAAAGGAACGGTAAATTCTTCGTAAAAATTGAAGGTTACATAATAATAGTAATATAAAGAGGTTATATTATTCCTAAAGTGTAACAAATGGCTCCTTCCTGAATTTAGTGTTGGTTGCGTCAAAGAGAGGTCACTATAGTACCTACTTATTTCATTTTTATAGTTTTTTTTATAGATTAAGGGTAATGGTTTAGAGTGTTCTGTCAACGCTAGAAATGAGTTGTATTAGTAAATTTTCCCAACAAAAACAAGCAAAAAAAACCTACTTGTATAATACATATATAATTATTGTTAATAAAATAATTTATGTGGCAAAGTAATCGTACGTGTTTTCTGAGCGTTACGGTAACAGTTGTCATATAGTTGAACTATATAATTTGTAAATCGATTTGTGTTTAGACACATCCGATGAAATCGATTTACAAATTATGTATATACATAGAAATTATAAAATTTCTATGTGACTTCTGTGAAAGTAGTCCATTTATAAATAAAAATCAGCTACGAATTATCATACTAAGTACATATCATTATAGACGATTGATTAAAAACTGAAAATATACTTATTGAAAATATAAAAGAAAAAACCAACTTCAATCATCGTCCGAAGACAGTTGGTCTTTATATGGGACCAATGCAAATAAATTTAACTTTGTTAACTATCTTACGATTTGTACATGTAATGAAAAATCTAATAAGATTGGATTATTAAAAATGTATATTTTCCATAAAACTAAAGTGATTAATGAACACACCGTCCAACTGATGGTAAGTGGTTACTGTAGCCAACTTAAATCAAAGAGCTAGAGATGCATTGTCACCTGTACGGACTAACATAGAATGCAACTCATAAAATCACGTAAAAAGGGGACAAGAGATACGGCCCTTAGAAAATCTAATGGCTCTAAAAACGAATTACATAAAAACATTGTAAGTACGTTGAACAATGCTTTAACAGGATCTGTGCCCGAGTTGATCTTTAAAAAAAAGTTGTAAGTAACATCATCTGTCATGAGCTACTCCGATGGTGATTAACTGTCAAGCTGTATTTAAAATCTCACAAAAATTTTGCAAAGTGACGCGCATCAGCATATTGTGAACAATTTTCCTATTACTTGACACTGGCAAAAGTATAATCATATAAGTCCATAACCAAAGAATAAAAGTCGGGGTGTGGGCTGTGGCGAGGATACGGCCGTGTGCTTTACGTGAATACGTGTTCGTGACGAAACGATCTCAAAATGGCGGCGCTTCCCCTCCACATCGTGCGATGCGTCACAGATGACTGTGACGCACTCAACGTAACCAATTTTTTGATTCATTCGCCGTTGAGGGGTGTAATTAAATTTTGGATATAGATGATAGATATGTAGTTGCAACACCAAACTATATTCCCCGATTTTGTTATCGTTAACTTTATGAATTATTCAAGTGAAAAAAAAACATGTGTGTAGTTCACACGCGGTCGAAGCGAAACCTTCAGAAAAGGAAGCTTAGACAATACGAAACATTGTATATTGTGTTCTATCTCATTCTCTCGCAGACTAAATTCCATAAAAGTAAAAGTTTGTCTTTATTTAGTGTCGCTTTTTCATTTCATCGTGCTACAAATCAACGAATCTAAAGAAGTTTTCAAGGTTTTGTCAAGATCTCCCAAGTATTTTTCAAGTGACGCATCGGCACAACGTAAAGAAGTTTTAGAAACAAAATATTATTAATAATTTCATTACTTGACACTGGTACTTGACCAAAGTATAATCGTGCAAGTCCATAACCAAAGAAAAAAAACTGCCATGAGCACAAAAAGCGCGCGCGCACGCAGTAGACGTGCGGAGAGCGTACGGAGCGGTGCGGAGTGCGGAGCGTGCTCACCTGCGGCGTGGTGGCGCGTGCAGTGCAGCGGGCCGGTGTCGAGCGCGGTCGGCGTGTAGTAGAACGTGTGCGGCTCCGACGCCTTGCCACCCGACCGCACGAACAGCTGCACCGTCACCGTCTCCGCGACGTCCGCGCGGCAGTACGCCGGCACGCAGCACACGAGGTGCGTCTGCAATACAAACAAGCTCCATTGATTGTCTCGTGGATGAGGCGATTGGTAACAACTTGCTAATAACAACTAGATTAAAAAAAAACTACAGTTGCCAATCAGCGCACCAGGTGCGTCTGCAACACGAGTTATCGTTCAACGTTGTTGATCGCATAGCGGTTTAATACCCACTACCCCATATCGTTCTGCACCTACAGGGCGCAACTGAAACAGGATAAACTGCAGCATCTTCCTGGTAACAACTCAAAATTATAAAAAACTACGACAACTAAACGTGGCAAACGTGGCAACCATGGCAAAATCCATTTGATGACTCCATTGGAGATCTAACCACGATTAAGTACAATTTTTTATGAAAAACGAGTAAACAATCTAGCTGATGTCATCAGACATCTATTACATCTATCCTCGATTAACAACTCAAATGCAGATGCATTGTCACCCCAGAGGACTAAGACGGAATGTCTCGTTTTCAGTAAAATGGATCTCATATTTTCTATTTTATCTATCTTCGGTCGGACTGAGTTTCTTTTAAAATATTTCATTTCAAAGTGAAAGCTTTTGTGAAAAATTGTAAATGTTAATTTAGTACATACTGTTAATGGGGTGCTACATTTAATTTCTCGGACTCTCTGCTTCTAGTTGTAAGAGTAATCAATTTCAAATATATTTTCTTCGAATAAATAATTCTTTAGGTATATAATTGTAACAGTTACATCAATCAAAATTATCACTAACCTGTTGTAGGAACTCTTTATCGGGTACGACCTCCTCCTCCCAAGTGGTTCGGCCATCCTGTCGCTGACAGAAGACCACCCGAGTCTCCTTTAGGAAATTCTTTCCCAAAAGATACAGCTCCAAGCCACCGGTAGCAGGACATGAAACTAGCGACTTGCGACAAACTTCTGGAACGCCTGGAGGTTGAGCTGAGAAAAATATTATACAAATATTTAAAAAAACATTTGAGATAGATCTTTCTAGTTGGGTACATAATATAATATAACATAATTTATATACGCAATATTATGTACGTAAATGAAAACAATGTAAAATAATTACACTGTGCAGTTGTAATTTTTAATCCCCGACGAAAACAGCGGTATTATAAGTTTGTATATTAGTAGTATGTATCTGTTTTTGTGAATTGTGGTTTCATTAAGTTTTTTTTCGTAACGTACTTAAAGGGTTGACAAAATTTGCTTAATTCTGACTGACCCGACATCCTGAGTTGGCTTTTCATCGGCACCATTAAAGAAAAACATAAAAAAGCCTGCATGTGTGAGCGATCAAAAACATTTTGAGGACTTCTTCATGCGAGATCCTCCCAATGAGATTTTGAGCATTACGTAGGTTGGTGATATTTTTATTAGCAAATTAACAAAGTTTACGGAGCTGCACGCAACACAAAGTTGTGAAGCACTAAAACAAGAGTAAGGGAAGGAGACTCACTGCATATAATCTGCGTGGAGCAGACCTGCAGCGTCTCTGGCTGTCCGTTCGCGTCCAGGATTTCAGTGCGGAACACCATGCGGCAGCGCGTCGACTTCTTCTTGCCGCGCGCGGCGTGCCCACCCACGCCCCCCAAACCCCCCACACCCCCGCCACCGCCTAGCGCATCCCCGAACCGGTGCTCGACGTCCACGTTACGCTCCTGTAACGAATGGGACTAGTATGAAATCTGGAAGATATCCCATGTTCTATTCGTACTTGATCACACTTGAAGTAGCTTCAGTAGTGAGCGTTCGGCGGGGCGTGCGACATGGCGGCGCATTTCCCAAACAACTTGAGCGGTCACTCAATACAATATAATATAACAAACGGTGTTTATTCTGCGCGCTATACTATCCCCTGCAACACGATCTCTGAGGCCTTGGCCTTACATTTTTTTAAGGAAATTACTTATTCCATGATGATTTGAGAATATTATAAGATTATAATACTAAATAAACAAAATACAGCATTAGTCCGTGAAGTCGAGAATTATGTAAAAAATATTAACATAAATATATAAAAATATAATTAAACAAAAAATTTATTGGGTATCGTTTTTATACGCGATTACGTAGCACGAATGGTCTGAGGTAGGACCACGCTCTCACAGGATACCAGCGTAAAATAGCAGTTTAATGATTCTGTGTTTCGTATGGTGAGAGTAGAGATCCGGAGAGTCTTTACTGGAAGGCACTACGAGGCATTCCATCTTAGTCCTCTGTGGTAGTACACATCTGCATTTTGATTCTTAAACTGGGATAAATGTATATGTCTACGGGTCACAGCATCCACTTACCATCAGGTGGACTGTGTGCTCGTTTGTCACACTTATTCTAAAAAAATCTTATTATTAAGTTCCTTTTTTACGAATTTCAATCATGATCAATCATGATTGAAATTCGAAAAAATTTCAATCATGATTGATCATGATTGAATCATGATATGCTTTGATCAACCAATTTTTGAAAATTACTTTAAAGAGATTCGTAAATTTTAAAGCATGTGTGTTAAACCCAGTCAGGTATCGATTGAATGACTAGTCTAATGGTAAAAATAAATAGCAGCAACAGGAACATATCAAATAATGGAAGCTTCACAAACGATGACCCGCCGTCTGGCGCTGAGGCAGCACGTTGACCTCAGATAAAGCGCGGTGCCGGGCGACGCAGATACTGGGGACAAAGGTCACGACGCTCCCGAGCGCGCGCGATAACAACCCGATAGACGCCTATATTGGACTTCCGATTGCCGGCTTGTTTAGAGGCCGACGTACAAGATGCACCCATTGTGAAATTAGACTCAAATAATAGTGGAGACGCACTTTATATCGATGAAGAGATCAATAATACAAAACGCATAATTACTTATAGTTTGGAAGTATACGACAATAAGATTGTGGAAACATGAACACAAAATGATTTAAGTCGTAATGAAATGAATTCCATAAAAAAAGATGTTTAAATAACGAAATTTGAAGCTTCAATTAGCACAAAGTTTCTAGAACGGAAAATATTATTATAAAATCATTTTACAACAAAATATAAAGAATAATTATCCTATCACAAAGAAATTTAACACAAAATCAAAAGGTAGTTTTAACATAATTTATGACGAACTTTAAGTGAAAAAAGCATTAATTTACGTAATACTTTTTGATGTAAGATTGTAGTGATGTTTGCACTGATTGAATATTATTTTGATCTTACTTACTTACTTACTTATCGTCACGCACAATCCCTAACGGGGTAGCCAGAGAGAACAGATCGCCAAGTGTCACGATCCTTACATACCTCTTTCGCTTCTTTCAGGTTCATTAACTTCTTCATACATGCACGTCTAGGTATCCGAGTACTCTTGACCCTCCCCTCTTCGAGCAATTTGCTCACATGGTCTTCGAAAGTTAGTCTCGGTCTACCTCGACACCTTTTAATATTTACTTTCGCTCTATATATTTTCTTCACCATTCGGTCTTCACTCATTCGCTCAACGTGCCCAAACCATTGGAGTACGCCCCTATCAATTTTTGTGATAAGGTCATCTTTCAATCCTGCCATATTGCGAATCTCTTCGTTTCGCTTTCGGTCGGCTATGGTAACGCCACACATTTTACGAAGAGATCGCATCTCCACTGCATTCAACTTGCTTTTATGCTTCTTCTGGCATACCCAGGTTTCGCTGCCATATAACAAAGTCGGTACCAACACTGCGTTATGTATTGCAAGGCGTGCGCTCTTCACCACGCCTTGCCTTTTGACTAATGCATTCAGGGCACCATTGACTTTGTTTCCGGCAGCGACACGCCTATCCACATCTAAATCACATCTTCCATCCCGGCTGAAAGCACTCCCCAAGTATACAATTTCATTTACCTGTTCTAGACATTCCTGATTTACCCATATTTCACATTTCGTTCTCTCTTCGTCCTTTTCAAATACCAGAACCTTAGTTTTATTAGCATTGATAGGTTTAAAATATTTGTTACACGTATTGAAAACGTGTGCGTTGCACGTGTTCGTGTGTACATACGATCATCTGATGGCCCAACAATGGTCCGCCAGTTGGTATCGGTTGGGCGGTCAGGATTCGCGATCAGACACATATGATACGGATTATAATCTAAAAATATTAAAAAATAATATAATACACGGTATATTAATATTGAATATTATTATTATTCCAATTAAAAAAAAATATATGTATTCCAGTGTAACGGGTGGGAGTGTTAGCTTACGTATAGAGATATTCTGAAATAATTTCTACATTATTACCATATAGATGGATGTATATCATAAGAAACAGGGAAGGTCGCTAAACCTCGAATGTTAAGAACAGTTTTCGTCACGCTTACGATCTAATAAAAAAATTATAATCAACACTAACCTATCAGCTCACCGAACGAGCGAGATCACATAATGTGTAATATGAGAAACGTTCGAGTTAATAAGTTATGTAGGTATAAAAAATAAAAACACTTTTAAAAAGCAACATTAAAAATGTTCTAATTTATAATTCAACATATTACGGAGGACAACTAAAAGAAAAAAGAAAAAATTAGATTTTATGCTCTTTATAGCACACAATGAGATATACAAACATTGAAATTAAGACAAATTATTATTATTATTCTTATAATTTATTTTTATAATATACTAAATGTTCAAATAGGTAGCCTTATCGCCAAGCACCGATCGCTTTAAGGCAAACTTTTGGTATAGAAGATTAATTAAATTTTAATTATTACTAGAAAAATATTATTTAAAACGGACTTCACAGACTATATGTATAAATATTACTTGCAAATATTTCGGCAAAATTTCAGAGCACTTACCTTGAGTATGCCAACGCAATCACAGGTGACCTGCCAGTTCTTCGCGGGCTCCAGGTCTATTTCGATTATGACGGTGCCGTCCTCCTTGCGTTCCTTGCACGGCGTGGAGTTTTTCCCGGAGACGCGGCACGCTTGGTAGAACATATGTGGCGCCACGCGACCCGTGTCTGTGCCAATGAATACCTGCCAGGAACAACAGGATACAGTAGTTACAAGCTTAATGGTTCACACAGTAATTGATAAAAAAGTCTGCTTTAAAAAGTTTAAGTCACTCTTTCACTCCCATAATTAAGACAAATCTAAAAACACCTCATATATTCAACAAGCCGTTTAGGCTACAGAGCGTGCTCTCGAACAACGTTATCCCACTTCTGAGGCAGTGGGCTAAAAACTTTTCAAATAGCGGGACTGCGTGCGCGAGTTCTCGCCGTATGCAGTAGATAACGTGATACCTATTACCAACGAAAATGAATTTGAGAAAAAAATCAAAATTCCAAATAACGCCTGCCAAGCGTGAAAGCTATGGCAAATTTCCCACCATTCGGTAATTTTTAAGGGAGGCCTATGTTCATCAGTGAACTCCTCAAAGGCTGTTATGAAAGAATAATAGAAGAACTAGACAAAACTCAGGTAAAATATGATCCTTTACTAACATATAAGGCGTAATTACTACGTACTTAGTAACTAACATAATGGATAGTAAATTTCGACAGTATTAAAATTGATCCTTACCTGTAAAACGGCAGGTTTATCATAGCCCACCAATTTCACGATTGGGAAACCGTTGCCGGAGTTGTCTTTCACGGCGCCCCGGCTTCCCTCAGTCTGATATCTGCAACAAAAGTGGCATATGAGAAAAACGTTAAACAAAAACATCCCTTAAACAGATTTATTTCTTAAAAAAAATATATAGGTACACATTCTACTACGACATAATGTCGTATCATAGATATATATATATATATATATATATATATATATATATATATATATATATATATATATATATACACTTACAATTTGATATTGCAACACCATATTTATATAACCAGTTTGTATTACGATCAAATGAGTCATACATTATAAACTGCTATGACTCATCTCAGTATTTATGAAAGTATTTGTTTGTTAAAAAAGTTGACATTCTTACAAAGAAGTTTTCCGTAAACTTCTTAAGTGGCAAAGAAGCCTTAACTTATTGAATGAAACGAGGAAAAGTTTCCCTTTAAACTTATTGTAGAAAAAAAATTCCACTGTAGTATGTGGTAGAGCTTTCCATGCTTCAGCTATAGTAAGGTGGCACGAATGGGTCGGCACAACCAGGGAAGGACCACGACTCACAGAATATCAGCGTATAATAGCGGCTTATATGGTGACTTTAGTGGCTTATATTGTGAGTAGTTGAGTGTTGATCCTTTTCACTGGAAAGGAGACATTCTATCTTAGGCCTCAGGGGTGATAACAAATATCTGCATTTCGATTCTTAGTCGAGGATGGATATAGATGTCTATGACCCACAGAACCCACTTACCATCAGGTGGACATTGAGCTCGATTGTCACCATTTATCATCATTGCACCCCTTCACAAGTCCACTGCTGAACATAAGACTCCCCCAAGGAATGCCACAAAGCACGGTCAACATCAGGTCACATGCGTCAATTGACTTTCTGCACCCTTACCAGTTAAATATTGTACCTCGTAGGAGACCGATTTCACATTTCCGACTGGTATGAGGTTACCACTCGATTGTTACCTTGCCTACATGTTTAAAATTATTGTTGCATAAATTTATAATTATTAAATTATAGCACCAAAACCCCTTTTTCCAATATGTATATGAAATAATGGAAAGAACAGAAACATACCTCGCTCGATGTTGCGTCTCTGGCTGGCAGAGTATCTGCAGCTCAACCCTCCCGTCCCTCGACCGGCTGGAGAGCGGCGCCGCGAGGCCCGGCGCTCCCGACTGCGACATCGCAGCCAGCGCTCTCCGCCTGGCCAGCGCCTGTGCCAGCTTGCCGCCGTATTTCCCCCCCAGCTTTCCTCCCAACTTCCCACCCAACTTGCCACCTACTCCAGCCAGCTTTCCGCCGCCCGAGTACTTTCCAGAGAGTTTTCCACTGCTCCCCAGCTTCCCGCAGGACCTGTACGAAGGGTCCTGGAAGCGTTTCCCTGGATTCTCAGCAATATTTGGACTAGATATACTACAGCCGGCTCTTATCCTGTAATAAAACGTTTAGTTTAGTTTTGTATTCGTTTTTCCTGTTATAGATATGATATGAAGAAGGAGTTAATAAATTAGATATTAAGTAAAATTGAAAGCGTGCATTGAAAGTCAAGTTCTAAGAGTAAGTTACAATAACATAAAAGAAAAAATGAAGTTTGTACAAGGTTAAAGAAGACTTATGGTTTAAGCTCTTACATCTAGAAAAATATAAATAATAATAAAGCTCAGTCGAAATGATAACAGGCTTTCGCTTGTTTTTTATTATTATTAATTTATTTATTATTAAAAATACAAAATTTCTTATTTTTAATTTATTTATTATTAAAAATACAAAATTTTCAATTTAAACTAGTCGTTAATAAAAAATAATAAACATATCATGTCATGCCACTAACGTATTCGATTTTCTATATAATACACTTTTCCACTTTCTATTCAAGCTTTGGTGAAGCCTTTTCCATTCCAATTACCTGAAAATCATTAAATTGGAGATGTAAATTAAAAACGTTTGTCAAGTGCAAACTCCTACTCACTACTGCAAAGGGAAAGCGAAATTTTCTTTTTAATAGGTATGGAACACAATAGTAAATTTTTAGACAATGACTTCGGGAAATCGTTATTCTTTGCACCCTAACGAAATTCTTTTATAAAGATTAAGTTCCGAATGAAACTTGTTTTCTTTTACGGATTTCATCTCATTTTATGTTACTTATGTCTTGAGTACTTTGCAGAATCCATGGTCACGTGAGGACAGAGGTGATCAAAGCCAAAACGTCATTCATTATATAGTTTCGTTTCTTGTGTCGTGTACGTGTCAATGTCACAGCCAATTAAAAGACCACTGCTGAACATAGTCCTCCCCAAGATTGCCTCGTGGGGGGACATTTGCGGTTGCAAACCTAGCTTTTTTTATTTTTAAGTTGTTGCTGGGAAGACGGTGTTTCACTCTGTCGCCTCTCACTACGCCCACGGAAAGATATGGGATAATGGATTTTCTTTCACCGCTACTACGCGGTTGAGTGTACGTGTAATTTATAAGAAATCATCAGGATTGCCTTCGTTTTGTTATTGGTAATGATTACATGTTATTAGTACGTGAGTATGTAGTATGGTTGTATGTATGTAAGTTTCACTTATCCCTTTTTGTAATAAAGGGATAAGTGAAACTTCAATTACCTATTCGGACAATTAAAGACCCGTTCCACAAAATATCACGGAAGTTATGGCAGATTTTAGACATTGATGAGTGCTGGGTGATACATACATATATAAACCGATATAAAATAATTAGACCCTGTGCAATAAATGGGATTTAGTAAATAAATGTATTATAATGATTTCTTATATTTACGCGAACACTACACATGATTAAAACTACTTTTACGGATTTTATCGCGTTTATTTTTACTTTTTATTTTTAATTCCCGACGTTTCGGGCGCTTTCCAGCACCCATGGTCACGGGGGACTGAGATGACCGACGTCCCGATGTCATTGTTAAACCCGGAGTACCTTCAGCTTTTTTAATTATTGTTTATGGTCCGATCTATGCAAAATGAACTGACTATGTCCTGAGGTCTTGCAGTGGTATGCTTGGGTTTAGTTTTAATTTTATTGATTATAGGATCCCAAGCAGGTGGTAGTACCCAGCCTCCTTCTCTATTGAAATTAGGAAGTTTTTTAATTTCAATAGCCTCACGTATCATCCTTGGTAGGAATCGGTGTTCTTTCGCGAGGATTTGTGGTCTATCAAATCTGATGTAATGGTTGGGGCCGTCTAGGATATGATCACAAACTGCAGACTTCCCGGAACGTTGATGCTTCACATCAGCTATATGTTCTTTTACGCGGGTCCTAATTGATCTTTTGGTTTGTCCTATATAAGAGAGACCACATTCACAATCAAGCTTGTACACTCCTGCATCTTGTAGAGGAATATGACACTTGACGGATGGTAGGAACCGACTAATCTTCCTCGGCGGCTTGTAGAATGTTCTAATAGAAGCTCGCTTCAAGATATAGCCAATCTTGTCTGTGCCACCTCTGACATATGGTAGTACAGCAGGCACACGCTCGACTGTGGCCGGCTTCACTCGGTCACTGTGACGTAGGCGCGGGACCCGAAGCTTTTAAGGAGAATCGAAGGAATTATAAATAAAAAGTAAAAATAAACGCGATAAAATCCGTAAAAGTAGTTTTAATCAAATAAATGTATTATTTAAATGTATTATGACCGCGAGGGCATTATCCGCGCGCATGAACCTGAGTGAAACATGTCCACAGAGGCATTAAAATTGGGTCTAGGAGACGATTGACCCCCTGGATCAGTCTGCCTTCTTGGACAACGTTTTAAAATAGTTGTCTGGCTAACATATGTAAAAATAGAGCTTCAGAATGTAAGTGAAATTGAGTTTTTTTTTTTTAGAACTTTAAGGCGATACTGTCGACGGAAAGTGTCTGGGAGTGTTGATGACTGATTTTTAACGATATTATCTAATATAAAGGGGTTTTCCAATAGGGACTTGACAATTTTAAATTTAGTTTGTAAACGCACATTTTCACTTAACATCGAACTGTCACTGTCAGTTTATACAGTAGACATAACCTTTTCATCATGGTGAAGTACACGAACGAACAACGTCTGCAAATCTTAAAAATTTACTACGGAAATTCGGAGTCGGTGGCCGCTACTTTAAGAGCGTTAACTCCGATTTTCGGTCGTAATTCTCGCCCTAGTAGACAGGCAGTAACAAGTTTAGTGAAAAAGTTTGAGTCTACATATTCGTTGTGTGATGTTGCCGTGCCAGTGAGACTACGGGTTGGTCGAAGTGTCGAAAATATCGCTGTCGTTGAAACGTCCGTAGCAAATGATCCTAATCAGTCAATTCCACGGCGTTCTCAAGAGTTGGGCATCGCCAAGACCACTTTATGGCGAATCTTGCATAAGGATCTTACTTTACACCCATACAAGATCAGGCTCACTCAAGAATTGAAGCCGATGGACCATTCGAAGCGACGTACGTTCTCCGATTGGGCTCTGGAAAAGATGCGCCAAGATGATCAATTTCATCGCAAAATCATCTTCAACGACGAAGCTCATTTCTGGCTCAATGGGTTTGTCAATAAACAAAATATGCGGTATTGGGCGGGTGAAAATCCACATGTGCTTATTGAAAACTTCATCGACAAAAGATAACAGTTTGGTGCGGTTTGCATGCCGGCGGCGTCATAGGGCCATATTTTTTCGTCGACTATAGTGGTCACCACGTTACTATGAATGGTAATCGTTATTGCGCCATGATTATCGATTATTTTTGGCCCGAATTGGAATATATGGACTTGGATAGCATGTGGTTACAACAGGACGGCGCCACAAGCCACACAGCACACGTTACAATCGATTTATTGAAGAAGAAGTTTGATGAGCGTGTTATCTCAAGAAATGGATCAGTCGATTGGCCGCCTCGTTCGTGCGATTTAACGCCTCTAGTTTTTTTTTATTTGGGGCTACGTTAAGTCATTGGTCTATGCTAATAAGCCGACAACGTTGGAAGAGCTCAAAGCCAACATTGCAACAAGCCGAAATATCAGCCATTTCGGCTGAAATGTGTGGCCGAGGCATGGAAAATTGGGTCCAACGAATCGACCTCTGAAAACGTGCCCGCGGTGGCCATATGAGCGAAGTCGACTTCCATTCATAAATGTTTTGAATGTACTTCAACCCTATAATAAAATTTTTGAAATATCTCAAATGGTTTTCATTTTATTTTGAAAAATGTTGTCAAGTCCTTATTGGAAAACCTTTTACATATACGTAAAAATCAGCTGGGAGAATTAACGTGAAGTGAGTAATGTTTTTACGAACCTTGATTACCTGATACCTGGAAAATGGCCGTCTGGCCAAGACAGCACGTAGGCATAGTAGATACTAACACTACTCAATCATAAGACATTTCGTTCGTCAGAAAATAAATGACGTCTGTTGGCCATGCGATATTGGGCTATATTGTAAATTAGACTTCGTTAAGGCTAAATTAAATTTATTAAAGTGGAATGCTTGTATTTTTTATTGATTTGGGACAATAATTAAGTTTTATTTAATATTAATTTAACAAAATTCGGATATCAATAAAAGGCAAGATGACCGTAAGAAGAGCGAGGAGCATCCAAAACATTTGTTGTTTCAAAAGCTATGCATAATTACGTAGACTTAAAGGTGTGTGCTGTGTTAGTACGTGATAACAGCCTCTGCAGATATCACGTATCGGATACACATAGCTGGTGTGACGTCGAGTAAAATATTTAGACGTGCTTTCTCTCGCTATAGATACATCGATGTAAATTAATAATTCAAAGTGTCAGTGTCTAATTATGCTTGCGTTTTGTCTGATATTTTGATAAGGCTTCTTATTACGTGATTAAGAATTATAAACGATTTCATTACTTCAAACATCTTGTAAATTACCATAAAAATATACGAATAGATATGTGGAAATGTGTATCAATAGAGTAAAACAAAGTTGTATTAAGCATGCTTATAATAGCAGTAATGGAAAAAATGGACACCACCAACACCCGCGAACTGTTGTAATAGCAAAATAAAGTTTCTATAAACATGTACTCAACTAAAAATATAAAAAATTATATGTAACATACACGGGGGCGGGTAGTAGAGCGGTTGCTGTGTCGAGCGGAGCGGGCGCGGGAGCGGGCGCGGGCGCACTAACAGGCGCATGCGCGGGTGCGCCAACGAGCGCTAACGGATACGCGTCATTAGCGTCGTCGCACTCTATCTTTACCGGCGGCTCGTTCCCGCGCCGTCTTTTCCTTTCACTGTGTTCCCACTCCTCCACTGTTTCAGTACATCTGTGCACACGCGCCCATATATCCTTCACACTACATCCAAATTAATTTTGAATAGTTTCGCCTATAAAAAAACTTATAACGCATAAATCTTAGAGGAATGAGATCATTGTTTTAATTTCTCATTTTATATACTTCTTAAAATTCATAAATTTTCTAATACGTGAGGTATTTCGCACGCTGCTGATTATATATTACAATAGCATTAATAAGAGAAGCCCAACCACTTTCCAAAAAAATCTTCGGGGCAGTCAAGAATAGCAATTTTTATAAATATATACATAATCAGGCATATATGTCGCGGAACGTAAGTCTAGCGCTGAACGAAACGTGGAGGGGATAGCTGCGAATGTCGTATCAGTACGGGGGATGGAATGCGAATGGAGAGCCAATCAGCGCGTGCGAACGATACGCACAGCCAATCATACGCAATAAAGGTCACCGCTAGACTTTCGTTCCGCGAGTACCTCACTACCTCACGATTAGTGTAAGTGAGCCCTTGACGGTGTACTTAGAGTATACATAAGCTGGCTATCTAATGTATACTCTAAGGTAATGTAGCATGACATGCGCCACATGAATAATCATGCTGCATGACGGGCGCTCGTGCCAAATCATTAGGGATTTTATCGCATTTCAGGACGACTTGAATAAAGTACAACTATAAAGTAAGTAATTTACGGAATTATTGTTTCTGATTTATTTTTTATGGTACCTTTGCTGCGCAGCAAAAAAATTGTTTAAAGAAAGGTTTATTCTCTTGTTTTTGTCCATTTATGCTTTTCTTTTCGTGCTCTACAATTTTTGTACATTGGTAACAACATTAACACGAATTCATTTTGGTTTTGAGAATGTTCGCTGTAATCAAGGCCGTTTCGGAACGAACTGAGCAGTTGCATGACAAGCTAATCCGAAGATGATCATACGTGCATGTCGGTCTTAGTTTGCAGAATGATAAAATGAATTATCAATCAACCGTCATCGCGTAATTTGCATGTTTTTAGCATCAATCAATACAAATTAAACGATCTTGCATGCATGACAGCAAGTAAAGCATGCATGACCGTCTAGGGTCCACTGAGGACATGACATTTTAAGCGGTGAAAAAAGCTTCATGATATTATGAAATAATGCCCAGCATAAATAAAAAATTTAATTTATGTGGTACTTGTATAAAGTTACAACCGCCTTAGAAATAAGTTATGGTGATGAAGCATTATGTATACATGTAATAACAATAATGTCCTCCAGACCGAATTTCGGTCACAGCGGCCAGCCTCAACGAAGACTAGCCATCGGTACAGGACAGAATTATAGTGCACAAGTGTATGTGCTAGCACAGGTGCACTCTCTATTCCCTCACTCTCATAGTCCGATGGGAAGGTAAGCCGACACGACCGGAGAAAGATCAGGTGCAGGACCAACGGCTTTACGTGCTCTCTGAGAATTTCTTAACGGAAAAACTCATTAACTAATATTTTTTTGGCCTAATCCGGAATTCCATCTCGGGACCTTATGATCAGCAGTCAAGTTTTACAACCACTAGATATGTAATTATAAGAATTTATTTGATAAAATATTATTGAAGAAAAAATTATATCAGAGGCACATTTTTTCCACATTTAAGTAAAAGTTCTATTCAACTTATTTATGGTGTTGAAATGAACACTCAGATATCTTAAATTAATGGAAACTATCGTTATTTTGTAACATAATATTATACACAATTTCTAGTATAAAAATTACGAAACGTCGAAAACCCGTAATATAACTTAAATTAGAAATTTTAAAAAGCCCCCAAAAGAAAAAAAGAGCTGATGGTCTTCAAATGGCTGAATGGATCAACACATTATCTCAAAACATAGCTAAGTACGCTCACGATTAAGACACCACCTTTCAAACCAAAAAAAAAATCAAAACCGGTTCATCTCTTCAGGAGCTAGGATGCCACAGACTTATACTTACTACAAACTATAACCCCTCTGTTGTCGTCGGGGTTAAATATAAACCTTAGTTAGAATTTTGTATTTACACACAACCGTGCGACAATTTAAAAATGTTGCCCAATATGAAAAATCTGATGTTTATCTTTGCCTGATAAATCTTTTCACATGTACAATGCACAAGCACACGAATATAAAACTATAGATTGTCATTTAATTACAATCCTAAACTGAATTTGGAAAAGGATAAATCTATTAGCCCGTACTGCACCGTCCTACGCTTATTGAATATTTGCGAATTGGAGTAGTTACCTGGGATGAATCACGGAGCAGATTGTGCCAAAAATACGATGCAGCACGTGCACGGTTACGGAGCACGCGGTGAACTTTGACGCGCGCGTTTGAGTGGCGAAAATGCAGGATTTAATCGTCTGAACTTAAACCTCGCGGCATTCGTTTTTTATGAGAAAATTTTTACAACGTGGCATTACATATTGTTACGAGCTTGAGGTTCGTGACAGTAAAAACTGCCGATTGAATTACCAAAGTTTACACTTTTATTACCGAACACCAATTAAAACTTAAAAACACTAATAATTAATCACACTGATTCACTTCATTTCCCTCCGAAACTTCGCTTGTCTCGCCAAATTCAATACCACCCCGATCGCGGCATGCAGCGGCTTTAAATACATTTTTACACCGAAACATCCAGAATATTCCAGTGGATACGGGCGCCGACCGACCAGACGCAGAAAGTTCGAGTGTGGGGCTTCTAGAAAGCATAATTCTTCTGTTCGATACTAGATGGCGCTATTGGTCTAAAGATCAAGATTGACATTTTCTAGGAAGCCCTCCTTGCTCTGGTCCCCTACACTAGATGGCGCTAGTGCCAGGTACCTGACATCAACTTAGGCGCGCAACAATATTCTTTAGAGACATCGTATTATAAAAACCACTATAAATTTTAAGAAGCTTAACTATGATTTGCTTTAAACTTTTTTATATAATTGCCAGAGACAGCTGCATTGAATAGGAATAATTTATATACTCGTACATAAAAAGATATTTACATTAATATGGAAAAGCCTGGACATTACTGTTCTACCTGGGTTTATACTCCGTTCCATTATTCTATTATTACAGTAAATAAGACTAGACACGTCATAATACCGTTCCAATAAATCATATCATCAGATAGCGCTCTCATTAGCCTATGTTTAAGGGATTCTGCATCATGACTTAGGCATCCTCTCTAAAACATTAGAAAGGTTTTTTTCATTTTTCTTCATTTTCGAGATATTCAATAAACACTTGAGGTATCAAGAGGTATCAAGAGGTATCAAATTTCTTTCTCAATATTCTGTGAGAAATTATATTTCACCAACCGTCGCCGTTTCCTCCGTTTTTAATAACCAGTTAAAAGCTAAATACATTTTGGCATCTCAGTCTTTTTGACCGAAAAAAAAATGGAACCGATATTATCTAACTTTACAATTTGTACAAAAATTATCACGTATATATAATCAATGTGAAATTTACAGGTGAGGTTTTGCATGTTCTGTCACACGTTACAATATTTTAAATTTCAAATCATTAGAAAGTTAAGACTTAAACACAGTGATTAAAGTAAGTTGTTTAGCAGTATGATGACTTGATATACTCGTAGTTGATTTAACATTGCTTTAGCACTTGTCCTATCGTCATCGATGAACGAGAAGCGAGTAGAGCTAGAAACTAGATAAGAATTGGCGAGCATCGAGAAGCGAGTGCGTAGTTCCGATAGTTTTGTCGCTGGGCTCTAAGTGAGTGTATGAGTTGCTCTAAATTCACAGTAAATGCGTGCACACAGATCCGCACAGTGGAGTGAAATAATCGCTGGTTGGTCTCTCGTCTCTCGGCTTGAGTTTCGACTGTCAAGCGAGCATTGTTAAGGCCCAGTTTACATTTTGAGAAGTGACAAGTGCGAGTGGCAAGTGCAAATGATAAATGGCCTGAAATGATTTATCTGCATTCCTTCAGTTACCGTTAGACGATAAATGAAACTAGGTTGATGGATTCTCTTTCGCCGTACTTATTACTTCTTTTTTATTATAGAATAAGTGTGACAAACGAGCGCATAGTCCACCTGATGGTAAATGTATGGTGGAAATAATATATCATTTTTGCGCTGTAATGGAAATGAGGATGGGACAAGTTCAATTTTAATTTTATCCTGTTCTACAAAAATGTTTTTGATCGAAATGTTAATATGCTAAATATCGTGTAATTCCGGCACGAAAAATCTTATGACTTCTAAATGTAGACAGAAAAGCAGATGTTTACTCGTACTGTGCCGTAATGAAATTATTACTATCAACTCATTGCCTTAATATAAAAGAAAATTAACTATAGAAGATTGTTAGAGTGAAAAGGCGAGTCTAGTCTAGTGTATTTACTCTAAAATTTCCCTTATTGGTTGGTTTATGACGTTTCAGACAACGAATAATGCATAAATAACTAAGTCCCCATTTCAGCTTAGGAATCAAGGCGCAGTTGCATCGCACTTAATCAAGCAATCTAGATTAAGCCGATAAACTCACTTAAGAATTTTTTTAATTGATCGTCTCAACAGATAAACAGGGTTAGTGCACGTGCACGTTGCACGTACGTTCCTAATACTAGGTTGCACTAAAAGTATCGGGAATGGAATATTTCCACTGTTCCTGTCATATTAAAATCTTTTTAATTGAAAACTCCTTGGTTTTAAAAATCGAATACCATTTATTTATTTAAAAAAAGATTCTCGGTCTTGTCACAAGGTTTTGTCAAACTTGTTTAGTCGTTAAGAAAATGGAATTGACTCGAGAAAATTCAAGAGCGATGATTTATTATGACTTTCGAAGTGGTTTAATACAAAAATAGTGTGTCGACCGGATGATTTCTGCATTTGGTGATGAAGCCCCATCCAAAACCACAATTTATCGCTGGTTTGCTGAATTTCAACGTGGACGTGTCAAGCTCCGTGATGATCCCCGTCAAGGTCGTCCAAAAACTGCAGTCACCCAAGAAAACGTTGATGTTGTGCGTAAGCTGATTGAGGAAGATCGACATGTGACATACCGCGAAATTTAGGCAACTTTAGAAATTGGCATGAGTCAAATACAAATAATCTTACATGAACAATTAGGTGTAAAAAAGTTGTTTTCCTGATGGATACCGCATTCGCTCTATGAAGAACAAAAAGCGGCTCGCGTTACTTGGTGCGTCAGAACTCTCGAAAGATTCCACGCAGGATCCTCAAATGCTGTATACAACATCGTATCAGGTGACGATTCCTGGATATACGCGTACGAACCCGAAACAAAAAACCAGTCACGAGTTTGGGTGTTCGAAAATGAGTTAAAGCCAACAAAAATTGTTCGTTAACGGAGTGTTGCAAAAAAAATGGTGGCCACGTTTGTCTCCAAAACCGGTCATGTTACGACTATTCCTCTTGAGGAACAATGAACGGTTAATGCAGAATGGTATGCTAGCATTTGTTTGCCACAGGTCATTTCTGAACTCCGTAAAAAGAATTGCAAACGCCGCATCATCCTCCATCACGACAATGCGAGTTCTCACACCGCAACCAGAACAAAAGAGTTTTTAGAGCAAGAAAATATAGAATTATAAGACCATCCGCCGTACATAGACATCTACATTTATCCTCTAGAATCAAAATGCAGATGCGTTGTCACCCCTGAGGACTAAGATGAAATGCCTCGTTACTAAAAATTATATCCGGTTCTTTACACTCATCATACGAACTAAAGCATTAGTCTACCGTTTCACGCTGGTATTATATGGAAGCGTGATCCTTCTCCGGTTGTGTCGACCAATTCGTGTCGCAGTCACAATATAGTGACAGCGTGACTCTAACACGTAAAAATTACAAGGGAAGAATGTCAGACAACTTGTCAAGACAATTATTTTGATGAAATAGAGAAAAGAATCTATACCTGGTAGAGCCACGACCGGGAAGGGGAACTAGGACTCGACCGGGGAAGGACCGCGCTATCACAGAATACCAGCATAAAATAGCAGCATAATACTGCTGTGCTTCGTATGGTGAGTGCGTAATCCGGACCCTTTTTCACTGTAAACGAGGCATTCCATCTTAGTCCTCAGGGGTGACAACGCATCCGCATTTTAATTCTCAATCGAGGGTAAATGTAGATGTCTATGCGCCGCGGCATTTACTTTTCACTTCACGCTCGTATTCTATAATAAATGCCTTCGTGATATTAGGAATGCTGATTAGATGTCTATGGGTCATAGCATCCACTTACCATCAGGTGGATTTTGTGCTCGTTTGTCACCCTTATTCTATTAAAAAAAGGAAAAATTAATTACGGCGTAAGAGAATCCATCAACCTAGTCTCATTTATCGTCTCTATGTAACTGAAGGAATTCAGATAAATGATTGTGAATATAAACTATGTGGACTGACAACCAGGATCCTGGAACTGGAAGACGAAAAACACATTTTTCAATTGTCTATTTTGCGCTGGGAATAAACTGAGGTTCGAATAGATGGCGAGAACGAGGGAATCCTCAAGTCCGGCAACTTGTTCTATCAGTGGGAAAGCGACCATCTGTCCCAAGGAGGATCTTTTTACAAATAAATACGAGGGTGGAAACTGGTAGCAATCATCGAATTATAAGAGGAACACTAAAACTTAACATTAAGTTAAAGAGGTCACATCTACGATTAAGTGGACTATATAACTGACAAGATCGTGGACATTTTTCAAGCTTGCGGTCGGAGCTTTTGAGGAGGTTTTGCAAAATCCATTGCAGAAAAACTCATAAACTCTCCGTTCACATTTTTAATTTCACATTAAGACTGTTAGACGGTAAAAGAAACTGCAGTTTTCAACAAATATGACAGCGCACAGGCAAGTGAGTAGACAGATCTCCTGCTGCACGCGGCGATACTTCTGCAACTTCTATTGAAGAGGCGCTTGAGGAGAACTTAGATACGCAAAGTCTCTGCCAGAGATTTTTCTGCTGAAATGAACCATATGTCTAAGTTGAAAACTGACTTTGGGAGCCATATTTCCAGGTGATTGCGATTTTGAGTGACATTGAGAGGTTCTAGAGACAGATATACACATTTTGGTTGGAGCCATACGCAAATGTGAGAATCCACACAAAAGCAAGTCGCATCCGACACTAATCTTTTAATATCCCAAACGTCACTCTGACTGAGATTAAAATGGCCTCTTAAACATAATAAAAATGGGAAGACACCAGGTGGTAACGGAATTACAGCGGGAGATTCTGAACACGGATAGGAAACTAGAATTCCTCCACAAGGTGTTTCGAAATTTGGGCAGTGTTACAGTCCCTTTATAGGGCACAAGAATATCAGTGTATGAAGGTGTTGAAGTGTTTGTACAATAGGGTGACGATGACTTCACGAGTACAGAACCCACTCGGTTTCTGTACTCAGTTACGAAACCTATCCAACTGCAGAGGGTAGTCAGATAAGGTGACGTTATACTCCAAAAACTCTACTAGAAAGGATACAGTATGAATATCAAATGCGAGTAAATCACCTTCGATTTGCGGAAGATATAATCTTTACGACCTTAACACTACGCTCAATTACCTCAACAGTGTCTTCCAACGGATAGGTCATATGATAAACATTGATAGGAACGTAATATTCTTTGGGAACTCTACGCTCGAAGTTGTTGACGAGTAGTTTTGCATTCATTACGGTCCATCACAAGTCCATTGCTTAATTTATTTTATTTATATTAGTCCCATAGATTGCTTTCTAGGTTTAGCAACCGCAGTTTTTTTTTTTGATTATGGATAAAAGTTTAAGATGCTGCTCTCCATCGCCTGGTTCGATTTCCTTATATCGCTTACAACACCCAGGGATAGGGTAGTGATTTTCTTACGCTACCATTACATGGTTACGGACGTAGACCGAGTATATGTCCTAGGCCTATTGGTTTGACAAGGTAAGTTCAACTTAGTTGTCTTAGGGGTATATATTGGTATTACGACACATATTCTCGTCATGTATTCCTCAAAACTTGAAAACATATGTGAACCACCCGAGCAACTGCTGCCACGTTGCCAGTGGTGCCGATTACAATCTAAGCGTCAAAGTAAAAGTGAACAGGCTTTTGTTACGGTGAGACAGTGTGATTCATCAGCTAGATCTTCATCACCACTTACCACCAGGTGGGATTGTATTCAAGCATTGGCTTATAATAATTAGAAAAGTAAGACTTCAGACAAACAATACAAGTTATTGAGAGTGACACACTGACGGATGAAATGAACGCATGTCTCAAGTACTCACTGATAAGATATGGAAAGTGCTATGATCAGCAGTGGACTATTGAAGGGCTGTAATGATGATGACATGCAAAAAAAAACTGACATGTAAAAAATTAAATTTACAATTAAGCAAAAAAACAAAAATATTAAGTATTATGTAGATATCTACTTGTAGTCGCTTCCTTGAGATAAACGCCTGACATTTTAGCACCAGTGTTTTTCTGTTTTAGATGATTTAACATTAGTTAGTTAATATATATGACATGTACATTGCCATACCTAACAAATTAATACTAATGATACATTTATATAAACAGAATGGGTGAATCAACGCAACGCCTAGCGTAAGCGATGAATATTTCACACATTTGGTGTACAATTGTGTGTGAGTGTTAATTCTTGGTTAATATACTGTGACGGTTCACACGTTAACGTTGATAGCGGTTAAAGCACGATGGGCGCAAGTTAAGGCGACACCGCGAAAAAATGCACGTCCTTTCATCGAATGGTATAGGACTATGACACCACTTACGAAACTGGAATTTTGATATAGGTAAATTCATGTCTTTATCTTGAATTCGATTGTTCAAAAACACGATTATATAATTCTGCCTCGATCATAATTATTTGCGAAAACACCTCTAAAAATCACTATAGTCCCTAATATATATTCATAACATCAATATTCATTATTTACTTCCTCATTATTTTGATTACTTAAATCAATAATTTTTTAAAAATATTTTAAGATTCTGACAACTTCTACGCTTTTTTATTCGTCGCGGGCGCAACGCAATTTTAGACCTTACGACGGCGTTTTTTCAAGTTTTTATAGAAATTATGTATTCACTCGGATCAGTACGGTGATAGCCTGGAGCCACTTTTTCGATGTGTCGTCTTAAAACAATAACAAAGCAGTGACAAAGACCAAATGCTAGTCCCTCTCACCTGTTGACGGGGTCCGGACCGAGCCCGCTATCGTTACTGTTTTCACACGGCTCCGGTGGTCGCAATGGGTGTGTGTGTGCGTAGTGCGCTAGTTTCCCGAATTTGCCAAGGTGCACAAACTTGCCCGGGTTGTTTGCGTTCTTCCCCGGGTGCGCCATCTTGCCAGCGTGCAGCATCTTTCCGGAAAGCGTAGATTTTCCCGGGTGCACGCGCTTATTTATCACTTTCCTGTGCACTCGCGCGCTCATCGTCGCAGTTGTGGACATAGTCATTTTCATGCCTGTCGAGAAGCAAACATGAATGTGATCCTGTAACATGCTCAATATAAATTGTGTTAGTAGGTTTTGACGAATGCTGCCGAGCGTTCGTCCTACTGCGAACCCATTCGGCTTGAGAAAACAGGCTATAATTGCCAGTTTTATTATTATTTACAGAAAAAAACACACACATGTTGACTACTGACATCAATAATACAATTAACTGATGATTTATATTAATAATACGGTAAAGTCTCTATAAGGAAGTAAAGCTATATTATAACTATTGTGCTTAGGGAATAATTAAAATATAAATTTAGTTATAGCTATAAGAAGTCGATGATGATAAAACATATTTTTATCCTGTGTCGCGAACTACGATTCAGTTTTATAAATGATTTTTTGAGTAAATCTAATGAAAAAACAATTGCGGAAAAACGCCAATGACTCCCGATCAGTTTGTTTCCAATTTTAAAGTGCTATTCAGGGCATTGGCATTTTAAAATGCAATTGATAGAATATAACATGAGAAACCTAGTTGGTATTCATATTCATATTTTTAATAGTTGACAACATACGTTTATTGTACGACTCAAACTGGCAATTTTTTATTATGCTAGTTATATAGTTAAGTATTAAAATCGTGCCAAACACCAATATTCGATGGCCATTTAATGACTTTAGTAACTTTTTTATATCGAATGTGTGATACAAATGAGCACACAATCTACCTGATAGTAAACAGATGCTAGCCCATACAACAGGCCCATAGACATCTAAATTTAATGTCGATTAAGAATCATAATGCAGATGCGTTAACACCCCTGAAGACTAGATGGAATGCCTCGTTTCCTGTAACAAGGGTATCCGGTTCTCTACACTCACTATCCGAAACACAGCAGCATTAAGCTGCTGTTATACGCTAGAATTCTGTGAGAGCGTGCTCCTGGCTAGATCGAGCCGACACATTCATGCTACAACAATAATATAGGTGCAGCGTGGCTCCACCACGTGAATGCAGTTTCGTTTTAGACCATTCGCTAGTCGCAAAAATTTACACGTTCGGGAATACATGAAACAAATTTTTGTTCTCTATGCGACTATGGTTCATAACGCCGACCTATGCGAACGACTAAATATAAAACTCAATTGTTATCAAATTAACCATTAAGCGAAATGTTGGGCTGTCTCTCACTAGATGAACTAACAGCCTGATGATAATTAGATTCAGGAGGTCGGCAGCATGGATGCAGGTGTTTTAGAACCGTACTTGTCAGCGTTACTTTGAGGAGGCCCGTGTTCAACAGTGGACTTGTGGAGAATTGTAATAATGACGATGATGAAATCCACTTCACTATCACCACCTTGTATTTATTGTTTTTCAATACTTATTGCATTAGATAATTATTAATTTGTTTTTAAATTAATTATGTAAATTTAAAACGTTGATGCGTCGATCATTTTAAAAAACGATGTTCTGAAATCAAATCGGTATATAGAGTCTGTTAATCATGGAAAAACAAATATTAATTGTTTTAAAAATCATCAGAAAACTGTTTCATGATTCATAATTAAAACAAAACAAGAGTGTGTTTTCAGATCTGGATCGTATATTTTTCCCACGACATCACTAATTATCCAAACCTAAGATCAACGGCGTTAAGGAGATCTTAAACTTTTAAACCATTGGTCTCTGTCAACACATTGGCCAGAGTTAATAAAGAGTAGAATGGCACTAACTGCACTTGTGTACAGTTGTAAACAATAATTTGGAGGAAAAGAAAAGAAAGGAAAAGGAAAGGAGGAGGAAGGTGTTAATAATAATTTTTGAAAGTTAATAATAATTGCAACTAGCGTTGCCAGGCGTCCGGATAAAGCCGGACATAGTCAGGCGTTTTGGTTGCATGCCCGACGGTGTCCGGCCTGTCCGGCTTTTGTTAGGCTTTTTTAATTTGACAATTTCGTTACATTTCATGTACTTACATATATACTATAACGACTATTGAAATTAATATTGTAATGAATATTGAATGATTAATAATAAATAAGACTAATTTATTGAATTGTTACTTCGTAAGAATTTAAGAAAATTTTATGGTAAATGATAAAAACATGGTTTTACTTTGCAAAAAAACTTCGTTTTACTAGGAATAAAAAAATTAAGCGTGTCCGGCCTTTTTACCAAAATGTCCGGCTAAGCTCGCTGGTCCGTCCGACATTTCGGTTTTAAGACCTGGCAACTTTAATTGCAACGAACAAAAATAAAAAATAAAGCAGTTCACACGCGGTAGAAGTGAAACCTTCATAAAACTAAACTTTGAAGGAATGAGAGAAAAATTAAAAAGGAAACACTGTATACTGTATTCTATCTCATTCTCTCGAAGGCTAAATCATATAGATGTATAAGTTTGTCTCTTTTTAGTGTCGCTTTTTCATTTCATCGAGTGTGAAATAATAACGATTCTAAAGAAGTTATCACTTCAAAAAATATCATTAAAAAGGCGCGGAGACAACGAGCCAATGATAGTGAACCAGACGTTTTGCTTTGTGATGGTGTGATCATATCACACAATCGTTACAAAATAGAAAATAAATACAATGGCGGCCAGTAGTCAAAAGTAATTAAGATCAAAATCAATCAAAAAATGGATTTATTTTCCAAGACTATTTTGATGTCAATAATGTTTGTATTATATTAGTTACATGCGGGCAAAATCCATGGTATGTGGTGTGCTGTTTGGTACGTAATTAAATTTAAAAGAATATATTTTTCTAAAGCTGTCTTTATAAATATTTCTTACGTTATAGAAAAAAATGGAAAATTAAACAGCTCGATAATAGTTAAGGAAGCTTATTTCTATAATTTTACGGTGAAAGACATTCTTATAGAATGTCAACGTAAAGAAGAAACTTAAGTTGTTTCTTTTAGTAATTTTTGAGGCGTTCTAGCATAATCCTCCTGATTTTTTTTATCGACGACAGCTTGTGCCTGTGATAAACTAATTGTTTGCTAAATATCAGATTGGCAATGCATTACTTTTAACTTATATAAATTGAGCCTCTATTCTTGATCTACAATCTTACACATTATTAAAAGTAAAATGTTTTGCTTTTTAAAATATTTAAAGTTTAATAAAAAGAATATATTTATATTCACATATAGTTCAGTACGTATAATAGGTATAATATTATGCTCAGAGTTAGTGATACAACTCGTAACTCAATTTGCTTAAAGTAATACTTAAGAATATTTTCATAGAAATACTGTCAATCTCAAATGCTTGTAGGTATAATGTCACAAGAGAGAAACATGGACGCGCTTTGTTTGTAAAGCCGCATATATTCGCAGAAATATATTTGCACGCCGCGACCAACTTTAATCATGTCCGTCGGTTTATCTCAGGCTAATCTGTTCGCGCTGTCTCCGAAGCATATAAATTCATATATGGTTCATAGGAAGCGATAAACCGCGACCGTAAAATTTGGCCTCGCTGACATAATCTAAACGCTTATGTGACGTAACGATGATTCATATTCAACACCCGTCACTGAAAACGCAAATGCAATAAAAGTAGTTTAAGTCGGCAATATTTATAATCCAAGATCTATTTCCAACGAAGTTGAAAGTGGAAACAGTCAGCCACGAGAAACTACCGACGCGCTCTGTGAATAAATTAAAGTCGCGGAAAAAGTGCAACGTATCCAATATCTTATAAAGAATGAGAATTTAAAGCTATTTTTATTTTTTTTTTATTTTTTTTTTACAACTATCACACAAAGCCATCTAGTCCCAAGCTAAGCAGAGCTTGTGTTATGGGTACTAGACAACTGATAAACATGCTTATATACTATAATAGCAGTATCAGTAGTCAATCAATTTATTAACCATATTGTTAAAATAATATGAAATTTCAAGAATCTCATAGAAATATAATATACATAAATCTCAACGGACATCAAAATTCTCATTCTGTTATGATTGTTTTGGCAAGCAGACGTGAATTACGTACGATCCAGGACAGGTCCACAGTCATAGTAGTCCCTTGAGTAGATAATGCGGTAAATGTGATGACTGAAGGGAACAAAATACATAGCATTTATTATGTCGCCAAATCTGAAACAAATTTAAATTTTATGTCTCAATTGAACTTTGTAGGAAGTGTTTGCTCAAGTAAGTTTCGAAGTAGGTTACGTTCGCTTCAATATTGTGTTATTGTATAAAAAGAACATCCTTAACTTTCCTAAGTCAATTTATAGATGTTTTATTAGCCCTTACTTTACTACTATATTCTATATTAAAATACGATTTTTGACTGTACAGTTGATGACTGAAGGGAAGAAAATACATAGCATTTATTATATCTCCAAATCTGAAACAAATTAAAATTTTGTGTCTCAACTGAACTTTTTAGGAAGTGTTTGCTCAATTAAGTTTTGAATTATGTTACGTTCTCTTCAAAATTGTGTTATTGTTTACATCACACAAGAACATCCTATTCCTAAGTCAATTATAGATGTTTTATTAGCTCTTACTTTACTACTATATTCTATATTAAAATACGATTTTTTTAATATTTTTAATGTCATGACAACCACGAACTTCGGTTGGAGCCAACATTTGTTCCAAAAGACCAATTGTTGGTTTTACTGGTCTAGCAAATTCTAGCTTATAATACCTCCTCTTACCTCCGATCATGGCACTAATAATATTGGACACTTGGGGCACTATTAATGTTAAATACTCCTCCGCATTTAATGACTTTCGATTAATTGGAAACTGTCGCGGGCGAAAATCTACCAGAAAAAAAAATTTTTACTATTGTAACTTTCATGTTTCGTCCATGCCCTGCAATTTCAGACCTGTTGCAATTTGGTGCTCTGGGGTCATAGTTACCTTTTTGATGTGAATTTTTCACTAAGCGCCGTTTACCAACTCTTATCAAGTGCCAAGTGTTTGAACGCAAGTAAATCCAAATGCTATTGTAACCTTTCAATGAAAACCAAAAAAATGCTAATAAAAAACATTTGATGTAAATTTCTTGCAGACTGTACCGCGGTGTTAAAAATATTTACAATTATAAATCAAAATTTTGATTTTTCGCGTACTATTTTCTATGCATACCCTCAACATACATAAGGACAAGCGTCCATAAATATAAATTTTAAGACAAATGTAGCATACATATAATAAATAATAAAATAAATAGGAATGAGTTCACCTTTCTTCCTTCATATTTTTGCTGGCGGAGAGTACATTAATGCTTTGGACTCGTACAATCACGTACAGGTAAACGCCCACACAAAATCGCCCATAAACAAACGCACACGTGAACTAGGTGCTATTAGAATTGAACTAAATTATGAAATAAATTGCCAGTCATTTACAGGTCTGTTGATTTAATTATCCACAAAACTCACTTATAAAACGAGAACAATACACAATTATCACCGGATCGTGACTGAAAAAAGATGTCACATATTCGAAGGAACTTAAGGGACTGTCCGATGCACTTAATTCTTTTGTATTTATAAGTTCTTCCCGACGAGTTGAGGGGACATTTTCAGAGAGCTACCAACATTATGCGCATAAATAAAGTCAAATGGTAAGTTCCTCCGTTTATTTTGCTCGCTTTGTATGTCCCGTTTTACCTATTATTCAAACATTGTTTTCGTATAAGTACGCTCAGTACAGATAACTGTGATGTGCGTAAATGCTGCGTTAAACTTTAAAACATGCGCTGCAACGTCCAGGTACGTAGCCAAATAATTAGAGGCCCAGAGGTGTCCTACAACACCCCTCGTTAAAATTTATAATTATCAAAATAAAATCTCTAAATATTTTTTAATGTTAATGTACTGTTGAATATGTAATAAGTTCTTTAAAATCGCAATGAATTCGACTTGAAATATTTTTAATTTAGTAGAATGAGAAATTCGAGTTGAGTATGATCGATAACTTCAACAAAATATTTAAAAAATTTAAGCATTTTTACAAAACTAATTTTGTTTTTAAAATTATTGTAATTAATAAAAATCATAGTTTTAATAGAAAGTTTAACAATAGCAGCTAACAAAGAAAGTTTAAACCGCGCTATGCTACAAATTGTGAATGAATATTAAAACGCTGCTTCCGCGATGACAATAATGATGGTATGAGGGCGATAAATACTGACTTGGATAAGATCATAACCAAAGGAAGAGAGAGAAACAAAATATGTTTATCATAATAATAATAATTCTGTAATACATAAAATTAGTGGTATTTATTCACGTCTTAAATTTCACTTATCAACCTATCAATAATCTTCGTATAATAATGCATTTTGCTACAAGAAAGCAAATATTTTTGTCATTACCTACATGCTGTTATCCGCAATTTAGTAGGGGTTGGATTTAGAATAGTTCGGCAGGAATTCGGAGGAGTAAGGTGTTGTATTTGGTACAATTAAGAGGTTTGGTCACCGATTATAACAATACTACTCGTATTAGATTATAACAATACCACTCGTATTAAAAGGTAATGCACCGTTTTCGAAAGAAAAAAAACTAGTATACTCGTATACTAGTAAAACAGGGAAAAACGAATGCAATATTGCTGTGAAAGCTGAATAGCATACATTACTTTATGTAAGTGCGACAAGGACCTAAAACCATGTCAAAGACTATTGTCATATTATTATACTTCTATGGTAGTTTTTTTCTGTGGTGTATACTCTCACAATAAATTATGTTTACAGACAATAAACAAATGATTATTACATACTTTCAACCCAGAAATCCTTTCAGTTGAGTTAGGTCAGAAGGCTTTGTAAAATTATAAAACTAGTCGCCCATTTTGGGGTAGATGTATAACTATTTATACCAAGATTCCATTGTCATATTACTGATTTATGATTTATATAATTAATTAAAAGATAAGAATAGATAAGAACGATAAGATAAGAACGCTGCAGCTATATTATGGTTATAGCACGAATGGGTCGGCCCGAACGGGGGAGGAGCACGCTCCCTCCCACGGAACAATAGCGTAACATAGTAGCTCTATATGTACGTAGTGATATGGTGAATACTCCTTTTACACACGTAAAAGGGAGTTATTGTTTCAAGTTACTTGCACACTTTCAAAGGGTGCCACCTCTGTAAGTTACTTTGTATTTTGCGAACGCAACATGTGTCAGCAAATGCAATGTAGATGCGGATTTTTCTTAGAATTACTTAATGTCAATATCAATGTCTTGTTTAAGTACATAGGTATATCTCGTGACAAGCTTTTATATCATATAAATTGTGTAATGTAATAAATTAATGTGTTTGTCCTAATTTATTTTAATTTTTAAAAAATGTTTTTTTAATGTTTTTTAACTTTATTTTATTAAAATAAAATAAATTTTATTTTCTTCTTTTAACAGCATTTAAATAAGTTTGTTTTTAATAATGTTTTTTTTTTACTAATAATTTATTTATTATTAATTAATAATCGCTGTACATGTTTTCAATTTGTTCATTTCATTACATGGTTCATTATTGTATTGTTTAATTTGATCACCATCTAAGATCCGTCATTTGTTTAAGCATCACCTAACTATCCCTAACCTTTGCCGAGTTATAACTCTTTAAAATTGATATAGCGGCCATCTTTTTTCCCCACCATTTTGATTTTTTTCAACTACCGCTAGCATTAACCCAGGGTGTAAGTCGATATTAGTTACGACAGGACCCCGCTACGTCTTACCACTTAGCCGAGCAGTAGTACCTTTCTTGGAAGAGTTGAACGTTGACGTTTTATTTTTCTTATTCTCCTCAGCGAACCCGTTCATTTGGTATCCATATATTCGATATATCATGGGGTGAGTAAAGAACATAGACCGCCATCTTTAAGAGTAAATCATATTGAATATAGAGTCATGTCATTTTATTTTGTATTCTTCTCAGCAAACTCTTTCATTCGGTACCCATATCATAGAAGTGCATAAAAAATAAAATTGGCTTGCCATTTTGGGTGGTCCGCTATATTGGATTTAGAATACAGAAAATCGTATCTAAATCGTTGAAACCATTTTGAAGATAAATGGAAACATTCGTTTCCACAAAAATTGTTTCTTACAGCGCGCCCTGGCGAGTTTCCATCATAACCACTATCTAAAGATCAACAAGACAAGTCACAAACCGTATCTAAGTCGTCCACTCGTTTTGGAGATAGATGGGAACATTCGTTACCACAAAAATTGTTTTTTGCAGCCCGTCCTGGCGAGTTTACATCATAACCACTATCTAAAGATCAACAAGACAAGTCACAAACCATTTACAGGAAACCGTATCTAAGTCGGTCCACTCGTTTTGGAGATAGATGGGAACATTCGTTACCACAAAAATTGTTTCTTGCAGCCCGTCCTGGCGAGTTTACATCATAACCACTATCTAAAGATCAACAAGACAAGTCACAAACCATTTACAGGTAACCGTATCTAAGTCGGTCCACTCGTTTTGGAGATAGATGGGAACATTCGTTACCACAAAAATTGTTTCTTGCAGCCCGTTCTGGCGAGTTTACATCATAACCACTATCTAAAGATCAACAAGACAAGTCACAAACCATTTACAGGTAACCGTATCTAAGTCGGTCCTCTCGTTTTGGAGATAGATGGGGACATTCGTTTCCACAAAAATTGTTTCTTGCAGCGCGCCCTGGCGAGTTTACATCATAACCACTATCTAAACATCAACAAGACAAGTCATAAACCATTTACAGGTAACCGTATCTAAGTCGGTCCTCTCGTTTTGGAGATAGATGGGGACATTCGTTTCCACAAAAATTGTTTCTTGCAGCGCGCCCTGGCGAGTTTACATCATAACCACTATCTAAACATCAACAAGACAAGTCATAAACCATTTACAGGTAACCGTATCTTAGTCGGTCCACTCGTTTTGGAGATAGATGGGAACATTCGTTACCACAAAAATTGTTTCTTGCAGCCCGTCCTGGCGAGTTTACATCATAACCACTATCTAAACATCAACAAGACAAGTCATAAACCATTTACAGGTAACCATATCTAAGTCGGTCCACTCCTTTTGGAGATAGATGGGAACATTCGTTACCACAAAAATTGTTTCTTGCAGCCCGTCCGGGCGAGTTTACATCATAACCACTATCTAAAGATCAACAAGACAAGTCACAAACCATTTACAGGAAACCGTATCTAAGTCGTTCCACTCGTTTTGGAGATAGATGGGAACATTCGTTACCACAAAAATTGTTTCTTGCAGCCCGTCCTGGCGAGTTTACATCATAACCACTATCTAAAGATCAACAAGACAAGTCACAAACCATTTACAGGTAACCGTATCTAAGTCGGTCCTCTCGTTTTGGAGATAGATGGGGACATTCGTTTCCACAAAAATTGTTTCTTGCAGCGCGCCCTGGCGAGTTTACATCATAACCACTATCTAAACATCAACAAGACAAGTGATAAACCATTTACAGGTAACCGTATCTAAGTCGGTCCACTCGTTTTGGAGATAGATGGGAACATTCGTTACCACAAAAATTGTTTCTTGCAGCCCGTCCTGGCGAGTTTACATCATAACCACTATCTAAAGATCTACAAGACAAGTCACAAACCATTTACAGGTAACCGTATCTAAGTCGGTCCTCTCGTTTTGAAGATAGATGAGGACATTCGTTTCCACAAAAATTGTTTCTTGCAGCGCGCCCTGGCGAGTTTACATCATAACCACTATCTAAACATCAACAAGACAAGTCATAAACCATTTACAGGTAACCGTATCTAAGTCGGTCCACTCGTTTTGGAGATAGATGGGAACATTCGTTACCACAAAAATTGTTTCTTGCAGCCCGTCCTGGCGAGTTTACATCATAACCACTATCTAAAGATCAACAAGACAAGTCACAAACCATTTACAGGTAACCGTATCTAAGTCGGTCCTCTCGTTTTGGAGATAGATGAGGACATTCGTTTCCACAAAAATTGTTTCTTGCAGCGCGCCCTGGCGAGTTTACATCATAACCACTATCTAAACATCAAAAAGACAAGTCATAAACCATTTACAGGTAACCGTATCTAAGTCGGTCCACTCCTTTTGGAGATAGATGGGGACATTCGTTTCCACAAAAATTGTTTCTTGCAGCGCGCCCTGGCGAGTTTACACCATAACCACTATCTAAACATCAACAAGACAAGTCATAAACCATTTACAGGTAACCGTATCTAAGTCGGTCCACTCCTTTTGGAGATAGATGGGGACATTCGTTTCCACAAAAATTGTTTCTTGCAGCCCAATATCTAAGAACCAATGCCGATGAGTCACAAACCATTTACAGGAAACCATATTATCTAAGTCGGCCCACCCGTTTTGGAGAAAAATGGGAACATTCGTTTGCACACACAAACCTTCTCCGTTCCGTCGCGGGTAAAAAAATTTGTCTTTCTGCACCATTATCTTCCACTTTAATTACGATAATTCGAGTGCATGGGCATTTGTCTGATAGTTCTTTTTTAATTTTATTAATATAGAAGTTGGTTATGTACCTATGAATACTTGATCACAAGAAAATAAATTATAAAATAAATAAATATTTTTTGTACCAATTATCTGACTACAATAAACCTCTTACTTAAGTATTAAATACTTACTTAAGTATTAAATACTTACTTAAGTATTAAATACTTACTTAAGTATTAAATACTTACTTAAGTATTCGGTATTCGGCTGAATAGTACGTGGTCCTGGTTATTCGGTCAAATAGGATAAAAGTAGTAACATAGGGGGAATATCGAATAATAGCCGAATATTTGTTGCAAGTCCAACAAAAATATTTTAACTGAGATACGGAACCCTATAAAAGATGAGCCCATACTCACCATTTTGGTAACGCTGCTCCCCGAAACAGTCTGTAGAATTTGGGTTTCAGCATATTAGGATAGATTTTTTTTTAAATCGTCCTTTGACTACTCTTCATCACATTCATTATATCACTATTTGCTGGATATCAAGTTACTTGCTCTCTTACTAAATGGCAGGTATCGTGACACATATATGACCTCGGCAATGCAGTGGCGTCAAATGAGTCTCAAACGTAAAACCCCACCCAGAGCCGGTTTTCTGTTAATGAATATACTTAATAAATGCAAAGTCCCTAACAAGAATTGGACTGACGTCAATGCAGCAAAAAGATCGAATCAAATTTTTTTACAGATTATACGATACGATTTCAAAAACATTCTGTTTCTAGTTTGATTTAAATTTATAGTATTTAAAAAAATCGATCGTATTCACAAAAGTAATTCAACATAAGTTTTATTAAACTTTACTGTTATATATAACTCTGCTTTATTTAAATTGCTCTGATTCTCTAAAAATAAATAAGAATTTGGTTAGTTGGTTGTTTGGTTATGGTTGTAGCACGAATGAGTCGGCCCGACCGGGGTAGGACCACGCTCTCACAGGACACCAGCGTAAAATAGCAGCTTAACGTTGCTGTGAATGGTGAGTGTAGAGAACCGGAGACTCTTTTTACAGGAAACGAGGCATTCCATCTTAGTCCTCACGGGTGACAACGCATCTGTATTTTGATTCTTATTCGAGGATAAACCTAGATGTATATGCCACAGCATCCAGTTACCATCAGGTGGACTGTGTGATCAATCGTCAACCTCATTCTATAAAAAATACTAATTAGATTAAGCCATTAGATTAAGAGAAGTCTATAACTATAATAAAAAAAATTGAACTTCAATGCCTGAAAAGCGTTGCAACTCTGTCAAAAAATAACATGTAAGTATAGCATAATAATTTTAAAAATTGCAATAATAAATATTGAAATTAATAAATATTCAAATATGTTCAGTTTTAAGTACATACTTAAACGACTATTTTAAACTTATTATGACATTATTTAAAACTTGACTTAATACGGAAAACGGATTTATGGTCAGTAGTTAGTATCGATAGTTTGCTTATTGTTTTATAGGTGGTAGAGCCATGCTGCAGTTATATTAGTAGTATAGTTGTAGCACGAATGGGTGAGCTCGACCGGGGAAGGACCACGCTCTCACAGAATACCAGCGTGAAATATTAGCTTAATGTTGCTGTATTTCGTATGGTGAGTGTAGAGAACCGGAGACCCTTTTTACTGGAAACGAGGCATTCCATCTTAGTCCCCACGGGTGACAACGCATCTGCATTTTGATTCGTAATCGAGGATAGATGTAGATGTCTATGGGCCACAGCAACCACTTATCATCAGGTGGACTGTGCGCTCGTTTGTCACCCTATCCTATAAAAAAAAATACATCGCACATAAAAAATCAATGATGTTATAGTTAGATATGATAAATTAATAAAGTTAAGCTAAGCATAATTTATGATATTCCCATAGTAATGGCATTTGGGATGTATACTCACAATCAGTCTATACAATCATGTAAACAATAATACCTATTCATACCACTTTAGTACACAGACAGGCACTATATTTTGCTGGAACTACTAAAATGATTTTCTATCGATCTTAAAGTACCAATAAATGCTAAATTACCTCCAACTTTGTTTTATACTATTAATTATTGAACAGTGCACTACTTTAACTTATAATACCAGTGTAAAGTGCTAGACAATCGTTTTTAGCTTGTTTTTAGATTTTTGTAAGATTCATATTATAATTGTTAATTTCTCAGTATTCCCTTTAAGATGTGGTAAAACTAATATTACTAGTGTAATCTATAGATCATAAGGAATCAATCGGCATGCACATTTGGGCAAAAGTTGATTAAATTTGATGGTGGCACTGGTATACGCAGTATGAATTACGCGCCGTTTTTTCACGCTGGTTCACCTTTTATTCCTAAAGAATATCTTGAATCTTGTGCGCTACCTACCCTAAATTTTGTAAATGGAATTATAGAATGGAATTATGGTATCATAGAAAATGGGAAGACACCCTCGATCGGTAGCAATCTTGACATGACGTTTAGTTATTAAGTATATTAAACGTGGGAAGGTGTTGAAAAATAACCTTTACTGTCCATTCGATGACAAATTATTACAGGTCGTGACAACTTTATTCCTCAGGGGTATAGAATATACTGGGTGATTTTTATACATATAAAATAGAGTGAACAGGTGAACGGATTAGAATAGGCACCGATATTTTACCATTTTTTTTAGTTATTCATTAACATATTATGAAATTGATTTATCTATAAATAGGTACTACTAATTTGAAATAAACAAAATAATGGATGTTTGTGAAATAAAATAATTGATGTTTGTCCTTGTAAAATTTGTGTTTGTAAACTGCCCCCACGATACAGGAGAAAATCCTACTGTGGAGGTAATGTTTTTAAAAAAAATAAATAAAATAAAAAACTTTCGATACTCACTAAAAAGAAATAACAACAAAATTTTTTTACTAAATAAATAAATCAATGAAAAACTATCGAAATTAAAATAGTACGTACCCAATTAGTAGTACCTATTTAATATTTATTGATAAATCAATTTCATCGTATGTTAGTGTAAAATAAAAAATAAAAAATAGTAAAATATCAGTGCCGAAGACTTCCATTCCGTTCATTTGTTACACTCTATTTTTTCCAGACGGTAAAAAAATCACCAGCATATGTAGCCTTCTTTGCTGGAAATTAGCTGCAGATGCACATGGACTGCAGTACAGTAGCCATTTAGCATCAGGTGGAAAAGAACTTTGCTTGTTACTTTACATATAAAGTTTTTGTATAACATTAAATCATATATACACAGTGTCGTTGAAACCAGATTACGCTTTCAAAATATTTACAACATATAATTAACTAAAGAACGTAATACAATTGTATTGTATTACGTTCTGTGTATATGCATAAGGAAAAACGAAAACAAACTTTTTCTTCACAACCTTCATAAGTTGAATGACACCGATATGCTATGAAACGTTGATGGTGTATTCGTAGCTAGTGACGTTACGGTTGGATTGAAAGAATATATATCTGAATTCACATAGCAAAAGTAATCATCCGTGACTATGTCGCCATTCCCCACTAAATCAACAATGTAAAAATGATATATTGCATATTTTCCCATTTATACCTCAAGAAGTCTTTGTTCCATATTGTTACCACTTACGACTGCAAATTCATTTTTTAACTTTTGATGTACAATAATACGGGCCAAGCAAAAACTGCATGTTAAATAAAATATCTAAAAAAGAATAGGTGGTAAAATTAAAAAAATGTACAACCGACTTCAATATAAATAAAATGAAAACATCAATGTAGTCGGAGTCAATTAAATACAGAGTATTAGGTATCAGCACCAGCTTTCAAATAAAAAAAAATATCATACCGGTTCACCTAGAAAAAAGTCCTGAGTTAACACATAAAAAATACAGTCGAATTGAGAACCTCCTCCTTTTTTTAAATTCGTTTGAAAAACAAAATAAAAACGACGCTATCGGCTGCGCGAAGACCCACATCATATTTTAAGTATCGTTATTAAATAAAACTAATTCAATACTAAAACATCAAATTTTCCCATCGATTTCAAGTTTTAGTCCCAACGTTTATAGAACTTTTCTGAAAATTTAAATTAGTAAAGTTGAAGAACGTATTATTCAGCAACAAATTATTCTGTTACCTTGATTATCGATAAACGCCAAGTGTTCAACAAGTTACGAGCTTTGTGTAGGCAACTGCTCGATCTGATCTGATCTGAACTGATCAATTCGAGTTAAAATAATTAGTACACCAGAAGCAAATGATATATTATATTTGACGATTGTTTATTGCATATAAACCATCGTTATATTTATACAAATATACAACAAAACGGCTTTATCACCTATCATCAACACACGAATACGTCCTTAAAATGCAGCAAGCATTTACAAAATATCGTTTTTGTTACTTGTGATATACGTTACAAAAGCTACTGAAAAATTCAAGGAACATATTTATATAGATTGAATATGATATTAGTATTTCATAGGTTACAACGAAGCTGAATTATAATGGCGTAAATGACGTATAAATTATAAAGTAAAGGGTTGAGTGCGTTACCCTAAGGCATGCCGACGGCTCGTCCAGCCAACGTTATTTATCGGTCGATATCGCAACATCGCTTGAAGTTCGTAATCCTACATGATGATATATTAAATTCGAGAGAAAAGTACGTAACCATAGATGTTATAAATAGCGTTAAACATTCTTAATAGACAACGTTTATTGAAGTATAATAGTAAACAGTTTTAAACTATTCAAGTACATAGTAAACCTATCGTAAAAAACAGACTTAAAATTTAATTTTTAAATTCATTGTTATTGAACGTTTTTCTTTTCGCGTATTGTTGTACACTATAATTGAAACATATGTATATTGTATCACTCATACAGGGCTAAATGGCTTATATGTAAGTAGAATGTATCACTACATAGGAATTTCTTTAAAAGATTTTATAATATACAGGGTTATTTTGCAATAACCGGTAAATTTACTGAGAAGGTTCAGAATAAATAACGTGGGCAAATAATGATGAAAAATTAATTGAAAAAAAATCTCAAACATTCTGTCTTTATTACGTTTCAAATTCAAAATGACATTAAAACACACATATTACATTCAATTAAATTTAAAACACATTCGTAAAGGTCAATTGGTAGGTAAAAATGTTGTTGCCCATAAATAACATTCAATTTGGGATAATTTAAAATAAAAATAGAAGCCTTATTCATTCGTATTTTCAAAAACTGCAATAACGGTATATCATTATTTATATATTTTAAATTAAGTTCAAAATTTGCCTATTCTTTGAAAAATAACCCCGTATGTAATTTCTTTCAACTACAATAAATCACAATACCGTGTGCCTAGTGGCGGTGTAAGAATCCACTACCCCATATCGTCTCGAGGGTGACGTGAGAGACGAAAGAGGGGAAAATGAAACGAGATGGACAGCCGAATCTTCTTGATAACACAAAATAATGAAAAACTGTGGTTGCCAAGCCGTTTGCCAAGTTTGTCAAATATGACAAAATCCCCCATGAGGCAATATCAACGGTAACGGGTATTTTATGTCTGGCGTAAACGAGATGGTTTTACAGCCATACCTTTATACAACATGTAACAAAAACCCTGTGGTTCCCGTTAAGAGTGTTATCAGAATCAGTATCCAAGCGTATAGAAATATTTTTTTTTTCAAAAAAACAGGTAAAAAATTAATTTTAATGAAAAAAAAATAATTTGCAAATTGTATGTGGTTTTATTTCCTCTAATTCACGCGAGTATCGGTAATGCGGGGTCTTTGACAATCCCCTTACTCCTCGGCCAATGCAGAGATAATAAAATCACACAATTTGCAAATTATTTTTTTTTTCAATAAAATATTTTTTTTTAATTTATTTAAAAAAAAATATTTCTATATGCTTGGATACAGAATGTTTAAAATCGAAACTATGTATTTGTAATAAATCGTTATGTTTGTGAAAATGTTGGCTTGATTGTGGTGTAGTGTATATATCGAGAGATCACTTTTATCTTGGGGTTATCACAAGTTCTCGAGGTTTTAACATTACGTAACACAACGCTACAAGAATAGGTCAAAAACTGAATAAAATATGACCAACCGGACAACATCGTGGCGGTGCTCGTGACACATTATAATTTTAAATTTATCGTTCTGTTGTGTCGTGAGATTTGTATATTTATAGGGAAAAAAGCATATTTTTTTAACATATTGTATACAATATACTTATGGATGTGTTAATTTTTTTTGGTAACTTCTTGAGATTATTCATTGATAAAATATACATAATAAAACAACAACAAAGATACATGTAAATTATTCATCTCAAAGTACCTACATTCTGATCCTTGTACCAAATACAACAAATAACTTTACTATAAGGCCTTTATTGAACAAAACTTATAACATGCGTATACAACAATTTGTAAAATACCTATAACAATAATAATCAATACCTCGATATCGCCCGCATCGTCCGCCGGTTTCTTTCCCTTTCTCCCTCGATCTCGGCCGTTTGGTCTTCCCTGCCGAGGGCTTCCATTTGATTGGGTTTTTATTTATTTATGTATTTTTTAATTATTTATTTTAAGTAATAGATATAGATTCTTGTATATCTCGTTCATGTTTTCATTAATATATTATACCCCCCCTCCACCATATGCGAAAACTGTAAATACATTCAGGAAAATAATAACGCAAAGTATACAATATATCGATATTAATATAGCGATTAAATCAGTGATAGTGTAGTGTATGTTCAAGTACACTATCATTGGATTAAATCATATAATTTTATAAACGTTTTTCAACTCTTGTCATCATCTTCCCTTAAAATTTTTCGCGTTCCTTTAAAATTACCAAAAATCATTCTTTGTGTTTTTTTTTCTCTTTCTGCTTTTACTCTTTTATTGTCATTTTACGACCAGTGACATATCCACTGAGAGAATTATCTTTGTAGTGGATATTTTTAATCGTTATGACCTGTTTTAAGTAATTATAGTGCATTCCCCCTCTCTTTCTTCCGATTCTTATACTTTTATAACCAGTGCTCGACCACGTTCAAACCCGATAGAATGTGTTGAAGTAGCCGAAACTGAGAAGGTTAAGCGCACTGATTAAAAGTGGCTAACCACACGCCTGCCGCAGGGGCAATCTAGTTTGTAGGAGTGGGGATGACCTTTAATTGCCTCCTTAATCGTGATGTGTGTATGCAAGCAGGGACAATATCGTAGGTTGGCCCCGTGGCAGGTCGGCAGGGGCGCAAGATTTTCCTTGCTCCCTAGATCATAGCTGCCGCTGCCGCGTGTGTAGGGCAATTGGGGCAATTTCAAACAGTTTGTTGGTGACTTTAGCGCAGAACACACGTGTGATCACAAGTCACAATGGATATCACCAAATATCTCCTTTTTCTCTTTTACGTTATTCAAATAACGTGGTAACGTTTTTAAACGTGGTAGAACCATGCTGCAGCTTATAAGCACTACATTATGGTTGTTATTACTAATAATTAATTGTTTTATTGATCAATGTGGGTGTCTATGGGCCACAGTGTCCACTTAGCATCAGGTGAACAGCGTGCTCGTTTGCCTCCCTTATTCTATTTATGTGGTGGCATGTCTTTCCATGTGTATGTAGTTATGTTGGGAGTAGGGGTGTTGGGGTTACTGGCGACGGGGAAAGGGCCCGCATGTGAGGAACGGCGGGGGGTGCTCTTCAAAGTAGGTAAGACACTTCATTTTATTTTATTATTCAGATCTTAGCTGATTAATTTTTTTAAGTCGTTCATATAATGGATTTCAACAAAGTGACGCCTGATTTTATTATTTGTATTATATTTTCCGTAGTAAAATGTTATTTAAAGAGAGCATACGTTTTATATAATGTAAATGACACTGGATAAAATAAATTGCATAAATGATGTCCGAAATACGAGCGTATGATTAACAGAAAGCGAGCAACGTCCACGCATACGACTGCGTCGCTGAGGCTAATATTGTTTGTTTTGAAACTTTAAAACTGTGAGTTTATTGGCCATGAGATATAAAAATAATGCGCGGCGCAGAAAAAATAGGCGGATGTTTTTCTAGACAGAGCTTTGAGATCATACTTCTGCAAATCACGGTTTCTATACATGTAATCATGTATTGAATTTTACGGCGCATTGGACTTCTTAATTAACGTTTGAGGGTAGACTTTTTCTCTAGACTTCTTTTACCCTAGAATACTAATTGTTTAAGGTTACAGACAAGATTGGCTACATCTTGAAGCCCGCTTCACTACCAATATTTTTAGGGCTTTCCAAAAGATATTTGTTTGGTTCGGCATCCACGATCACCCAATTACCTTCAACAAATTCGGCCTTTGTCGACTAGTTGATGAAAGGCATAATGGTTCGTTTTCTTTCTGATATTCAATTTATTATTGAAGCTGAAGCTCTGCAGCCTTTATAGGTTCTGATACTGATTAGTCGTTATTGAGTTATTATCACAGAAATCGTATGTGTTAACGAACATTATTCACCATTTTGTGATTTAGATGCGCGAGGAACGTCGTACGTGAATTTATGTTATTATGAATTTATAATGGTGAACTGCAGCATAATCACTTGCAAAAACTCATCAAGGACGTGTAATTCAACTAACTAAGGCATAACATTTCATCGGTAAATTGATTATTTACTAATTACAATCATTGTTTAACTGATTTAAATCTCGATGAATACTTTACTATGATATTTATCTTTGTAAACTCATTTATTACTTATGATATTGTACAATTACCACTGCTGCTTTGCGAAATGCGAAACATTAGATATCAATATCATTGTGCATTGCGTATGTTTATTATACGGTAAGAAGTGGCGACATCGGTTTTGCAAGTGAGCGAGCGCTAATTAATTTCTATTTTCTTTTTATATCTACGTGTTTACTGTATTACAAGGAATATAAAAAAGTATAATACTTTCGTTTTTAGTCCAGACACAAATATAAAATTCTGTAAAAAACACTGAGCACCTTCATCAAAGCGACACGTGGAACGCCGAAAGTTCAGAGTGATTTCTTTTTTATTTTTTTCTAAAAATTGCCAGGTTATGGTTTAAAATAAAAGAGCATATCTTTGTCTTTGATACTGTTATCTATTGCATAGTGTCCTTGGTTTTGTTTAAAACGAAAAAATAGTTATACATAAGATAGGTACACAATTTTACATAATTCTGATCTAATTAGTGCTCTTCTGGAGCGGACGTAGGGTAGGTAACTTGTATGATCTAAAGTGCGCATTGAAGCAACAGGTTATTATTACGATTTCTGGGGTTTTACCGTCTGCTCCAAAGGTAAACTTGCCAGTCATGCAAAGCTTCGATGTTCTTAACCCCCTCCCTCCCCCAAAACTCTATAATACGGTCATATGGTTTTTACTTAAAAAAGAGATTAACACTTTTTATGATATAGTTTCTTTACGCCTTTTCTATTACAATTAATAATTCATGTCACTAGCTAGCTTTCTTCCATACTACTGTCAAGACCAGCGCGACATTTCAGCTTCTTAGTTTTTTGACCTTATAAGAAATAGCTACGTAGTACTTTCGTGCTATAATCTCAAATAATTTAGGACAAGAGAAAGTTTAAACTATTCAAAGATAATGTTTAAATTCGATTAAAATATTGTTTGCCTAAGAATTTGACCGGGAACTTTCAAAAGTCAGAAAGTACAGCGATTGACATATATGTCAATCATTATTAAAAGTATGTCATTGCCACGAACGAAAAATGCAATGCATCTGTTTCAAATTTTATTGCGCTAAAATAACGCTTAACATGCTTTAATTACGTAAAGTGATATAAAACGATAGAAACTTGCATATTAAAAATCTAAAAATGACTTTTTTGGCTCAAAATCTAGTCACTAAATCTTACACTACTCATAAAATTTTAAAGACCTCGTCCAAACACATTTTTAAAACAGCGGTTGTAGAGACATAGTTGATGGTTAAAATTTAGATAAGTGTTGCCAGTATAAGAAATTGTAAATCCTACCCAGAAGCGTAGCTTGGGTGGAGCAAGACATGCCCCGGGCGCCTTTCAAATCGCCAATTATTAAATTAAAAATCAAAATAAATTCCAATAAACTAATTCATATCAAACAAACCTGTCGGCGATACCCGGTCTTAGCGAATTTGCGAGAGGAAATGAATAGCGCGCGTCCAAATTCAACGCCTTCATATTTATGAATTAGATCGAGTTTTGTTTCCCAGTAGCGTTTAGCGCCCTCGAAAACAATACGCAAACTTAGCAAAAAAAAACCACTGAAACAAACGAAATGATGCTCTATTCTTCATTTTGTGAATTGAATGCGTATTTAAATAGATTTAATGCTTATAGCGCATATTACGTATATTGAGTTAAATTCCAAATATAAATATTTTTTTTACGGAAAAGTTCTATGAACTGGCCCTAGTTTCGCGCCTTGTGTGAAGATTGAATAATTGATTGATTTGAAGATTGTAGTTAAATATTTAAAAAAAAACAATAGAAACCAAGGTTAGTTTATCGTTTTGCGTCTTGGTGGTTACGTTGTTCATGTACTTGCAACAAAAATATACCAAATCAATATTTTTTCACACAGTCGATACAAAAATAGCCATTGAAATTATTAAAGGAGCATGGTTACACAATCAATTATTTGGAAAATTTTCGAATACGAGTAGACTACAGTACTGCAGAATTTCTAAATGCAACAATTGATATTTGTGTCCCAAAATGTTTTAAAAGCAACCTACATAGATTATATAATTTATTTTATCTTGCGATTTTGAAGTCGTTACCAATATTATGACAACGCTGCTGTGAATGGACAACTTAAATTTTCCCAAAATTTTCATAATGCTGTCATGGATATAAAAGCCCTCCGATACTATTTTTTTAAATAAAAGAGAGATAAGTTATTGCGGCATTAGAAAGAGGTTCTTTGCCAGTAGTCACGGAAGGGCGTGAGCGGAATGGAGAAGGAATGGAACTGGAGGGAGTGCAACTAACGCAGGGTAGACCGCTAAATAAAAACTTAAAATGCGGTATGAGTATAACTAAATCGGGATCTTCGTATTTTCATTCAGATTTTGCTCATAATTGCAAAATCCATCACAAGTTGTGAGAGATCTTACAGTAAGATAAAATTAATACTTTTGTATTTAAGAGGTATATGTATCCCCTCTATGAAACAATCTATGGGGAGACCTTTATACAGCAATGGACTTTCCATAAGCTGTCATGAATACATGTATGAAATGGGGCAAGAAGGAATGGAAAAAAACTGAATTCGAAAACACCATTGTTATGTTGCATCGCAGAAGATCTGGAAGGTGCATTTGTGTAACGGTCTTACACAATTACATTCGTTATAAAATATCAAATAAATATGTTTTGTAAAATTTATGACTGATTTATTTAGTGTGATCTGTTTTTATAATAAGATAATTTACGATAGGGTAACATTGAGGCGTGCCCTATATATATATATATATATATATATATATATATATATATATATATATATATATATATATATATATATATATATATATATATAGATTTGTACACATTCCGTACAGTTTTGTGGTTGACCATACCCACCTATCTACTACTTAGATCAGTAGCTACTTAATAATGTTAAGTACCTAAAAATTAAATATGAAATATTCACCGTTCATTCACCTTCGGTAACGTAAAAAATAATTAATCTGAATATAACTACTATTACGGATTTTATCGCATTCAATGGTACATAATATCTTTACTTCCCGACGTTTCGGGTACTTCCTAGCATACTAGAAATGAATGGATGCATGGGTCCATGGGTGCTGGAAAACACGCGAAACGTGAGGAATTAAAAAAAAACTATATTTAAACGCGATAAAATCCGTAAAAATAGTTTTATTAAATGTGTAGTGTTCGCGTAAATATGTCTGTCTGGCCTGGAATCAAGAAGACGGCGGTGTTCGCCCCCGTGACTCGGAGGGCACATAAAGCTTAGGGAATCTTGCGCCTGCTCTGTCTCAAGTCGTGTCGGATGGCCGTCCCATAGGATCGTTTTGTGTTATAAGAAAGTCGCGTCCGGACCGCGTTCGCCGCCGGTCACCGTCCGCCCGTCTTCGGCTTCCGCCTGGGGGGAGGAGTACAGCGCGTCGCTCCGCAGTAGATGAACGTGCCGTTGGAGCCCTCTTTTCTGCCAAGGAGGGTCGCGTTCGTATACGGCTTAGAGATCTCTAGTCAGATCGTTAAGCTAATTCCTAAAAGGTTGAGTTTAGTGGGTAAAAGTCACCACATAACCACGCAGCCGGCTGCGTGGTATGCTATGAGCATTCTCAACCTCCCTCCCCCGCTTTCCGGAGGGTTGCCCATAATTGCTTCGGGCGCAAAAAAAAAAAAGAGCGAACTTGGCTTTACGTCGAGCTTCGAGATCGCTCCTGACCCCTCCTGGGATGATATATCCCCAACACTGTGATTAACCTATATGCTGGGAAGCGAGCTTCGGAGGCCCGGCGTGCTGCTATGAGGAGAGCGCGCACTATTGGTGACATCGCCTCTACGTCGAGATCCGTCTCCGTGGGACCCTGACGTTACTGACCCTTCCGCAGATCCCTTTCCAGAGGCGTGAGATACGCCAAGAATGCCTAGAGACTAGGCCCTAACTTACAAACTAGAAAGGAGCACCTAAGGCCCGAAGTGCAGCACGTACGTATTCAGGAGCACACACCTGTCGGTGGAATTGGCTCTAGGTTGAGACCCGTCCCGTGCAAGTCTCCGTGAGGCGCGAAATACGCCAAGCTTAGACAGCCAACAATGCCGTTCCTGAACGGCTCCCAAGACCGGCACACTGGAGTGTGCTGTGAGGACTACTCGGGTAATGGGGAATGCTCCAAGGCCGAAACCTGCTGGGCAGAAAGCCCTTATACACTACCTACACTAATGCGCTGTGATCCAGTCCATTTTAGTCTGCGTTGAGATAAGCTGCCGTGATCGAAATTCGGTCTGGAGTACATTACTATTGTTTCAAGACCTTAGATAACTACTGTAAGCAAACAATGTAACCTATATCATGATGAAGGCATACGTTGTGTATCGCCATAAAATAGTATCGAATGGATGTCACCATAGCCGATGATAAACAAACCTCGGTCTCTCCGTGACCCAGATTAACATGCGTGCTCGCAGTGCAGCCGTACTAATTGCACGTTATTCGCCGCGCGTTTGTGCGTGCGCGGGCGTGGATAGTGCGTTATAGGGATGAACGATATTCATCGATGGTAGTAAAACACCGATGTTTCTGCATCGAGGACTTTTCTCAAGAACATCGACACATCTTACATACTCTAGGCCATATAAAAGTGATGTATCCTACATCCTATATTACTTTTGTAGAAATTCCTAGGATCCACCTATTCAAAGTCGAAGAAAGAAGCCAGTAAATATTTGTGCAGCACAACGACTTCGAGAGCTTCGTAAAGATTTTTTTAAAAGCTGGTGACAAAGTTACTTTTTATGCAGTGTGTGCCAAAAACACTGGGATGTAATTTTTTTGTCTAGGTAATAAATACATTTATGAAAAACTATTATTCAAGACATCTCATTTTGCCACTTAAAACATTGATGTTTTCTGAGATCGATATTTTCATTTCGATATTTATCGTACATCGATTATTTTGAATTGACGACAATGGATTACCCAATGAGATGCAGGCTTTATCCGACACTTTGCTTTGGTTTTTTAGTATTTGTTACAAGATATATTATTAAATACTATGTATTACACACTGAGTCTTAAACAGAGACGTAGAAATCTGTTTTTTTTTTTCGTTGAAATATTTGTAAGGTGGGTGTACCATGGAAGGCCATTATAACAAATAAACAGTTATTATTCGTTTATTTACTGGATAAATGAAACTAACAAATATTTAAGTAATACTTTGTTTTATTACTTAACATATAAACCACTTTTTTAAATTGCAGATTTAATCAATATTGATTTAACTTAAGTTTCATTGAGCTCTTCCAAATGGCCTTGCTAGGAAAAAGGCTCCTTAGAAGGCCATTACAATAAATCAGTCATTACGTAGTAAAACAAAGTATTCTTATTATATTTAGTAAGTAAGGCATTCCATGGTACACCCACCTTACTTTAACATTGTCGATTCCCGAAATCAATGAAGCGAGGGACCGTACTGCCAAAATAGTAGCGCGAGCGATTCGCCGCCGCGTCTGTGATTTTCAATTCGATGGGTGTTTGTGTAAGTAGAAGGAATTTGTGGCCTTCGAAGGAGCATGGCCTTCCATGGTCCGCCCACCTTATTATTTAAATTAATTATTATTTAATCATTAAAGTAGCAATTACAAACATTACATTATTACATTTCATTATATAAAAATGACAAAAGTAATAATAAAAATATTTAAAAATTCATTAACCGAGTAAAATTAATTATTTTGAAGAAGCCACCGTTGTAATTTTTTTAAATTTTTTGTAAGGGAAGATCTTCAATTTTATGTAGCGTTATATTTTATAATATATTCCTCATCCAGTAACAACTTTTGCTGAAGCGTTTACTTTTTGGTATTTCGGTAATTACTATTCTATCTGTGTATCTCGCGTTCATTTTCTTTATTAGCTTTGTAAAAACAAGTCAGATAGGATAGTCACTTATCTTCTTAATCGAGGCCATAGCATCCACTTACCTTCAGGTGGCTGGTGGAGGTGAGCGCGTTAGTCACCAATATTATATAAAAGAGAGTTCTGTAGGTCTTAACTTCGTGTCTAAAAACGTTAAAAAAGACTTCTGGCCTCTTATGTTAAATTTCCGCTTGAAATTTATACTTAGTTAAAAACATAAATGGGAATTCAGATCTATTAAAAGAACTGCAAAATTAAGTTAAATACTTGCAAGTAAGAAATTAAGTCAATTATGTTAATTTAAAAAAATGTGTTACCCAACACTAGGATTTTCTCCTATATTATAGAGGCAGTTTACATATTATGTCAATTTCAAATTAAAACAAAAATATAATACAAATACTCGTTCCGTGCGGGATTCAAAACTGCGGCCCTCAGCACCGCTCATCATCATGGTTAAGCCAAAGAGTCGTCAAATTAATAATCAAATAAATAACAAAATATATTCGCGAGTTAAAAACAAGTACTCTTATTTGCAATCAGCTCTGGAATGCCCGAAGTACATAATAAGGTATTCGGCCAACTTGTTGCGGTAAAAAATGTAATTCAACGTTGGAAATTCCAACCTCAAAGCACAATGAACAAAATAAAAAGGCGCCAAAAAAAACTATAGTAACCATAAAAACAGACCATGAACCGAAAGAAACGTAAATAATTTGATCCAGATATGTAAAAAGTCAATCTTACATAATGGGTCCACCTCACCTCACCTTTTCCAATTTTGAACCGACATTTGACAAGTGTGAAGTATAATGATTCTTATATTTATTCGAATACTACACATAGAGTAGAACTAATTTTATGAATTATATCGCGTTTAAAGTTAAAGTTACAGCCTATATACATCCCACTGCTGGGCACAGGTCTCCTGTCACTCACTCTGTGACTCATTTCTGAGAGGGTTTTAGGGCAAGGATTGCATTTAATTTAACTTATTTTTAAACGTACTCTGAGTAGGAAATTAACTAAATGTAAACAAAGCTGTTTTTATACTAGTCGTGGGAAATATAACCTCATATTAACAAAAAAAAATACTGTGTTAGTCTCTATCTCCATTTATAGTAGTAAAAGTTGGGTGTGGCAAGAAGCACAAGAGTTTGTTGGGAATGACTTCGAATGAAACTGTGAAAAATTTTGTGACAAGAGAAAAATGGGCTTTGCAAGATGTAACTGGGATTAAAGGGGTAAATGGGAAAGGTATGCTTCGTTGTGATATATATATATATATATATATATATATATATATATATATATATATATATATATATATATATATATATATATATATATCTTATTCTTTCCTCATAAATATATAAGTATATTCTTTTAAATTTCAATGAAAGGGAGAGCTACAAGCATCGAGCTAACAGCGCCAGTATAAAGTAGCTAGCGATGTTATTTTGACTTCAGATGGTAATATCTAACATCACGCGGCCCCTTCGTGAACGCAGTGCCTAAAACGTCGCTTAAGAAATATGTTTCTTAATGTGTGTGGACAGGAATGTGTTATGGCAAACACTGAACTCATATGGGTTGAGCGCTGGTTTGATACAGGCATTGAGGTCTCTTTATAGGGACTTGTGTCAGGATCAATGGGGTCTACTCGGACTGGTTTGGCATCCAAAAAGGTGTCAGACAGGGCTGTGTAGCTTCCCCTTGGCTGTTCAACCTATTTATGGACCGGTGTTTGCAAACTTTGAAAGATGAAGAATGTGGTTTAAGAATGGGCGAGTTAACCGTCAAATGCCTTTTGTATGCCGATGATCAAGTCATATTTGCGTCATCGGCGTCTGAATTGCAAATGATGGTTACATTAATGAACTGGGAATTAAAAGAAAGGGGAATGAAAGTGAACACATGTAACACGAAAGTGATGGTTTTTGAAAGAGAAGAAAGCAAAACGGTATGTGAAATAAGAATAGAAGGAGAGTTAATTGAGCAAGTGGATGAGTTTGTGTATTTGGGATGTGTATTTAGCAGGGATGGTAGATATGATAGGGATATAGAACGACGAGTAAATGCAGGGAATAGAGTGAATGGGGCACTACACTCTATTATGGAGAACCAGAATGTGTCAAAACAGGCACGTATGGTGATTCATAATTCTGTGTTAGTCCCTACTTTAATGTATGGTAGTGAAAGCTGGGTGTGGCAGAAGAAGCACGAAAGTAGAATAAATGCTGTAGAAATGCGGTCTTTAAGGAATATGCTAGGTTTGAATCTGAATGACAGGGTGAGAAATTGCGTGATAAGGGATAAATGTGGTATGCAAGATGATGTTGTGACCAGGATTAAGAAAGGAATGCTTCGGTGGTTTGGTCATGTGGAAAGAATGAATGAGGAAAGAGTGACAAAGCAAATTTATATGGCAGATGTGAACGGCCGAGTCGGGAAGGGACGCCCTAGGAAAAAGTTTATCGACCAAATTGGCGATATTTTGAAAATGGGCCACGTTAGAAGTACCCTTAACCGACGAGCATGTATGCGTAGATATATGGATGTGAAGGAGGCGAAAGAGGTGTGTCAGGATCGTGCCAAATGGAAGTCCGTAGTCTCTGCCTACCCCTCTGGGTGACAGGCGTGAGTGTTTATGTATGTATGTATGTATGTTTTTTAATGTTTAAATACACATATAGATTCAAATAAAAATTCTTTTACTTGCTGTTTAAACTATTTTAACAATTAATATCACATAATATGTAAATACATACTTTCATAAATTCAATAAACATGCGACTTTATTGAAGTTAGCCAACTACTTTTTTCTCATAAGGCCGTTAATATACCTACCAATAATTCGATATTAAGTAGTGCCAAATAATAAGAACAGCCGATTTTAAAAATATTAACAAATGAAATCTATCGCTCAATCAGGGAAAACAAAAGCGGAAAAAAATGGTCGACATGATGACTTTATTCACCTGGCTGATTCCGAAACACATTCGAGTGCGCGAAAACATACGGCGGATATTCGATAAGATGCTAAAATTGAATAGATATTCAGGAGTCAAAAGGCATAGACTCTAAAATCTATCAATTGCGTATTTTCTTAGCAGTTAAAATTTATGCCAATATGTCAAGCAGTAGTGTGGTGAATATCGATCTATGAAAATAAATGCCATAAATTTTATTCTTCACTTGTAATATTATTTTATTGAATTCCCGATAGCAAATTTAGATTCGCTCAATAACAAACGCTAAAATTTCAGATTAAAAAGTAGCGCTCTACGCGCAGAACAAACAAATAGAACTAGTAAATAATAATGAATGAGATTGCAAGGCTATCGATCACACCACATTGTTATGATACATTGTAACGCTGATGTGTGTAATCAAATTGATGACAATCGCATGCATCGCGTGATTGCGTGGCGATGTCCTTTAGCCTGCGTCATATGTCCAACTTCAAATTACGGTCATAAGTCATAACGGATAGTAACAGCAACGTTGAAGAAAGTTTTCATTTACAATTAAATGTATCTTGCGTTTATAGAAATTAGAAACGTTTAGAAAATGTTTTTTTTTTAAATTTCTGATTTTATATTTGGATATAAGTGTATCTATTGTCTGCTGTCTTTTTCTCATCAGCCAGTAAACTTTACAGAACTGGATTTTTTCCAGCTTAGAAACGAATAGTAGAAAATAAACAAAAGCTCAAATTTATATTACAAATTACTTAAGTTTTTAAAGGATAAATTGCAAAATTAACTGTTTACAAAACTTATATAAATGAAAAAATATAATGTCGGAGATACGGCCCTACATATATTTAAATCATATTCCAATAAAAATTTTGAAAACTGAAAACGCTGTCGAGACGAATTTAACTTAATCACGGTTGTGATGCAGCATTTTAGGCACCCAATATCTCATACGTACAGGTGTGTCCCGCCATTAGGCGAGTGATTACGAAACGATTAGGCTCTCCGTACCCGGACATTAGCTGCCGATATCGCACATAGTTATATTTTTATTTAATTACCGACGCCGCTGACCGATACCGACGTCTTACACTGCGCTTCACACAATAGCGTATAACCGTTGTTAATTGATCAAACTGTGGAGATAGAGAAAAATGTTCACAAAACAAAACACGTCATTACAGAAACATAATGATATATGTATTATATGGTATAATTCCAGAAATACTTGATATTAGAATCTTCTAATTTATCACACAACATGCTAAAGAATAAAAGGGAAATAAAGCTGTACTCGACACAGTTCTTGTATTCTACGAATATGACATTTCTATGGGTTTTGTGTTGTGCCGATGTGTGTAACTTTTTCAATACCGAAACAAATAAATATCAACAAATCAACATGGTTGCCAACCTAGTTCAAAATATACAATAAAAACAAATAACTAAACAAAACAAAATTAAACTGCCATTTACATTCCTTGGCTTCCCACATGATAGATGAAGAGATAAAAAAATACATTGAGTTGAACAATTGATATTTTCAAAAGTTATCGTGTTTACCCCTCCATGGGGACTCGATAAATCTACACCATAAGCCACTAAAACCAATTTTAATGTAAAAATGGCAATTAATCGATTTAAAAAAAATAAATCATTTATCTTTCTGGCAAAGTGCCTTTTTATCATTTATATGTTCAAAATGATTGTTAGATACGACATTTCATTACGATATTTTATGCGACAAAAAGTTGGATTCTTGATTTTTAGGCGCCAGTAGAACATACCTACGCGCAGGAGTCAGAGCACACCAAGAGCAGAGCAGAGCAAATAATTTTCTGAGAAGACCAAATTATTAATTTTATGACTATTGACAGTGCAAAATTACTAATATAATTACTAATATACTAATAATACACGTCCAAACTTGATGATCGACCATGCTCGAGCTTGCAGGATGCATGTTCGAGCATGCACAAGCGCACTCGCACCGCGCCGCCCGCGCTCAGTATCAGTATTGCCGCAGGGAAAAAACTGTTTGGACGTGTGTTTAGTTTATACATATAAGCGCGTCAGTCGGAATCATGGACGAAGAAAAGTTGATAAGTTTGGTGCAGCGTTTTGAGTGTCTGTACAATATATCAAGTCCAACATACAGCGATCGTATGTTAAAAGTCAATGCTTGGAAAATAATCTCCACGTTTCTTCTACCCATACTGTTCTTCTAATTTTCTGAAGTCTGATTTCATTAATATGTTCTTCATGTTCCTCTTCCTCTGCCAAAAGGGCGATAATCACCAAGTCTCAATCGATCATATTGAACACGTCTATCAACGTCGGATTTTGGCATCAAATTGGTCATGCAACCCCCCCCCCCCCCCTAGCAACCCAGAACATTTTCAATGGATCTTGCTCACGGAGGCGCGCGGATGCCGCCTGCATAGTCGAGTAGTCAAAATTTTGCTCGAGCATGCGCGTGCATTTTGCAGTTCGGTATGCGCTTACCCCCTTGCTCTAAAGGCACGCAAAAAAAGATCCGTACAAGCATAATATAGCTGCAGCGCGTGGCTCCATCACGTATAAAAGCTCTGCCTGTTCTGTCTCTGGCACTACGATAAGTAAACTGTAAATTAACGCACGACTCATGGGTACGATCGCGTGAATTTCACACGATGAACGTTCTGTACGCTGAGTAGTGTGACTTCATGCGTCGGAATTCAGCAACGCATAGCGCTAAGAAACGCCGTAAAATAATAATATATATAAATACGTTGCGCCACACGCTGCATACTCCCTTATTCCACGTTACATAATATCCCACAGCGTATAAAAGTAATTCAGTAATGTTGCGAACTACATAAACTTAAATGGAAAAAAATTTAAAAAATTATTAAAAAGATCTTCAAACGGCTGAACCAATTTTGATAAACACCTGTGACTAAGAACCACTGTTAGAAAACCTGCTTTTAAATAAAAAATACCGAACCTAAATCGGTTCACCCGTTTAAGAGCTACGGTGCCAAAGACAGACAGCGGTCAAAGTCAAACTTATAACACCCCTCTTTTTCGTCGGGGGCTAAAACGAAGCCACAAGTGTAATGAATTAAATTGGAAGAATTTCAGTTTAATTTAGTATCGTAGATTCCATTTTGAATCAATAGATCCAATTTGAAGTGCACATTATTGTATTAACTTACTTACCTCTTCAGTGTTATGAAAGCGATCAACTGTTTAAATACACGCCCGCTATTCATGTTTTGTTTTCCTTATTATACTATTATAATTAGTATTTGACTGATTTGACAGTATTTATAAATGACCACTTTGAGAATATTGTAGTAGTTCTAAACGAGAATATATAGCCAATCAAAATTAGAAAAGGAATAAACCATAAGCATTCTCCAAAATTTATTTTATTATTAATTTATTAATAAAATTCTCTTTTGACAGGCCTGTTGGTCTAGTGGCTAGTGACCCTGACTGCTAAGCCGGAGGTCGTGGGTTCGATTCCCACCCAGGACAAATGTTAGTGTGATGAGCACGATCATTTGTTCTGTGTCTGGGTGTAATTTATCTATAATATTTATGTATTTAGAAATATATAAAGTATGTTTATCAGTTGTCTAGTACCCATAACACAAGCTCTGCTTAGCTTGGGACTAGATGGCGTTGTGTGATAGCTGTGGAATATTATATTATATTAAAAATAATTTCTATCGTATTTAAATGAAACTAGTTTTTACGTATTTTATAGCGTATATTAACTTATTATATATTAACACCACGGCCATGGGCAACTTCGGGTGTATAAAAAAGTTTAATATACGGGACAAAATCCGTAAAAAACACTTCATTTAAATGTAGTGTTTGCGTTAACAAAAGATGTTTGTGGCGGCGTTGTCGTCGCGCCTTGTGGTGCGAAACGCAACGAATCATAAATCACGCTATTAAAGTTCAGTGGTGTAAGTTCCGAGGTACTGCGATTTATATAGAATAGCATTTGGAGTTTTTTCCTCTCCCCGGGCTAGTCACCTGGCCCGGCGGGAGATCTCCCCTTTTCCTTTCACGGCCAAAAAATCATCATGTCCATCGTAAATCGCAAGTCTATAGATTGTCCAGTGTTATTATTGACTATCTTGAGACATTTATCACTAAGTATCACTAGTTAATGTGTTCTATGCAATTTAAAAAAAAAACAAGTGCTATAAATAAAGCCTAGAGACAAATCGATACTCACGCCGAATGTAAACGATTACGATCGTCGCATTAATACGCGTTGTGAGTCGCGATCGGATATAAAGATAAACGCTCCCTGCCGCCAGTAATAATAAGCCGACGCATAAAACTCTCGTAAATCGTCTCGAATGTTTGCTTATCTTTTATTACCTCATTATCATAGTCAGGATGCCTAACGAAATAATATTTGCCACTTGTACACAAATCGAAAGCGAGTTTGACGTATTTTTACTTCTTGTTTTAACAGAAAGAAGCCTCAAGCCACACTCATGTAAATATGGTAATATCGTCAGATGTCGGATAAATGCAAGTTTATCCACAAGGCTCGCCCACACGGTGGGGGGGACACGTCACGCGACGCGACGGGCACGCGATCTAGGGCGCTGCAATTTGCCGACTATTGAACCCTAGACCTGCGTCGATAAACATGCCGCCGATATTGCACGACGTGTTTGCACGATGTCATGTCGACCCTCGTCGAAAGTATGTATGTATGGACACGTGTATTAATTTTCATAACTCTTGGGACATTTCCAGTTCTATTAAGAGTTTTAAATTTAAGCCTTAAAAATTTACGAAATAATCACTGCTTTCGTTTCGCTGATCACAATTCCATATAGGTAAGATTTTATACCTCGGAAGCATTCTGAAGACTAAGATGAAATGTCTTACAATAAATAAGTTGCATTAATTTTTTTGCTACAAATTTATATATAAATGAAAGAATAATTTATTTAAAGTTTATTTAAATATTTTTTACTACATAACAATTCCATTTGTTTTAGTAATAATTATTAAAAAATAGTTCAATTTTTGAATGAAAAAATACCTTGTGATGGGTTGTGACGTCATTATTAATTCTTATATATTCTATGTTCATATCACCATCATCATAACCTGTATTATGCAATGACTTTTTTTTAATTTTGACAACGCAAACATAAGCCACATTATGATGACGTCACTGGCGCATAAGTTTTCATTTTAGAAAAACCATTTTTAACTGTAATTTTACAGTTAAAAACTTGAAAAATCTATTGTTTTTTAAACGTTTATAGTAAACTTTAAAAAAACAAAATTCAACTTCTCTATTATCATAATGTTTATAAATAATATCAAATCAAGTACAATAATTAAGGTTTTACACAAAAAATAAGGGGTTGTATTCAAGTAATTATAAATAAATAATAATATAAAGGATACTAAGTTAAAAACAATTACACAATAATATAATTATAGCGATTATTGTTTTGGAGAATTTGGTTAGTTTGGTCCCTGAGATGAAGGCTTATGTCTAGTCTAGGGTCCGCCAGTGAATATTTAATTAAAATCTATACTAATATTACAAAGAGGAAAGATTTAAGGAGATATTTTTTTTTATAGAAGAGGGGGCAAACGAGCATGCGGCTCACCTGATGTTAAGTGACTACCGCCGCCCATGATCAACCGCAACACCAGGAGAATTGCGGGTGCGTTGCCGGCCCTTTAGAAAGGAGTAAGCTCTTTTCTTGAAGGTCCCCAGGTCGTATCGGTCCGGAAAAATCGCCGGTGGTAAACTATTCCACAGAGAGGTTGTACGTGGAAGAAAACTCCTTGTGAAACGTACAGTGGTGGACCGCCAAGCATCCAGATGGTGTGGATGGTATCGGGACGTTTGCCGTGTAGTGCGTTCACGAAATTTGGCGGCTGGGATTAATCCGAACAATTCCTCAGAGCACTCCCCGTGATAGATGCGATAAAATACGCAAAGAGATGCAACATCTCTTCGCAGCGCCAGTGAATCGAGCCGATCGGAAAGCACTCGGTCGTCGACGATTCGAGCCGCTCTGCGCTGGATGCGGTAAAGTGGAAGGAGCTGGTACTGGGGAGCCCCAGCCCAGAGATGGGAACAGTATTCCATGTGCGGCCGAACCTGCGCCTTCTAAAGTTGCAGGCGGTGTGCCGGCATGAAATACTGTCCCGCTCTGCTGAGCACGCCAAGCTTTTTAGAGGCCAATTTGGCCTTCCCTTCCAAGTGACCACGAAACTGCACGTCACTCGATATGTCGACGCCGAGGATTCCGATACTGGCTGAGGCAACAAGGGGAGTGCCTTGAAACTGAGGGGATACGACAAAGGGGTTCTTTTTAGCGGTTAACGCGCAAACTTGTGTCTTCTGGGGGTTAAACTGGACTTTTATTTAGTCGTCCCCAATCCGAGACTCCGTTCAGCAAAGACTCGACTTCAGACACAAGTTTGTCCCGGCACTCGGAGACGTTTTCCCGAGGAATATTGGCACGGCCGGTGTAAAGAGCATCACCAGTGCTGTCATTTGCATAGGAATGAATGTTACGGGTTTGCAACATATCATTGGTATGCAGAAGAAACAGCGTTGGCGATAGCACACAGCCCTGTGGAACACCAGCATTAATAGGCTTGCAATCGGAGCTTGCACCGTCTACAACGACCTTGATGTTCCGATCTGCAAGAAAGCTGGTGATCCAATCGCACAATTTCTCGGGAAGCCCATAGGAAGGGAGCTTCGAAAGAAGCGCTTTGTGCCAAACCCGATCGAAGGCCTTCGCAATGTCCAAACTAACGGCCAATGCATCCCCCTTGAACTCTACTGCCTCCGCCCATCTGTGAGTGAGGTAGACCAGAAGATCACCAGCTGACCGACCACGGCGAAAACCGTATTGGCGGTCACTAATCAGCTGGTGATCCTCAAAGTACCTCATGAGCTGGCAGTTTACAATGGACTCCATTGTTTTGGAGAACAAGGAGGTGATGGCGATTGGCCGGTAGTTGGACGGGTCTGAGCGGTCGCCTTTTTTTAGGGATCGGGTGGACGAAAGCCGTCTTCCATGATTTTGGGACTACGCCTAGGGAGTAGGAGTACCGGAAAAGACGCGTTAAAACCGGTGCCAACTCTGGAGCACACGTCCTCAGCACAATTGGGGGGATTCCGTCAGGCCCACTCGACTTGTGGATGTCCAGGGAGAGGAGTGCTTTGCGAACCGAGCGCTGTGTGAACTGCACTTCCGGCATGGAGCACTCACACCGCGGGATGGTCGGCGGCGTACTCCCCCCGTCATCGAGAGTCAAGTTAGACGCAAAGAAAGAGCCTAGAAGATCGGCTTTCTCCTTTGCAGTATGGGCCAGTGAGTCGTCGGATATAGTAAGTATGGCAGTGTACCCCATGCACACTCAACCACCCCCCACCCCACTTACATACACAAGCGCGCCGCGCTATCATATATACGAGAACATATTATTATAAGAGATGGGCCGAATATTCGTTTTATATTCGGTATTCGGCAGCTTTACCGAATATTCGTATTCGGTCGAATTTTCGGCTAAATCACCGAACATTCGTTTTCATAGTGTCCAATGTATTGAAATATACGAATTGAGTAAAGCGATGTCTTTTAATGTTAAAAGTATATTTTATTTATGGGTCAAATCTGCTTACTCTAGAGTGCCCCAAATGCAAAAATCTATACATTTATTTTTTGAGGCACTGTAGATTTATTTCCGATTATAGCAAAAAGAAACTTGATAAAATGTTTTTGGAATCAAACAAAGAAACATTACATTACATTAGTACATTTCACTTTACTTTGGTCGTCAGTTTCTCTAAAATAAGTCCAAATAGTAAGTCTCCTGCCGCTAATTTTTATCATATAATTATCAATTTTCACTGAGAATAAAACAACGAAATACTTTTTTTATTACAAGAATAGTCAAAACATAAGCGTGATGTGCCGGCAATTTGCTCAGTACTAGGTGATGCAATAACTGTCAGGTGTGGCGGGGAGCGAGAGGCAGAGTCCGACGCTAATCCCGCGCGGTTTACGGTAACAAGTTTTGACATAAATTGGTTGGGTCCCGAGGTTATCCTGCCGAATAATGTTCGGCCGAATATTCGGTTCGGTAAAAGTTTTACCGAAAATTCAGCCGAATATTCGTATTCGGTGAAATCCATATTCGGCCCATCCCTAATTATTATTATCCTAAAAGAATAAATAATCATATAACAATACAGTACACACAGTTCAATAATGTCCACTACTAAACTCCCCACAGATTTTTTTAACTTATATAAGCCCACTGGCTTAAGGTCAAGTATACTTCACTACAGTCTCACCTAGTGGTAAGTGGTAATGAAGACCTAGATGGTAAATCGCAATGTTTGAGCGTAACAAAAGCCTATTCACTCTTGCCTTGAAAACGCTCAAGTTGTTTTCGGACGGAAAGACAGTCGCCGGCAAGTTATTCAACTCCTTTGCTGTACGCATTACAGAAGACAAAGCAAAGCGATTTGGTTCTAAAGCGTGGAATATCAACAACGAGGTAGTGAAGACCCGCCGACAAACTGGTTGTCCGATGGTTGAAAGGAAAGGAAGGAATTAAAGCATGTAATTCCTGCTCTCCAAAATAAATCCTGTAGAATACCGAGATGCTGGCTACTCTGCGTCTGTGCTCGAGGCAGACAAGATTGGTTTCAACCAAAGCAAGGCTACCAATGAGCACGTCTCACCAGTGAGTACAACGCTGCTAGGTGGCATTTTTAGCCCATACGGGCTGGTGCTCAAAAATACCACCTGGTATGGGCTGTTGGACGACCGGACTTGCCCTATATACAAGGTAAGAAGCTGTCCCTACACTACACCTAGTTTGCTTGCGGCTGCTTTGGCTCTGGACTCATTGCACCACAACAAGAATAATTAATTTTATCCATTCCTGTCTATCCATACACAAATAATGGAGAGAGCAGGGTCTTCAACGTGACGGAGACGCTTACAGCAGAAGTCATTGCGGTTGTACTAAGGTAGCTAAGGTACGCCACATATAAAGGATATCTGATCTGCGTCTCAGTGAGTGCAGCTTGTCAGTCTCATGGTAATAGTGATATGCATTGACATTATAGTGCAGACTTTGCATTTTTTTGTAGAAGATGGGGCAAACGAGCATGGGGCTCACCTGATAGTAAGTGACTACCGCCGCCCAAGAACAACCGCAACGCCAGGGAAATTCAGGTGCGTTGCCGTCCTTTTAAAAAGGAGTAAGCCCTTTTCTTTAAGGGCCCTAAGTCGTATCGGTCCGGAAAAATCTCCGGTGGTAAACAATTCCACAGAGAAGTTATAGTAGTTGTGTAGTGTAGTTGTCCTAGTAAAACGCACAGTACTAGACCGCCAAGCATACAGATGGTGAGGATGGTATCTTGAATTTTGACGCGATCTGCGTTCATGAAATTTGGCGGGCGGGATAATCCGAACAATTCCTCAGAGCACTTCCCGTGATAGATGCGATAGAAAATGTAAACGGATGCAACATCCCTATGCAGCGCCAGTGAATCGAGCCAGTAATGAATGCATATTTGTGAAGTGCACATTGATAGAGGGAGTGAAACCGCTGTAAAAACTTATTAAATACTTACTCTTATTTACTTAACTCTCTAACTCTTCTGTATCCTTTTGTTCATCGTGTGGTGTAGCGAATATGTTGAGAGAGTGGCAGTTAGGCGAGACATCACACGTATAGCCTGGGGACGCAAATAGAGTCACAGCATCGATGGTACCTAGCATGGAGACCGCTAGGCGCCTGAACCTCCTGGTAATCGCCACCAGGCCCTCGTCTCCTGTCGTTAACCAGTATCGTGGAGCCAACCCAGGCTAAGGCTTTTTCTTAAGCTAGCGGAGCATTGGCCCCCAGCTATCTACAGTCGGCCAGCGGTACAACCGTGCTTCGGATCCCGGTGGCCTCCATAACCTGACACCAAGAAACGGCCGTGCCGCAACATTAGTTTATGTGCAACGCACCTATCCAGACCTATTCTCCCATAGAAATTGGTTTCACCCTAACATCATACCGGAACACGACTTGAGTCTTTTAGCAGTATGTCTCTGCCAGGTGGGTGGTAGCTAACCCTCGGCCGGGTCTCTCACTAGTAGAGGACCAACCTCCCACCAATATAGGATGCTGCTCGTTTAGCACTACCCAGCGGATACGTGTAGGGAGTCAGGGTTCAAGTAATTCCTACGGACGCGAGCAGCTTCATCCCCCAAGATTGCCTCATGAGAAGAATATTTGCCACATTTGACAGGCGAGTCGGCAACCGCAGTTTTTTATTTTCTATTTGTTATCGGGAAGATGCTGTTGCCCATCTCCTGGTATGTCTCCGCGTATCACCTCTTGCGACACCCACGGGAAGATATGGGGTAGTGGATATTCTCACCGCCACTACACGGTTTAATGATAAAAAGTACAACTATGAGCATAAAAAACCGCATTTGAAAATATAAACACTATAATTAATACTACACAAACCGCTGACAGAGTGGACAGGAATGTGTTATGGCAAACACTGAACTCATATGGGTTGAGCGCTGGTTTGATACAGGCATTAAGGTCTCTTTATAGGGACTCTAGTGCTTGTGTCAGGATCAATGGGGTCTACTCGGACTGGTCTGGCATCCAAAAAGGTGTCAGACAGGGCTGTGTTTGCAAACTTTGAAAGATGAAGAATGTGGGTTAAGAATGGGTGAGTTATCCGTCAAATGCCTTTTGTATGCCGATGATCAAGTCATATTTGCGTCATATTGGCGGCTGAGTTGCAAATGATGGTTACGTTAATGAACTGGGAATTAAAAGAAAGGGGAATGAAAGTGAACGCAAGTAAGACGAAAGTGATGGTTTTTGAAAGAGAAGAAAGCAAAACGGTATGTGAAATAAGAATAGAAGGAGAGTTAATTGAGCAAGTGGATGAGTTTGTGTATTTGGGATGTGTATTTAGCAGGGATGGTAGATATGATAGGGATATAGAACGACAAGTAAATGCAGGGTAAAGAGTGAATGGGGCACTACACTCTATTATGAAGAACCAGAATGTGTCAAAAAAGGCACGTATGGTAATTCATAATGCTGTGTTAGTCCCTACTTTAATGTATGGTAGTGAAAGCTGGGTGTGGCAGAAGAAGCACGAAAGTAGAATAAATGCTGTAGAAATGCGGTCTTTAAGGAATATGCTAGGGTTGAATCTGAATGACAGGGTGAGAAATTGCGTGATAAGAGATAAATGTGGTATGCAAGATGATGTTGTGACCAGGATTAAGAAAGGAATGCTTCGGTGGTTTGGTCATGTAGAAAGAATGAATGGGGAAAGAGTGACAAAGCAAATTTATATGGCAGATGTGAACGGCCGAGTCGGGAAGGGACGCCCTTGAAAAAAGTTTATCGACCAAATTGGCGATATTTTGAAAATGGGACACGTTAGAAGTACCCTTAACCGACGAGCATGTATGCGTAGATTTATGGATGTAAAGGAGGCGAAAGAGGTATGTCAGGATCGTGCCAAATGGAAGTCCGTAGTCTCTGCCTACCCCTCTGGGTGACAGGCGTGACTGTTTATGTATGTTATGTATGTACAAACTGCTCAGTATTAATATAATTACCCCACATATTATTTTTAATTCTAAAGTATTGCATACACTCCTCAATTTTCAAATTAAAAAATCCATTAATTAATTTTTCTCTTTTAATTATTTTATTTAATTGAATAGACCTCTACCTTTACGGATTTTATCGCGTTTAACTTAGGTGATTTTAATTTCCGAAATTCCGGGTGCTTTCGAGCACCCGTGTTCGCGGGGAACTGAGGTGATTGACGTCCCGATATCAGTGTTAACCCGGAGTACCTTCAGCTTTTAATTATTACTTATGGTCCGATCTACGCAGAATGAAGTTATTGTGTCTTAAAGTTTTGCGGTGGTACGCTTTGGTTTAGTTTTAATTTTTTAATTATTTACAGGGTGCCAAGCAAGTGGTAATACCCGGCCGGCCTCCTTCTCAATTGAAAGTAGGATATTTTTTTAATTTCAATAGCCTCACGTATCATCTTTAGCAGATATATATATATATATATATATATATATATATATATATATATATATATATATATATTTGATGTATTATTTTGACCCCAACAATATCCAAATCTAAAATCCGTTTTTAGACATGAGAATGAAAAAATGCTATATTTTTCTTAGTAGCTACTGCGTCATACAAATACATAGTTAAGAACCGAGCGAGGACAGGCAGAAAGTTCTTGTACAACGATCTATACTAATCTCTGACTGAATTTAATAGAACGAAATAAATCTTAGTAGTACAGTACTAAAGTCAGATATATCAACAGTGTGATGGGTCGAACGCACCCCGCCCCACACTCCCCACTCGCCCACACCTGTTGCAGGGTGGTGCCAGGCAACAAGTGGTGGCATTGAATACATTACACAGTAAATATGTGTGTATCTAATACGATTCTTTTATAGCGAGTAAACGAATGAATGATTTTAATACAATCTAGAGTCTAGAGAGTAAAATGTTTAAGGGTAATAAAAATGTAAATTGAAATAATTGCTTTGTAGACATATTTTCTTCGAGAATCGGTTTATGGAAATACAAGTTTGGATTAAATTTTGTCATATAAATCTTCATTCAGACAATATTGACAAATGAAAAAAAGAGATTTTCTTAAACATATTTCTTATTTCATAAAAACACTGGCTGGCCTAGCAGACGTTTTTATAACCTTTCCGGCAGATGGCGCGATAAGTTCACTCCGAATTCACTACAGACATTTTAATGTAAATGTAATAAATAATGTCCTCCATATCGAATGTCAGTCTCCGCGGCTAGTCTCAACGCAGACAAGCCATTTGCGCAGATTATGATTATAGTGCCCAAATGCTTAACAGGTTGCTGGAAAAATCCCGTCTACTCAGAGAAAGCTCTTAAAATACAAAATAAACATGTAAGAGTATTTAAATTTATTATATCAAATTATATGGAGGTAAATTCTTTGAACATTGTACACCACTATTAAAGAGCTTAGAATTTTGCCACTGCCATGTCTACTATCTACTACAAATTAGCATTTTCGTAAAAAAAAAAGCATTCACGTTTATTTTCAACTCAAAATGAGGCGTTAGAAAAAGTAAATGTACCAATGCAATGGCTTAACATATTATGTAAGGTATCTGCGGGTTGTAAGGCCTAGCTAAGGGAAATTCAAATATTTGCCATAGAGGAAAACAAAAATAAACATTTCGAAAAACTTTGCCAGTAGGCCTTATTTTACTATGGTAGGGTAATATAGCCTACTACTTTAACGAATATCACACGAACGCAACAATTAAGAACTATATTAACTTAAATTTCTAAAAAATATATAAATTGCCTCGCCTAACAGCACTTAATTCATTAGTATAATAATGGACAAATTGACAAACAAGCGCACTCCTCGTGATTATCATCAGTGCGTTGGTTGTGTCTCGAGTTGTGTTGAGAGCTGGGTTGACTGTTGGGTGTCCTCCCAACTGATTTCGTGTCACAGCGGCCAGTCTCCACTGAGACTAGCCTATCTGCACAGTACATGATGATAGTGTCCGAATGTATGTGCACAGGTGCACTCTCTATTCCCTCACAGTCATCAAATCGCAATCCGACACGGTCCAAGAGAGCTTAGGCGCAGGACCAATAATTTATAATTATTAATATACACAAAATTTAATAACTTCTAATGTCAAAACCTTAATTCTTTGGCACACTCTGTCTTTGTACTGTTTGGACAGCTGAACAGGGTGTTTTCTGACTTCGACATTAGTTTAATAATACGAGTAAAAGCGTTGGATTTGTTCGTATTTATAACATTTTAAAAGTGATATAAAAACATTATAAAACAAAAAACTACACATGAAAAAGGATAGTATAATAAGGCCCACGGTGAAAATTAGTTGGCATTAATAACCGCTGACAAAGTATTTATGAAAAACTAAATTAAAAAAAAACTTGACCACGATACGTTACTCAAATCTTCAAGATCAACAAAGACTTTATAATGATAAAGATTACGATTTTAAATATCTAAATGTAATATTACAAAACATACCTACGATTTATTTCGACTTCGCCGTATCTTATGAACTCATGATAGATAAAGCAACTCTGTTGGCAGGACGCGGGGTAGCGTGTCTCTGGACATTTGTAAAGACATTATCTCTATTATCTTGTCTTGAGCGAGAGCTGTTGTTATAAATATGATTTTTGTCTTATGAACGGACAGGCCTTATTGCCCGCAGGCAGCTTACACGGTAAAAGTGTGCGAATTGTACGTTTATTTGTGATTTCAGTTAAAAAATTACAAGCTTACGAAAAATATTGATCGTTAAGCAATATTTGTTACTCCTAAAATATATTATACGTACATCTATATTCATGGAGACACGTCGAAGTACACGAGAAATTGAAGGTAGCTTGGGTAAACAACTCCCTAACGCTGGTTAATCCTTTCGTGTATGTTCATCGTCTTGTAGAGACAAAGTGGCTTTAGGTGCGACTTTCAAAATCCTATACTTTTATATATATATATATATATATATATATATATATATATATATATATATATATATATATATATATATATATATATATATATATATATATATATATATAAACGGAATCGCGGAAACGGCTCCAACAATTTTCATGAAATTTGGTGTCCAGGGAGTTTTGGGGGCAATAAATCGATCTAGCTAGGATTTATTTTTAGAAAATTTTTGTCCGTGTTTTCAGGCAATGAAAAACTGTTACAATATATTAAGGTTAATTTTGACATTGTGTTAATGATCGTAATAGCTCAAGTGAATATCGAGCGGTCACGAATTCGTAATTCCATGGTTCGTCCTGTCTTCGGTCCAACTTTTTTTCCTTTTTTTTTTCAAGTTCCCTTCTTTTGTGAGAAAATCTATTATTTCGAGCCCTTTTTTAGTATTTTTTAAAAATATGAAAATTTTAATTAAACTAATTGCACTCATGATTTTTTATTCAAATAACCAGTTCAGTTTTTTCTATTATGTCGCTAAGATCAAAAAATATTATTCGTATTTCATCGGTATGTAATTTGTATCTAAATGTAATTTCAAAAAAAAAACCGAGCAAAACTCATCCAGGTACTGTTTATATACTCATAGTGAAGGGAAGCGACGCGACGACGACTTTCGATGCAGTCTGTTTATCGAATCGATGTGTCTTGTTTATCGGAGCCGGTGCAATGACCTGATGACGTACAATCGACGGCCGTTCTCTGCGTCACATGAAATCCTCACAATTATGCCACTTTTTGCAGATCCGTAACATCGAAACCTTATTAAAGCAAATGAATGAAATTCAGCACGCCACACTTGTAAGTATTGATTTGATTTTAATTTTCACGTACTTAAATGTTGTAGTTATTGTTATTATACATATTAGACATCAGAAAAGTACTAGCAACCTATAATGTAATCGTAATCGAGTCGAAACAATCCACTATAGTAGGACATGGGAAAGATTTGCCATATCACATTTTATCCATAGTTTGGTCAACGAAGTACACATACACATGGATATTTGTGCCGTTGGTGTGCCAACTGCCAATCATTACATAGTTATTTCGTTATCTGTCGGGTACCGCAAGTTTTTCTGAGCATTTATTTCGTCTAATTATAAAGCACCAACCGAATGCATACCTTATACATAACATTACTGCCCCTGGTAAGGATATGTTTATTGTGTTAAATATGTTTTACTTTCAAAGCAATTTATTTATAGATGTTATTTATTTCATCATTAATCACTACAACATCATATTTCAGACAAAATATATTATTATTTGAAACGTCGAAAACATTTTGAAAGCAAACGATGTCTGCATTGTTCCAGTATTCCCCGTCACTAGCTGTCATACGGAGTTTCTCTATAGGACGGGCGGCCAGTGGAATCGACTTTCCAGGATTATTTTCCAACTTTTGCCGGCAGACTGTTTGCTTAGAGTAAATATACTTGGGAGTTTTACCCTTGAGAATCCATGAATAATTTACGTGAAGGTCTAGTACGTTTATTTTTACTTCCGTTATTGAATTTCTTTCTTATGTGTGTTTTTTTTATAAAATCTTACCACGTTGTAAACGCTATTTGTCATCATACATCATATGATAAGTATAAAAAATATTGTATTTCAAAACATTATGTAACAAGATTCTGTCAAAGACGCGCTCACACACTTGTAATTGGAATTGAATCAGTTTGAGATTGAGGCTGTAGAACTTATCAAAACTCATCCCAACCAGCTCTTAGAATGAACAGCGGAATTTTCTTTATAAATTAGAGTAGTAAAGGAGGTGGATCTTTTATAGTTGCTAAAACGAATTTTATTTTTGAATATATTTTTATTGTTAGCTACAGCTATAAACCGACGCTGGTTCACACTTACAGTTGGCTTTTTCATCACAAATTTACATCAATTTATATAATATTATTTAATTGTATAAATAAAGTAGTAATTTAGTTATTATAAATAAATTATTACTTTATTTATACAATACAATTACTTTAATGTATGTCATATACAATATTAATTGTGTTACTTTTTGTTTAACTAAGTGTACTGTTTAATTATAATAAAATGATAATTATAAAAAATTATAAACATTAATATTTGCACGCTACTTTAATCCCTGACGAAAACAGAGCGGTGTTTTGACAGCACATTACGAATGTGCATTTGTGTATATATGTCTATGCCTGTAGCATCATAACTCCTTAAATGATGAACCGATTTTGACGTCTGAGAGGTGTCAGCGGTGATATGAGTTTGTAGTTTGTAGTGTATATCTCTGTATTTTTTAGAATAGGGTGACCAACGAGCATACAGTCCACCTGATGGTAAGTGTAACTTGGCTCCGACCGCGTGGACAGTTTCCACGAGCTTGTCATTCATATCGTCCACTGCATTGCAATCTTCTAGGCACTGAAAGCGATTTTGTAACTCGAGCTGAAAGGTTTCGGGATTCTGGATTAGAGCACGAGGAGGACGGAGCGTTGACTTCATTAGACGATACCTCTCCAACTTAACGTTTAGGTTCAGTGTGCCTCTATTTGGTGATCGCTGCCTGTTTTCACCCTTGCAATCACTGAGACACCACTGAACAGTTGCCGTTTAGTCGCCATAATGAAGTCAATCTTATTTTTTGTCGTTTGTCTGTGGCCCATAGACATCTATATTTATCCTCGAATAAGAATCAAAACGCAGATGCATTGTCATCCCTGGGACTAAGATGGAATGTCTCGTTTCCAGTAAAAAAGGGTCTCCGTATCTCTACACTCACTATACGAAGCACAGCAGTATTAAGCTGCTATTTTACGCTGCTATTCTGTGAGAGCGTGGCCATTCCCTGGTAGAGCCGACCCAATATCAACCATCTCAACCATAATATAGCTCCAGAGTGACTCCACCACGTATATTTCATTTTATATATCGTATTGTATGTGTCCGTAGCATCATAACTCCTGAACGGATGAACCGATTTTGAGTAAGTTTTTTTTCGTCTCAATGGTGTATTAATCGAGAATTTTTTTAAAGGTTCAAGGAAATTTGTTAAGCCAGTTTGAAGATCATTAGCTCTTTTTGTTTCAGGGGTTTCTTAAATTTTTAATTTAAGTTATAATGGCTAAACTAAGCATTTTTCTCCATTAAAAATATTTCCATTTCTATTTTAACCTGTAATTTTACTGGTTTCCTCAGCTTTAAACCGGAAAATAATAGTGTCCACCAGTGGAGCCAGCACTGCTGCTTATCAGAAATAATTCAAATTCTCGCTATTACTGCATCCCATCGTAACTCCACAGCTGAATATAGGTCTCCATCATAGATAAGCACAAAGTACTGAGGCATCTGCATCAATTGACTACCTGTGTGTTTCATCAGGTCCTGGGGCACAGTGGTGGGCGAGCTGGAGGGTCACCAAACACTGTGCTGGCCAGTAAGAGGCTGCCACTCTAGATTCTTCCGTATCGATTGTCGGTTCTTCGACCTATGGCCGCCCCATTGCCGCTTCAGCTTACTGAACCGTTGTTATAGCGTTGACCGCCTAGGCGGAATCCGTAATATAAAACCAAACATAAAAAATAAACATAGGAAGTATCCAATTGGCGCGCGACTAATATAGAATAGGAACTAAGTCTTTAATGTGTGTTAAGACTTAGTAATAAAAAAAACTCAGAAATAAAGGTTGCTCTAAAATAAATAACATAACAGCAGATGAACTAAGATATTACAAAAAAGTTATATATATATATGTATGTATAATCTGTGCGAAGCCGGGGCGGAGTACTAGTCTTTATATGTAAAAAAGTTAAAGTTAAAGTGACAGCATATATGTATACGTCTCACAGCTGGGCACAGGCCTTCTTTCATTTCTTAGGTTTTAGGGCAAGGAAATGTACGCCGCGCTGCCCGAACTTCACATGTCTTCGAAATATTTTTTTTATTTCTCAGACATACAGGTTTCTTCACGATGTTTACCTTCACAGCCGAGCACGTGGTAAATCAGCACTTAAAATTGCATTTAACAATTTCATTGGTTCCGGCGGGGATCACACCCGGATTGCTCGCGTACTATGAAATTTACAACGAGCGCGAACCATCTGAGCTACCACGGCTCTTTATATACGAGTATATAATTCTCCTGCCCGTGTGTGTGTAACTGAACTCCTCCTAAGCGGCTGTGTGTGTGTGGATTGACAATTGGACCCGGTGGCTCTGTTGTTTTATGCTTTTTTAATATACCAAATTTATTTACAACTTTACTAACTTCTAAAGTTCATTGACAACGCACCGCGTCTTCGCCTGGATAGGATTACAAGTGTTATTAAATGTTCTAATAGCTTTAGATAAAGCCGATGGCTGCCGTGTAGGACACTTTGTACGGAGTTTTTCGTTTAAGACGACGACGTAAGAGTCACTTAAGACGTGACCTACGGCAGTCAGTGTTAAAGACAATTTATGTTATAAATTTTTCGTTTTCTCAGAAATATCTATAAGTCTACGGGATAAAATATAGTCTTGATCACTCCAGGCGCTGCACTCTATCTGTTCGTGAAGTATCATTACGATCGTTTCAGACATTTCCAAGATTAATCTGGACTGACGGACAGTCATACAGACAGACAAACATTTTAAAAATACATGTTCAATGGCATGCAAATAATCCCCCACCCCCACCCCTTTGCTATGGTCCGACTGCCAAGCGTTGCCATTATAAAATCCTGCACACTCAGTGAGAAGCGCAGCGAACATAATGATGAGCTGGAGGACCTTGTGGCGGCGCTGTCGTCGCTCCGCGAGCGAAACACACCGAAGCCTAAATCACGCTATCAAAATTCCGTATGATAAACAGTATATATTAGAACATCTCCGAGTTATCACACGGAGTGTTAGCCGCTCCCCGGGCAGAACACCTTGCCCGGCGGGAAATCTCCCCTTTTCCTTCTACGGCCATAACCTGATTATTCAGGTTCTCTATGAACGCTCGATAGTGGCTACAAATTTAAATAAACCGGTGAGGTGAGATAAGCCTTTCACGCATAAAATAAATTTTGACACAAACGAAATAGATAAACGAATACAGTCAGTACAGTGAGTAAAATACACAGTGACGACACCGATTACGACGTAGTATGGTTGTCAGTTCGCGCAAAAGCGTGGTTGTAGCACAAATAGAACTGACTTAATAAAAATTAGAGTACACTAGGTTAAGAATATGGAGGCCATACAGCGGACTTCGCCTTGAGTTTATACAACTACGGAATGCGTTATTGTTTTTAATAGAAGAATGACAGTTCACAATCTTTAGTTTTACGTGTGTGGTGTTCAATATTAAAGAAACGATCACACCATTTCGTCCCAGGGGTGTCGTGAGAGGCGAATATGGGAAACGCCAAAAAGGCCTTGGCTTTCGGCTTTGCGATATCACCGTCTCGCTGACAGCAGACGTAATATACCCAGACCGTTAATGGGTAGCAACTTCATAATACGTGATAGACGTATGTAGGTAGCTGGTCCGTAATATGTGGTGCACACGTGAAATGCACCGAAGCCTAAATCACGCTAAAAGTTCCGAAGTCCTGCGGCTGATCACCTTGCCGGACGCGAGATCTCCCCTTTTCATTCACGGCGAAATACGCAATAGAACGTTCATTGACCTCGAGTCATAAACAAAACAAACCTAGAGTAATAAACAAGCCGTGGCACCTTCTTAATTACGACCATGTATCGTGTCAATGTCAAATAGCGAAACTAAGCTTATACAGCAAGTTAAAAAAAAGTACTTAATGAGTCACTAAAAATAGATAAATTCACGCTTGTTTCGCTCATAACACAAACGTCAAAGTCGTGCGCAATAACAACGAAGGTCGACAAAAAAATCTTTATTTCTGGGTTTCTGTTTTAATCCATAAATTCTGATTCTTAACATCGAAACAACAAAATATCCATTCTTAGTTTTTAAAGTTTGCTTTTGTCGGTTTTACGTCGATAAGTAAGTTTTGAATATTTTAATTGGTTTAACGAGCAGGAGGCAAACAGCGCTTTGATCAAAACGCTTGGAAATTGGGTAATAATTACTCGCGTAGGTCACAGTAGACAGTAGTGAATATTTACTGGTCACCGTTCTTGTGTTTTTTTTTTTATAGAAGAGGGGGCAAACTAGCATGCGGCTCACCTGATGTTAAGTGACTACCGCCGCCCATGATCAACCGCAACACCAGGAGAAATGCGGGTGCGTTGCCGGCCCTTTAGAAAGGAGTAAGCTCTTTTCTTGAAGGTCCCCAGATTGTATCGGTCCGGAAAAATCGCCGGTTGTAAACTATTCCACAGAGAGGTTGTACGTGGAAGAAAACTCCTTGTAAAACGTACAGTGGTGGACCGCCAAGCATCCAGATGGTGTGGATGGTATCGGGACGTTTGCCGTGTAGTGCGTTCACGAAATTTGGCGGCTGGGATTAATCCGAACAATTCCTCAGAGCACTCCCCGTGATAGATGCGATAAAATATCTCTCTATATCATCTCTTTAGATGCAACATCTCTTCGCAGCGCCAGTGAATCGAGCCGATCGGAAAGCACTCGGTCGTCGACGATTCGAGCCGCTCTGCGCTGGATGCGGTCAAGTGGAAGGAGCTGGTACTGGAGAGCCCCAGCCCAGAGATGGGAACAGTATTCCATGTGAGGCCGAACCTGCGCCTTGTAAAGTTGCAGGCGGTGTGCCGGCATGAAATACTGTCCCGCTCTGCTGAGCACGCCAAGCTTTTTAGAGGCCAATTTGGCCTTCCCTTCCAAGTGACCACGAAACTGCACGTCACTCGATATGTCGACGCCGAGGATTCCGATACTGGCTGAGGCAACAAGGGGAGTGCCTTGAAACTGAGGGGATACGACAAAGGGGTTCTTTTTAGCGGTTAACGCGCAAACTTGTGTCTTCTGGGGGTTAAACTGGACTAGATTTAGTCGTCCCCAATCCGAGACTCTGTTCAGCAAAGACTCGACTTCAGACACAAGTTTGTCCCGGCACTCGGAGACGTTTTCCCGAGAAATATTGGCTCGGCCGGTGTAAAGAGCATCACCAGTGCTGTCATCCGCATAGCAATGAATGTTACGGGTATGCCACATATCATTGATATGCAGAAGAAACAGCGTTGGCGATAGCACGCAGCCCTGTGGAACACCAGCATTAATAGGTTTGCAATCGGAGCTTGCACCGTCTACAACGACCTTGATGCTCCGATCTGCAAGAAAGCTGGTGATCCAATCGCACAATTTCTCGGGAAGCCCATAGGAAGGGAGCTTCGAAAGAAGCGCTTTGTGCCAAACCCGATCGAAGGCCTTCGCAATGTCCAAACTAACGGCCAATGCCTCCCCCTTGAACTACTCTACTGCCTCCGCCCATCTGTGAGTGAGGTAGACCAGAAGATCACCAGCTGACCGACCACGGCGAAAACCGTATTGGCGGTCACTAATCAGCTGGTGATCCTCAAAGTACCTCATGAGCTGGCAGTTTACAATGGACTCCATTGTTTTGGAGAACAAGGAGGTGATGGCGATTGGCCGGTAGTTGGACGGGACTGAGCGGTCGCCTTTTTTTAGGGATCGGGTGGACGAAAGCCGTCTTCCATGATTTTGGGACTACGCCTAGGGAGTAGGAGTACCGGAAAAGACGCGTTAAAACCGGTGCCAACTCTGGAGCACACGTCCTCAGCACAATTGGGGGGATTCCGTCAGGCCCACTCGACTTGTGGATGTCCAGGGAGAGGAGTGCTTTGCGAACCGAGCGCTGTGTGAACTGCACTTCCGGCATGGAGCACTCACTCCGCGGGATGGTCGGCGGCGTACTCCCCCCGTCATCGAGAGTCGAGTTAGACGCAAAGAAAGAGCCTAGAAGATCGGCTTTCTCCTTTGCAGTATGGGCCAGTAAATCGTCCTCCCTGTTCAGAGATGGAAGAGATGGCTGACAGAAATTCCCCTGGACAGTATGTTGTGTATTACTAAGTTAGGAAAATGGCGTCAAAACAGTGTAAACAAGATGTCGATTCATTCCGTTTCATTTGCGGCGAGTTTATGAAATTAAGAAACAAAAAAAATTTCTTTGCAACAAATTTAAAGTTTTGTGAAACGTATTTAACTTTTACATGGTTACATTTGTTACCTTTTACCTGCTTGTTTACCTTGTGGTCTAGTGTAGCCCCACGTCAATATATATTAGTGTTAAGGTAGAATAATTAGGCAGTAAACAAGTTTTGTTCTTTTTACCTGCGAATTTGGAATCAAGATAAAAATGGGTACCTCACTTTGCTTGTATCAAATGTAAAATTTGAATTAGGTATAGGTACCTTGTAGATGGTAAGAAAGTAAAAATTTAAATTTAAAAAAGTTTCGAGCATAATAATATTTTTGGAACTATTAACTTGGAATAATTATTATTGAACAGAAAAATCATCAGAACTAACCCCAATTGATCTAAATACCCAATATTTTAAAGTGACAACTTTTTTAGTACATATCGTTGTGACTTGAAAAGCGATTAAACGTAAAAGCACAAGGACGGATTCGTCCAAATACCATGTAATACCAGAGTAACTATACCTCGAATAATTTTACTCTTTGGTCTCACTCTCAGATAACTTTGTTTGCGTTTTTTATCACAAACGTAGAGCAAAACAAAGCAAAGTAGCCAATACTACTAATACGGTATTGTTACTCTAGAATTGGCGAATAGGTAAATGATGAATGAACATGTAAACCAACCAAATTCGATATTCAGTTGCAGCACGAATGGGTCGGCTCGACCGGGGTAGGACCACGCTATTTTACGAATACCAGCGTAAAATAGCAACTTAATGCTGCTGTGTTTCGTATGGTGAGTGTAGAGAACCGGAGACCCATTTTTACAGGAAACGAGGCATTCCATCTCAGTCCTCTGAGCTGGCAACGCATCTGCATTAGGATTGTTAATTGAAGATAAATGTGGATGTCTATGGGCCACAGCATTCACTTACCATCAGGTGAACTGTGTCCTCATTTGTCACCCTTATTCTATAAAAGAAAAAAAAAGAAAAAACAAATTTTAATATAGCGCAACGCATTATTTTTTGTGCCCGCAAAATGTTGTGTTGCATGTTGTCCTAATTGTAAATGAATAAAATGTCTGAAGAAAGATGGTAACGATGCCTAAATTGGTTACCTTCTGAAAAAACTTTCCCTTGGGACTTCATCGCTGCCAGAATCTTCGATCATATTTCGTAAACGTTGCATTATTTAAAAAATCTCTTCACTTTTAACTGTTAAAATAAACAATATAAAAACTTAAAATATTTATTTATTAAATAAATAAAATTAACCATAATGAATAAAATTATCATATTACACTACAATCAATTCATAACAATCCACGATTTTTACAATTACAGGCCATCTAGCGTCTATTTTACGTACCACATTGATCAAGTTTTGTTCGATAAAATGACTTTACCTATATAAGGAAGTAGATGGCGCCATTTCAAAGATAGGCCCCCTCAGGGCATATTCGGCCCCCTCCGGGCTTCTCCAGACCTATGCAGCCTCCAGTCTTTCCCTGGGGCCCCAAGAAGGCAGACCCACCGCGGATAACTTCCTACGCACACGAGGCAGAGCCCACACCTGATGATTACAACACTCTATATTCCGCTATTAGGAATATTGATGTTAGGGAGATCACCGTAGTAGCACGCAAACTGCGCGCGGCGAAGTCCCCCCAAGAACGTCTCCTCGTTCTTGCAGAACATAACAATCTTCTGCTAGCGTTGTAAGTTAAGTTAACTTAATTAACTTAACTTAAATGACTGAGCAAATTACTCTACCAAAGTCTCACGGTCGTATCAAACCTAAGGGTTTATCGCTTGTATCATTTAATATTCGCGGCTTGCGAAATAACCTCCCAGAGCTTAAGCTCTTTCTTCGAAATCGTGAAGTCGATTTCCTCCTCCAACAGGAAACTAATCTCAAAACCAAGGACGCTAAAGGCCTTTCTATTAAAAACTTCTCTCTTCTTCATAACGACAGACCCGACCGTCGAGGCGGCGGAACGGCCATCTATTACAAGAAGACTCTTATTATTCCCCATCAATTCGGCTTCCGAGCCCAACACTCATGTCCCCAACAAGTTCACCGCATTGTGGAATACATCCTCAGCGGTTTCTATCCTCGTCGTCATAAGACCATCGCGGTCTTTTTCGACATAGCTAAAGCTTTCGATAGAGTCTGGCATACAGGCCTTATCTACAAGCTCTACAAAATAGGTCTCCCTGATCGTCTAGTACGTCTCGTGGCCTCCTACTTAAAGCATCGTACCTTTCGTTTTAGACACGAAGGCACGCTATCTTCACAGCGAACTATCAAGGCTGGTGTCCCTCAGGGCTCAGTACTTGCTCCTCTGCTGTACATCCTGTTCACCAACGACATTCCCATCCCGTCGAAAGGTGTTCAGCTCTCCCTCTTCGCAGATGACACTGCTATATACTGTAAAGGCATCTCACTACCCTTCATACGGAACAAGATCCAAAAGTCAGTCGATGACCTAGGAGCTTGGTTTTGCTTGGAAAACCCGGAGAAGAGCTCCGCCGTTCACTTCGACTATAAACGAAGCCGTCTTAAAAACACCCCACCAATACGTATGCTAGGGACCCCTGTCCCCTGGCATACGACCGCCAAATATTTAGGTGTCACTCTAGACACAGGGCTCACTTTTAGGCCCCACGTCAAAAGAGTAACCCGTCACGCACGTGTAGGCTCAACAGTATGTTGGGCAGACACAGTAAAATATCCCTCCGAAACAAGCGTACCCTTTATAAGGTATGTATACGACCAGTCATGTCCTACGCGGGCCCCGTCTTTGCCCACGCAAACCCTAATATTATTAATGAACTCCAAATAGTTCAAAACCTTTTCTGTCGTCGAGCTGCGAACGCACCTTGGTACGTCCGTAATGCCGACCTTCATTGGGACCTAGAGCTCCCAACAATCCAACAATTTCTTAAAAAACTCTTTGAGAACTTCTTCAAAGCCTCAGAGTCGCATCCAAACCAATTAATTCGTGAGGCAGCTACTTATGCAGCCCCACCCCCCTCTCGCTATCGAGTCCGCAGGCCGAGAAACTCTCTCTCGGACCCGCCTAATAAACTGACAAACGACCTGAACTGCCTCCTGGCGGCTCAGGCCAACTCTAATTAAATTCAATTATTGTACTAACTAATATTAATTTGCCTTCGTAGGCACTCCCTCAGCGGCTCGTAGCCGCCTGCGCCCTCTTTTCCCAAAAGAGGGTCGCTCACGATAAGGCACAATACAGCTTAATCAGCCAGCTGCCTGTCTCCAAAGGCGGTTTTTAGAGGGTATCACTTAGAGTCCCCGGTAGGACAGTGACAGTGAGTCCCTCATAACCACGATAGACCGGCTATCGTGGTATGCGTATTGCATTTTCCGCCTCCCTACGTACAGGGTAGCCCTTTAATTGCTTCGGGCGCAAAAAAAGCCATTTCAAAGCAATTTTACTTGAAAGAAAATATTATTTTGATTTATTACACTAAAATCCCATACAGAGCCGTGCTAGCTCAGGGGCGAAACACTCGTAAATTTCACAGTACCACAGAATAAATAATAGTAGTACGTACAGAAGTCGCAGTCCTTCGATGCTGACTGCTTGCCGAGGTTTAATAGCCTAGATAATTATTATTAATTAGATAAATCGCGCTCGCAAGCTAAATAAAACTTTATCGCTGCGCAAGAGTGTCCGTATTACTTTGCATCTTTTCCCATTACGTTACGACGGACTTTCCGTTGTTGCTAAGGGATGTCAATAAAGAGTAACAAAATACATTGCGTAATGTTAATTTAGTTACTTAGGTGAAATACCTATTCTAACTATAATCGACTGACCATATTTTCGCACCTATGTCAAAGAATATATACACTACGCGAAAAGAAACGACACTTAAGCATGTGTGCACGTAAAATCGCTTGCGGCTATGTGTGGGTGTATGGATGTGTGCGGGGGCCTTGAGAGGCGCGCGGGGCGTGGAACGGGCAGTCGCCGACTGCCCTGGCCGAGGGCTAGTAGTAATACCGATATTTGTCAGTATAAGTTAAATGAATATATTCGTCAAGTTTTTATAGCCGTGTATGCTAGGTTTATACGCTTTGATAAATATTAATGTTGTTATTAAATAAATGATATTATAGCATATGTATAAGCATTTCTGAAAGTGATTTTAAGTGATTAGAATTAAAATAAATTCCACTGCACAAAACAAGGGCCCTTGTTTTGTTAGTTTAATTATTAATAATGTTTTATGATACCTAAAAATATGTGAACCCATTTTAATGAAAGTCGATATGATCTTAACAATAATTATGGGGAAATACTACGACAATAAAACTAATATATCGCAAATAATTTTATTATATTACATTAACTGAAATACACACTATTAAAAATATCACAAGAGAGTCAAGAAATTTTAGATATCTATAAAGAGTTTTTGTATTTGTTCATTGTTGTATTTATGGATTATTTAATTAGAAATAGAAATGACTTATCTCCTCAACACATAGGGAACAATTTGTTGGCCGCCATGTCCCAGGAAACCTGCATACCTTTGGATTTTCTAAAAAAAAATATACATGCTACGAATTTTTGCAACTGTTAGAAATAATAGTGAAAATTAAAAAATTAATCGAAAAATTCAAAAATATATAAGAGTAAATTATTTTTAAAGGATAGTAGGTAATACTGATTATTGCGTACTGAAATACTATGTGTTGGTCAATTATTTAAGATTACCATTAACTGTCGTGCATATTTGGTTTTGTCGGAAATTTTAATATTCCTCATTAATTAAAAGTTGATTTAAACATGAACGTATCTTTCACTACCCAAATACATAAGTTTACATAATATATAACATATACCTACTATGTATCTTCTTTGGTACAAGTCTATAATATTCCATTTCAGTTCGATATCAACCCTAGCGTTACACGCTTTGACTCAAGGTCACCGGCGCTTAAGCTCTCACGTACAGGGAGTGTCACCGCTGTGCCTATGTGCGATGCCTAATGCATACAACTTGCACGGCCATTCGTCGGGAATCGCAATGCTTGGCTTGGAAGAAAAAGGTAGATAGTATAAACAACAAATAAACTTGAAATACGATTCCTAACAGAAATGTAATCGTATTCTACTTAGTTAAAATTTTTGTTAGTAACCAAAGTTTTAATTTCAGTGTTTTGTGTTATTATAACTTAAAATATTTTAAATAAAAAAGACAAGTATAGGTATGTAAGTAGATACTTGGGTAGTGAAGTAAATTTCAACTACATTTTGTCATGAAGTTCGTAGTTATTGGATAAACTATTACTTAATTCTTTTCTACTTTATGTACCTATCTAACAATAAAAATTAAATAAATTCACAAATTCAACAAATTCAATTCAAATTAAATTTGGAGTTTAATACAAGAAAGCCATACAATCATAAGAAAATCATTAAAAATATCCATTTTTGAACCAGATTTTTTAATATTTTACATATTATGTATTGCTGTTACTAATAATGACTCTTAAATCAAAAAGACTCCGACGACTCCGACTTTAAGTAAAAATTTTTGTGACTGTAATTTATAGTAAAATTATGAAAAACTCTGTAATTTTTTTTAAAATTCAAAAAACTGCTTTGGTTTTTACAAAAGCAAACTTTGATAAAAAATATTTTTTCCTTTTATTAGTAAGGTAGAATATTAAGAATTGAACGAAAGAAATAAAAATTTGACATTAAGAAGTTAGACTCATAAATCGGATCGACCGGTGGAGCTGTCTGCGCAAGACATAATTATAGTGCACGAGTGTAGTGTGTGCGCAAACATAGAATTGCACTCTCTATTCCCCCGCTCTCGCAGTCCGATGAGAGGGTAGTCCGAAATGAACGGAGAGACATCAGGCGGGAGAGCTTACGGATTTATAGCTTTCCGAGGCACCGCCAACTTCCCGCAGGCTGAAGCAGGTTAATACAGCATAGATTAGTGAATTTGTGTTTCAATCAGTACGAAGACATTGTAGTAATAGCGAGACTATCTGAACAAAAAATGTCTAAGTATAAGAAACAACGACAACTAACACATTCAACTTTGGAAACTAGACCAAGTGTGTCCGGACCGGAGTGGAATTTCGGGTCGCAGTCTTATTATTTATATATATTGCGAGTGCGACTGCTGATAATGAGGTCCCGGGTTCGAATCCCAGGTCGGACCAAAAATTAACTATTGAGTTTTCCGTCAAGAAATTCTCAGCAGCTGCCCGGAGTTAGGAAGTTAGCGGTGTCTCACCCCCGTGCTTGGAAAGCACGTTAAGCCGTTGGTCCTGCGCCGGATCTCTCTCCGGTCGTGTCGGTTTACCGTCCCATCGGATTATGAGAATGAGGGAATAGAGAGTGCACCTGTGGTTGCGCATACACTTGGGCACTATAATCCTGTCCTGCGCCGATGGCTAGTCTCCGTTGAGGCTCCGTGAAGGAAATTCGGACGGAAGGACATTATTATTATTATATATTAGACTTTACAGGTATGACTTTTTTCATATAGTAGCATAAAAGTAAAGTTACAGCCCACTGCTGGGCACTGGCCTCCTGTCATTTCTGAAAGGGGTTTGCGTGCGTGTTGGCGAACTTGACATGTCTTCGAAATTTTTTTTATCTTATTTCTCAGACATGCTGGTTACCTCACGATGTTTTCCTTCACCGTTGAGCACGTGGTAAATCAACACTTAAAATTGCAATTAACAATTTCTTTGGTGCCGGTGGGAATCGAACCCGGGTTGCCCGCGTATGTGAAATGTTTCAGCGAGCGTTAAGCCACCGAGCTACATATGCTGTACTATATATGCTGTATATATAGTAGCATAGTTATGTATTAAAACTAATGACGCATATAGTAAATCAACCTGACAACTACATAGTAAAATATTATACTTGTAAAGATCGACCGGAATATATTTAAATCAGATTTATAATAAACAATATTTATGATTTATACGACGTAAAAGCTAAAAACTTGTTTACCCAAGCCATTTTCACGGACATATGCGCTTGGGTTTTTCAATTTTTGTATTATTTCTAAATGTATGAGCGTTAAAATATTGTTATGAAAAACAAAATTTGCGGTTTAAAATACTACAAGATGTAAATATAAATTGTGGTGAATTGTAATACAAGCGAGGTATAATTATACAACCAGTTTGCCTGTTACATTTGTAAAGGCGGAGGTTAGAGTTTAAGTAACCTTGCTACGAAGACTATTAATTATGTTTTACATATTCACATGGCTCAGAGGAGAGTATACACAGTACTGTAAGAGTGAATAGCAAGCACACTGTCTATCTGATAGTAAATGGATTCATGGATGGAAGATGTGTACAGGGAAAGAAAGATAGTTATCAAATGGAACTTGTTTTGTAAAAATTAATAAAACTTTATAAAACAATTTATGAAAAACATTCTGAACCATCTTTTAGAACTACGATATATAGGTAAAAGCATTATTCCAGCAAGTACATTTATATAATTTTTTCCTTAGAATAAAAAACATATTTGTTCTAGCTTAGAATTACTTTAAGGAAAAATCTAAATCACTTGACCATTTCCTTTTTACATTTTTATTCCTTTTTACATTTTTTGCATGTTGTGTTGTTATTTTTCAATTTTATTGAAACCGAATAAAACAATATTTTTAGACCTTATAATTAGTTATTTAAATATCTTACTATTGTACTCGAATCTTCCTTTTCAAATGAGTAAAAAATTAAATTGACAAAAAGAATTATTTTTGAGACCTTCATTTTTCTTTAAACAAGTACCAATTAAAAATTTAAAAACACCTATCTGTTCAGGAGATATGAATACACAAACAGGCAACATAGGATACCCCACGTTTTTTAATTTTACGTACGTACTTCCATAGTTACTTTCTTTGAGTCCCATGTGTACATTGATTGATTTTAATATTTTTCGGTTTCATAACCAGAAAGCTTTTTGAATTTTCTATTAGACGGCATTATTAACTCAATATCAGGAATAAATTGACAATGATATTTCTTTCCCTGTACCCTTTGAATAAGTCGATAACAGCCACTCTCGCAAAAAATATAGGAAATCCTTTTATACTTAACGAGGCATGTTATTTCATTTGAATCTTTTTCCGGGATATACGCAGCCCGTGTCAGTGGGCCTTACTCTTTGTCATATTTTAAAGACATTTCATTACTATCTATTCATATTTATCAAATTATAATTTTATGTCTTTTAATATTATCATGTGAAACTGCGTACAAATTACGGCGTCTACATAAAACAACATATTCACTGAAGCTGTCTTGAAATGGCCTTGGGCCTTGAATGGACCATTCCAAGACAAGAGTAATTATTTTATATTTATAATGTAACAAAATTGCAGCTTCCACAAAAAGTAGGGAATATAATAATTCAAAGTCGATGGGAGATATTCATGTTTTACGAAATGCAGTTTAAAAATAAACTTAAGTAACAAACGAACCAGCAGTCCACGTGCTGGTAAGTGGCTAATACAGCCCATGGAAATCTGCAAACTAAGCAGGCTACAGGTGCGTTGTTCAACACTGAGGACTAAGATGGAACGCCCCCCAGCCTGTAGTTATACTGGGTCTCTATACTCCTCAGACCGGAAGGTGGCTGTACACGCAGTGCTGCTAGGCGGAAGAAGAAGTAACGGGGTAGAATTTTACCCAGAACTCTTAAGCGAAAAGCAATCTCAGTATCTATATCGTTTTCTTGGAGGATCAAAGTCTCTTATAAATTTAGAAATATTGGGGGTATAATACGGATTTCGCAAATATCTTCTTACGTGGTAGAGCCATGCTGCAGTTATATTAGTAGTATAGTTGTAGCACGAATGGGTCGGCTCAACGGGGAAGGACCACGCTCTCACAGAATACCAGCGTCAAATAGCAGCTTAATACTGCTGTGTTTCGTATTGTGAGTGTGGAGATCCGGAGACCCTTTTTTACTGGAAACGTAGCATTGCATCTTAGTCTTCAGGGGCGATAACGCATCTGCGTTTTGATTCTTAATCCAGGATAAACGTAGATGTCTATGGGCCACAGCGTCCAGTTACCATCAGGTGGACCGTGTGATCGTTTGTTATCCTTATTCTATATAAAAAGTATTGAGCTTTTTTAAAATTTTGAGTTTAATTTCTGTCGTTGCTCAATTGATATTTTTAATTTTAATTTAAAAAAAATAGTTTTTTCAGGATATAACATTAATGTTATATATGTATGTGTATATATCCATATATATATATATATATATATATATATATATATATATATATATGTATGTGTATATATAAACCTATTTATTAATATGTATGTTTATTTTATTATTGTTATTTTTTATGTATTATTGTGGTATTTTAACAAAATATTGTTTAGTTTATTTAGATATTAGAATGTAAGAATGAGATATTAGAATGAGATATCAGATGTTATGCATCATAGGCGACTAATGTAAGGCTCGCTCGTCGTTTTAAATAAAATAAGATGACAAACGAGCACATAGTCCTTTCTTTGCACACAGTGCTTTCTGAGCACATAGTGCTTTCTACGGATAGGACATGTCTACATCTATCATCGAATAAGAATCAAAATGCTGATGCGTTGTCACCTCTGAGGACTACGATGGAATACCTCGTTACCAACTGCAGTATTGTCCTGCTTTTTCACGCCGGTATTCCGTGAGAGCGTGGTCTTTCCCCGGTCAAGTCGATCCATTCTTGATGTATAGTTAACTTAGTCACAGCGCAGCTCTACCACGTAAAAAGACGTGTATTTTAAGTTACTTAAACTAAAGCTATAAGTGTTGCAACCTTTTATCCGTGCACTCATATTTATTTAACCAAGGAAATTGATTACTTGCGCCGCTGCATTGCAAATTACACCTTCGGATACAATATTTTAAGTTAAAATTATTTTGCGCGAATATTTTCTGGGATTTCCCGAGCGTGCGAATGAAGGTGATCAAGGGTAGTTAATGCGTCAACGATACCCTTTCAAAGCGAAGGTGGTATGTGAGATGCAGAGGTAGAAGTAACAAATTTAATACTTTTTTTTTTATAATCGTGAGTCGCTAATAGCACAAGGACACTTGCCAACTACAAAAAAAAAATTCATGTGGGTTAAGAACGCAAGACTGCGATAGAAATTGGTAAGGGACGTTTGGCAGCGGCGAAAAGAACAAATGGGGAATTCCCACCCAGATAAGCCCCCAAGCAGAAAGGAGGCTTTACCTTGCTCGTAAATATAATACATTAAAAATATTTCATAATATAAATCATCTCAAATTGCACTTTTTATCTCTTTTTGTATTAAGATTAAATAAAATTAGAAAATTCAATACTTCATTACGTTACCACCAATTGAAGTGTGGCTGGCGACCATTGATGCTGGTCCTTTTCGGAGAGTAGAAATTTTTAATTTACCTGAAAATGAAATATTAGGTAGTTAATATAAGAATTTTAAAGAAGATTTCACAGTTAGAAATAACATCATTTTACACATATAATCGCGACCAAACAAGCACACAGTCCACCTAATGGTAAGTGGATGCTGTGGCCTATAAACAATGAATCATGTTATATGATAAACTACAAAACGCACATTAAAATTTGGAGCTTATCAGTGCATACAGACCGACGCAGCGTGATGCTGTACGCTTATATTTGATCTATCTTTTTATTTGAGATAATAAGATAACAAAAAGTAGCAAAATAAGTGCAAAAAATTTGTTATTAAAATGACCTGCTTGTGACCGCTAACCCCGGTTATAGATAGGAGTCTCAAGGTGCCGGCGACCGCAAACACGTCGAGAATAAACACACTTAAACCAGTTAATTACTAGCTGCCTTTTACTGCAACAGAACTACATAAGTAACTACCCAAACAAGGGATTCAAAGCAACCCACGATGGCAGCATCGCGATTTAATTTAAGTTGTTTCTTGAAGTAATTTGACGTAAAATTAAAGTCCGGCTTGTATCGAACCTAGGACCAGAAACAGAAAGTTTTTTATTCAATATAGATTTATATAATACTTACTGAAAGCCACTTTTTTAAAGGGCATTGCCCATATTAGGCCATGGAACGCCCAACAATGTGCATTTGTTAAAAAAATATATCCTTATTTATGGTTATTAATCGCGGTATTCATTTATCCTCAAACAATGGGAATATTTTTGCACAAATTAAAAGTACCGAAAAGATAAAAATAAAATTAGGTAAATACGTAATTCATTAGTCTGTGAATAAAATAAAAAATGTTGCCAATCACAAAAATCATTAAAAAAATCGATTCCCCTTTTCGATCGATTACTTATGGTGTCATTATTACAATGCTTATATAATTTTTCGATAATTATTACGATGTTATGATATAGGTTTAAAATAACCGTTGACAATGGATATTTATCCAAAGCAGTCGATACGCAACCGTTATTAACCAATTGTTTATTACAGACGAAAAAGGATGGTTATGTTTTTACTGTGTGTGCGGGTTAGGCTATGTTGAATTGTTTTTTGCTATGGTGCTTAAAACGTAGGATGCATTTTATTATTGAGGGCGCTACTATCAAAGAATATTTTATTCGCTAAACTCGTCAAGTACTTGACCAACTTTGAGAATTCTTTCACCACTAGATTGTTATGTATAATTTTAGATATCTAATATAGGGTTAATTTTATTATAGAGGGCGCTACTTTCAATGAATACGTTTTTTGGCTAATCTCAAAAATTACTAGACCGATTTTGCAAATTCTTTCACCATTACATTGCTAATGAGGGCGTTAGCTGTGTGATAAATTTATATTATTACAATAAATGATTGTGAGATTAATATTTTCTAAATAAAAAATAAATAAAACTAAATACCTACCTAAGATGTTCAAATTCAATTATTATTTTTACAATTTAAGAATCGTATTCACACTTTACTTACTCAGATTGATTATTATAGATAAAGAGGTAATAAATCTAAAGTAAAAGAGCTCCGCTTAAACGAAAAAACTATTTATTAGAATAAAACTAAATGTTGAAAAAAAGTGGTTCAGTGCGAGTCGGACTCGCAGACCCATGAAGAGTTCAGTAGTAACAAGCATATATTTTAAATCGAGTCAAAATACCACTATCATTATCGCCAGCAACAAATTATTTTGTTTTTCATAGTGTTTGTATAAATAACAAAGTTGTTTTTGCGGTTCTTTAAAATGTGCTACTTGTATATAAAAAAAAGGACTATTATACATTATGGGGGTTTCTGTGGTTTATTCATTACCAAAGAGAAAAAACTTATTGCGCAAAATAGGTTTTTATCCATTTCAAGTCATCAAAAGCAGCAGTCAACCGTTAAAAACTAAAACAACCGTTGTTATAGGCTCGGTTGAATTCATTGACAACCTTCACATTTATAGTTATCATAATTAAACAAGCGAATTAGGTACTAGCTGATTTACAAAGAATTCTTTAGAGTATAACAAAACGCTACTGCACAAGTTAACTGTTATTCTTATCTGTTTTTAACATAACATTTAAAATGGAATCATGTTATGATAATTCAAGAAGTTAATTTCCAGCTGATTTACCACGAATTCTCTAAAGCATAACAAAACAATACAGCACAAGCTAACTGTTCTTAAAAATACATTTAAAATAGAGTTTCAATAAATAAAGGAAATTATATTTTAAAGAGCGTGCAGAACTTAAAACGCGTCAAAGATTATTCTTTTTATGATATTATTAATCGAATAAAAATCGATATCATTTCATAGATTTTATGACAGTTAAGTGGCAACATCGAATCTGACAGCTGCCTAGCTGTCACTGTTATGTCACAAGAATTCAATTCCGTGTTATCGTGTTATTTTATTTTGTTGGAAAATGCAATTGTTGATCTCTCAACAATTGGTTCGAACACAGCAGGTAAATAGTTGGTACATATCACGATGTGACATGTCTTCCTCTAAGAAATGCTTTATAACTGAGTTTACTTGAATAATATCAATATAATAATTGTAGCTTCTTTATTAGGTACAAGTTTCGAGTACAGTGAACGTGTAGTGTGGCACTCGCAAAATGCACGAATAGTTCGTCTTGAACATGTATACATCAGCTGTGGCACTGACACTTATGAGAATAAGATCACACACATTGTTTGGGTTCGATTTTCCACGTGAGGAATTATTTGCGCTACGTGAGGTAAGTGTTTAACATTTTTCAGTTTATTAAATGTGATCCATATATCTGATAATTATACATGTTTTTACACTGATTGTATATCAACTCAAGAACTTGTTTTATTTTTTCACATCTGCCCTAGCTATATCTGACAAACATACTAGGCTTATTTATGAGATTGACCAGTTTTATCAACTACCAAGAAAGGAGACAGTTGATTTTTCATTGTTTTTGGACTGCTGGTAGTCTGTCAGGCCTTAATTATTAAATAATATAGGGCATTAAATCCGTCCTTGTTCAGTAACATTTAACTTGATAAATATTTTATTTATATTTGAGTTTGAAATAAACAAATCTATTTTATTTTTATTTTTTCACTTTGACTTAATTTTTTGTATTTTACATTATTTCAGTTGTCATGCCGTGTATATCATAATTGCTGGCAATGAACTGATAGAACAGCATCATGTTCAACTGCAGAACGGGAACCATCTGAATCATCTAGTCAGTCCTCGTTGCAATCTGAAGTGAGTAATGTATTGCACCCAGAACAACAAAGCTTAGATCATACATCACACAGTGTACTGCTAACTAATTATTTAAAAGCACAATGTTTTTTACCTGGTTGTAACAGTTCCATCAGCATTGCGAGTATGTCTCTTTTGTGATTAACTACATTTTGCGATAACAAACATACATAGTGACAATTACTATGTATGTGTGTTATATTTGGTAGAGCCATGCTGCAGTTATATTAGAAGTATAGTTGTAGCATGAATGGGTCGGCTCGACCGGGGAAGGACCATCCTCTCACAGAATACCAGCGTGAAATAGCAGCTTAATACTGCTGTGTTTTGTATGGTGAGTGTAAAGAACCGGAGACCCTTTTTACTGGAAACGAGAAAATGATCTTAGTCCTCATGGGTGACAACGCATCTGCATTTTGATTTGTAATCGAGGATAGATGTGGATGTCTAAGGGTCGCAGCGATGTCTCCAGCAGATGGTGAATCTCAGTTAATGACAAGATATGCTAATAAATCCATAGCTGTGACTATGTGTCGATATGGGTAGTAGAGGTGGTGAATGGCATTTTTAAAACTGAATTTAAAATATTTCATCAAAATTACTTTAACAGGACTTCTACACATTTGATGATGGACTACTGTGGCTTCTGCTATAGTTAATAAATTCCACACAAAAATAAGAGACAGGGATGATGCGGCTCAAATACTTGAAATAGTTCATCAAAATATGGAGACAAATAATGATTTTTCTGAGTATGCTAGGGAAAACAATCTAAATAGAGCTAGGGCAGGCAGACTTTAGAAATATAAATGAAGACTTTAAAATGTTAGGGAATTTCCTGTTTTAACTTACAGCGACTTAATATTAATTGCTTGTGTCACATACCAATTAAAGCAAGCTCGCTACTATTATGGTGAGCATATAAGATTTAATGGTTGCTACCGGATAGAACTCTGTAATAACCAGAGGAGCAGCATTATGGAAGGAATAAAGTTAAGCCCTAGCTGATCTTTACTTAGGGCTAGAATTGCAAGTCATCACTATTAGTCGTAAAGTGTATTTTATTATATAAATTCTATATAATATCTAATATATAAATTCTTTTTTCAATAGAGAAGGAGGCTTGGTACTACCACCTGCTTAGGACCCTGTAATTAATGAAATTCAAATTAAACCCAAGCATACCACTGCAAGACTTCAAGACACAGTAAGTTCATTCTGTAGATCGGACCATAAATAAAAATTAAAAATCTGAAGGTACTCCGGGTTAACACTGACATTGGGACGTCGGTCACCTCAGTCTGTTAAGGTGCTGGAAAGCACCCGAAACGTCTGGAATTAAAAATCAAAGAAATAAAACGCGATAAAATCGATAAAAATAGTTGTTAAAAAAACGGCATTTGTGAAAATAAAAACTTCAAATATTTTCAAAACCCCGACTTTTTTTAAAGCAATTCCTTTACTATTTCATTGTTTTAATTGCATATTATCATATCTATATGCTTTTATATGTGGGCACTCATAGCCGAAGTGTCTATGAAGAGTGGGCATTCCCCTTTACCACTGATTCGAAAAATAACCTTTGTCCTGGGAAGAACCAGCAAGAAACCCAAAGGGACTATTTTTTTTTTTCAAATAACCGCTTACAATCATGTATATTACAATTTTCATAAAGTTTTTGAACTTTGTGTATGTCTGTACTTTCTAAGATTTTGTTGTAAAAGCGTACAGATCGCCCCAAGAATGAATTACTGACGCGTTGGAGTCGAGTGACTGAAACCTACTAAGTTAGCCTTAATAGGTCCTGGGTTCGAATAAAGTCGTTCTAAATAAATACCTCTTCTGACTCGTGAGGACTGTATCTGAGTAGGTACCACTCTCTCACCTATTTTCTTACGCTTGTCTTTCAAAAAGCAGTGTGTGCGTTCTGTGTTCACGTCTGAAGGGTGTAGGGAGCCAGTATAATACGGCCTGTGAGACATTACTTTTAAGTCCTCAGAGGTCGGCAGCAATGCATCTCCAACCTTCTTTATTTAAAGTTGGTTACAGGGGTCTATGGGTCGCAGTAGCCACTTAACATCAGGTTGACTGGAAATTCTTTCGTCACATCTGTTTTTCTAAACCAACATTCATACATACCAGCCCACAGAATTGCTTTTTTTTAAAATAGAATAAGGTTGACAAACGAGCACACAGTCCACCTGATGGTAAGTGGATGCTGTGGCCCATAGACATCTACATTTATCCTCGACTAAGAATCAAAAAGCAAATGCGTTGTCACCCCTGAGGACTAAGATGGAATGCCTCGTTTCTAGTAATAGAAGGTCTCCGAATCTCTTCACTCACCATACGAAACAAAACAGTATTAAGCTGCCATTTTACGCTTATATTCTGTGAGAGCGTGGTCCTTCCCCGGTCGAGCTGACCCATTCGTGCTACAACCATAGTATAGCTGCAGCGTGGCTCTACCACGTGAAAACATTGGTGTTTCAGACAATGCCTCTACGAGTACTGTCACAAAAAGCGAACGCGTGCAGTATGTTATAAACCTTTCTGAGAATATGCCATCGTACCTATACGTAGGCGGTCCCATAATGAATTGGCCTAACTCTATGAATCAACATCTCTAAACCTTTATAAAAATAATCACATTTTTTATCCTCAAAATGACTGAAGACGGCCGCCTGTAACTCTTCATCGCTTGAAAATTTTCTTCCTCTTAAGTCCCGCTTTAAATTTGGAAATAAATAATAGTCGGACGGGGCCATGTCAGGACTGTAAGGTGGATGTTGAACTTCTGTGAACCCGCATTGACGAACTGCATCCTTCGAAACACCAGCGGTATGAACAGGGGCGTTGTCATGGAGCAACAGGACACCTTTAGACAGCTTGCCTCTTCGTTTTTCCTTTATCTTGTCTCGTAATTTATATATTAAAGAATCATAATATTCGCCGTTCACGACTGTATTACGTTCTTTAAAATCCACCATCAAAATGCCTTGAAAATCCCAAAATATTGTGCACATCAGTTTTTTAGTCGATTGTTGCACCTTTGCTCTTTCTAAGGGGCTTTTCACCCTTATAACGCCATTCCATTGACTCGCGCTTGCTTTGTGGATCATAATACAAGATCATAGTTTCATCACCAGTCACTAGCCGCTCGATCACAGTCTTTGGATTTTCGCCACAAAGATCAAAAAACTCCGAAGCGCAGCGCATTCTTGCCTGTCTCTGTACCGCTGAAAGAAGTTTCAGTACCCATCTTGCACTCACTTTTTTCATGTGAAGATGTTCATGGATCGCGCGATGAACGGTACTCTTAGAGAGCCCAAGTCTTGCTGCAATTTTTCTAATCTTCAAACGGCGGTCACTCAGAACCTCTTCTTCGATAAGAGCAATCGTTTCGGGAGTGAGCACTTCCACAGGTCGACCGTCGCGGCCAAAGTCTACGACGGTTTCTCTCCCGAGGCGAAACTCTTTCACCCAATTTTTCACGGTGATATAGGAGGGGGCAGACTCCTTATACACGCCATCCAATCGTTCTTTTATTTGGGCAGGGGATAAACCTTCTTTAAACGGAAACTTTATGAGACTTCGATACTCAGTTTTCGACATTTTGAAAAAATACGCGACTCTCGTTATTCAAATGCCTGTTAAACTAAGACTAAGCATTTCATGTCGATGCATGTTTCTTATATTAAGTGCACGATAAACGTACTATTTAATGCAACACAGCATGTAGCGACATGTCGCGTTGAACTATAATCAAGCCAGTTCATTATGGGACCGCCTGGTATATGCATAATTTGAATTATTTGCCTATACTCGTAAAAGAAACACATAGCTGTGCGAATGGCAAGAAATTTCATTGTCATATACACATATATTATTTCTGCTATACACGGCCGTATTGTAGAATCACTGTCGCTAGGGGTATTTGACGTATATGACTTAAGAGACCTTCAAGAAAAGAGCATATTCCTTTTTAAAAGGCCGGCAACGCACTCGCAATACCTCTGTGGCAGATGTTCATGGGCGACGGTGACCACTTACCATCATGTGAGCCGTATGCTTGTTTGCCCCCTCTTCTAAAAAACAAAGTGTTGGAAGAGATACCAACACAGTAGACATTTTGTTTTAACCAGGAATTATCTGATAAGTTATAAAAAAAATTACATCAGGTAAAAGGAAAAAGTTTACTAAAAACTTAGCAATATGACAGTTTACAACTAGAATGCCGTGTGAATAGAAATGATAAAAATTTCATCCCTAATTTTGTCTTGGGTAAAATTGTGTTATGGGTAGGAGTGGAAAAATTTCATGCACAGTCGTAAATTACTAATGATGTAGTAGATGGTATCCTGGACCGTGTGAGATGGTGTAAGAATATCCGCCACCCATATCATCACGTTGGCGTCGAAAGAGGTGACAGAGGTGACAGAGGTAAGCAAATCAGGAGATGGGCAGACGCGTCTTTCTAATTTTTTTAATAGAATAACGGTGGCAAACGAGCACACAGTGCAACTGGTGCTAGTAAGTAGATGCTGTAGCCCATAAATATTTATATCTATCCTCAATTTAGAATCACAATGCAGATGCGTTGCCACCCCTGAGGACTATTAAGAAGAAATGCCTCGTTTCCAGTAAAATGGTCTCCGGTTCTCCACACTCACCATACGAAACACAATAGCATTGATCCTTCCTCGGTCTTTAATATTCCTTTTTTTTTTAAATGTAATTTTTTGCTTCTTATAATTTTAAACGTAAACAATAAGTAATTATTTTAAACATTACATTAATAAATAACACGCATTATCGAAATTATACATTTTACCGATTCCATTAAGCAATCGATTAGGTAAAAAAATCAGTCCATAGATTATTAAAGTCGTACACTACCAGTCAACGTAAGTTTATCCACAATAAATCATACAAAATGGCTATTTTTGCGACACGAATGATACGGCTCCTGGGTGTTTAGTTAAATACAAATAAATAGTGATAAAATGTGGATTTTAATATAACTGCAAAAAAAATATTTTACTATTATAGTGTATTATAAAAAATTGTAAATGTGAGGATTATGTTTTTGAAATTTATGATATTATATTTTTGAATTCGATTAGTGAAAAATAGTGATTTTCTGTGTTATTTAATTATTTTTTCTGAATTCTTTTGAAATTGACTATAGTATTCTATATATGCAACAGAAACAGAAGCAAGTGTCTCGGGACCGTGCTTTGTGGCAATCACAGAAATCTAAATAGTAAGGCACTAGAAATGCCTTCTACTCGTACTGTCTTTTAATATCAGGACGCGTATCGCCGGTTCGCAGCTCTCACACATAGACTAACAATAAATACACAATAATGCCTACACATGTCTCTAGCATTCATGCAACAAAGATTATAAACTATTACGTTAAGGAATATTTTATAAAAACGCAAAATCTCAGGAGCCGTAACCACTCAGTCCAATAATTAACGTGTGCGAAAAACATAGAATGACATTGCGCGCTTACTCCCACTTAGGCATTGTGCAGCGCAACGCACGTTTCGATGACTTTCTATTAAGCGTCGTCGATCGTCCAGAGTCTCACACCAAGATATAACTGATTAACTGAAAATGTCTCAGTAATAGACGCTTTTAGTCTTAGCTGTAGCTTTTAGACACTTTATAAATAGAGATAAGGGGATATAATAAAACGTTAAGGATAAGTATATCCATTTATCTTTAATATACGGATCTTTTGGAAACCATAAATAATTGTATTAACTAACAGATGTATAAATAAAATTAATACAACATAATACAAACAGTAAACAAATTAATTATATATTTATGGGTGACATATTAATCATTTTTTTATTAGTTTTAAAGATATGTAACTGACTTTCTGTCGTTTGTTATTTTTCTTTTACCCGACTTCTTACATATCGAATTTAGTCTACTATCCTTACAATATAATTACTTATCCTTACAAAATATTAAAATTGCATAAAATTTTATCACGTAATTTAAAAGTACAAACAAACAGATAATTGCTGATAAACGGCTAACGGTGTAAAATATTTAGTAAAAATAAATAAAGAAGATTTAAATATTTAACGAAAAATCACATTTCATTTCCATTTCAGTAAAACTAGGTAAGCCAAAGGTAATAAATTGACGATATAAAATAATAGTGTCACGTAACTGATTCGCGTTCGAATACTGCGGCCGTGTTCTAGGAAATTTACGTAAGCAACAAATTTGTTTATTGCCCATACTATAAATCCATCGCTGCTTTTAGATGTCGTACGACATAAGACATGAACTAGCTTAAGAATCAATGGATTTTAAACTGGAAAACCATTACATTTTCGGAGACAATCGTAGTACCTACTAGAGATGAATAATTTTATTTAAGTATATTTCATTAAAAACAACATTATTTAAAACACTAAGTACTTATTTATGGAATGTTATCCCTGTAAGTATTTCCGCAGTTGGATATGCTTCAAAACATCATTTTTACGTATCTGCGTCCGAAACAAAACTGGTGACTGAAACAAACACTCTTTGCGCGCTTGTGGCCTACGAGTCACATGTGCGGCGACAAGGTCACGCGCTTTTACGACTTCTATTGCCTTATTATTTAGATTTCTGTGGTGGCAATCCTTGGGGGAGACCTCCGTTCAGCAGTAGATTTGTGAAGGGCTGAAAAATAATGAAAATGATGATGATGATTTTGTAACAAAAACGTACTTTTTTAAATTTGCAATTATTATGTTTGCAAAAATTCGATTAATTTAATCAACTATTGTCGCATCACTAAAACTTTTATTTCACATTCTTTCTGATTTCATTTGAAATGAACTATATACACCACAAATGTATTGAGTCTTGAATTTGACACCGAATAGAACAAAGTTAAATCGATTTTAATGAGTATCTAATGCTACATCACTAAACACGATATGTACGCGTTTCGACAATAAAATCGAGGTCGTTTACAAGCTAATAGGTTGGGCTAGGTTCAGTTGACGATAAGTGGTCATTCATTCAACGCAGCTGCGGTACGCGTATTTAGTAGTATCAATTACATTATATACGAAAAATTTAAAAAAGAATTAAAAACGGGAGTTATAGCTTGACGTTACTCATTACTAAGGTATATATATATATATATATATATATATATATATATATATATATATATATATAACCATGTTAACTTATGCAAAATTTTCGCAAATACTAAGAAAAATTTCATCTTAGACACCTGGAGGTGACGCATCTGCATTTTGATTCTTAATCGAGATCAAAGTAAATTATCTATGGGCTACAGCATCCACTTCAGGATTCACTTCTCTAATTTAAAAACAACATGATACTCAATGACGTAGAAAATGATACCAATAAATGAGTAAAGCGACCAAGCATATGAAATCTAGTAAACAGTACGAGTACACAAATAGTACATTTTTTATTTTAGTCGTAATTAGAAAGATGCTTCTGCCCGTCTCCTGAGGCGCGGTGTACTGGTGTACTGGTGTACTGGTGTACTGGTGTACTGGTGTACTGGTGTACTGGCGTATAATAGAGTTGCGATTGCTACAAGCGACAGTACGCCGCGTTGGGACTAAACACGGGTATTCGTATTCGTATATCTTCTCAGAGCCGTAATAATTATTACATGACCACAAATGACCTCTCGACATATTTTGATCAGACTTATAAATAATTCCTTTTTTTAAAGTAACTTAATATCAAATGTTTCACGATTTCGAGCTGATGGCAACACCCAGCCATGTTCTCAATGAAATTGTTTTTATTTTTATTGTGAGTTACTTTTTAACCTAGACTGCCCCAGAAGGAAGGTAATATATTTCAAATGTATGTATGTATTTATTTGACAACCTCTATAGCCTAAACGACTTGATCCATCAAGATCCATCGTGGAAGTGTTACTACTACTAATATGCAATTGTTTTTTTTTTAATTTACTGTTTAAACCATTGGACATGTTAATATTAAAAGTTTCTCGAATCATTCTTGTTAGGATCTTAAAAATTGATTTTATTGTTCGAGGATTTGTGGTCTTTTAAATCTGATGCTAAGACAGTCGCAGTCTGTGTACTTGTTAAGGTTCAGGTATTGTGAACATGTTCCCAGACAACAGGCTTCCGGGTACGTCTTTGTTAAATTTAATTGATCAATTTTTCTTATTAAATTAAAGCTATGAAGCACTTTAAACTAATTTTATTCAACACTGATGTGTTTTGCTATTATATAATCGACTATATATCGACTATATTAGCATACTAATCACGCGTCGAGTCTATTTCATACTTATTAAAACGCTTTTATCCAGTAGAAACCAGTTCTACTGTACCTCTTGCAATTTATCGTCAGCGATTTTAAATCACCTAACTTGTTTTCACACTCAGTAAAAAATAATCTATTTCTGTGCCCCTGTTTTTGGTTTTTGGTCTTCGTGCCCATAAAACGTTTCTAAGATCAAGATTAATAGATACAAAGTTTCGCCGATCAGGTACACAATTGTTTTTTTAATTAATTATCACTGTAAGTATAAATAGTATGTCGGAAATACATCAGAAGGTTAATTGTTAAAATAATAATAGTGTTAGAGTGGATGTTCAACTTGCTCTCCTGCTTGCGCAATTAATTATCATCGGCAATAAAACAGCATACTGCACTACCCTCAGAAGACACAAGTTTGCGCGTTAACCGCTAAAAAAACCCCTTTGTCGTATCTCCTCAGTTTCAAGGCACTCCCCTTGTCGCCTCAGCCAGTATCGGAATCCTCGGCGTCGACATATCGAGTGACTTGCAGTTTCTTGGTCACTTGGAAGGCCAAATTGGCCTCTTAAAAGCTTGGTGTGCTGAGCAGAGCGGGACAGTATTTCCGCCGGCACACCGCCTGCAACTTTACAAGGCGCAGATTCGGCCGCACATGGAATACCGTTCCCATCTCTGGGCTGGAGCTCCCCAGCACCATCTTCTTCCACTTGACCGCATCCAGCGCAAAGCGGCTCGAATCGTCGACGACCGAGTGCTTTCCGATCGGCTCGATTCACTGAAGCTGCGAAGAGATGTTGCATCTCTTTGCATTTTCTTTCGCATATATCATGGGGAGCGCTCTGAGGAATTGTTCGGATTAATCCCAGCCGCCAAATTTCGTGAACGCACTACGCTGCAAACGTCCCGATACCATCCACACCATCTGAATGCTTGGCGGTCCACCACTGTACGTTTCACAAGGAGTATTCTTCCGCGTACGACCTGTCTGTGGAATAGTTTACCACCAGCGACTTTTCCGGACCGATACGACCTGGGGACCTTCAAGAAAAGAGCTTACTCCTTTCTAAAGGGCCGGCAACGCACCTGCAATTCCCCTGGTGTTGCGGTTGATCATGGGCGGCGGTAGTCACTTAACATCAGGTGAGCCGCATGCTCGTTTGCCCCCTCTTCTATAAAAAAATGTATAACATGATTCAGCCACAGTCGAGCGTGTACCTGCTGTACTGCCATATGTTAGAGGAGTCACTGACAAGATTGGCTACATCTTGAAGCGCGCTTCCATCAAAACATACTTCAAGCCGCTGAAGAAGATTGGTCAGTTTTTACCATCAGTCAAGTGTAATGTCCCTCTGCAAGATGCAGGAGTGTACAAGCTTGATTGTGAATGTGGTCTCTCCTACATAGGACAAACTAAAAGATCAATAAAAACCCGCGTTAAAGAACACATAGCTGATGTGAAGAATCGACGCTCCGGGAAGTCTGCAGTCTGTGAACACGTACAGGATCGCCCCCGTCACTACATCAGATTTGATAGACCGCAAATCCTCGCTAAAGAACACCGCTTCCTTCCAAGGATGATTCGCGAGGCTATTGAAATCAAAATACATCCTAATTTCAATAGAGAAGATGGCTGGGTGCTACCATCTGCTTGGGATCCTATAATAAATAAAATTAAATCCCAACCCAAGCATACAACTGCAAGACTTCAATGATACCATAAGTTCATACTGCATAGATTGGAACAAAAGTTAAATTTTAATCTATGGTAACCGCGGTTAACTATGACATATGGACGTTGAACATCTCAGTCCCGCCCGTGACCATGAGTGCTGTAAAGCGTTCGAAACGTCGGGTATTTAAAAAGTTAAATACACGCGATAAATTTCGTAAAAACTAGTATTATTTCAATGATTCAGTATTTATAGGCCAAAAACCGACACGACCTAAGGACCTTCAAGAAAAGAGCCTACTATTTTTTAAAATTCTGCATTCTGCAAGACCCGCCGCAGAGGAACACAAAAACTCTCCGATCACACTCTTAATCTCATGGCTGTTAGACGGGAGATGAGGCTGCAATCGTCAACAGATTTGACAGCATACAGGCAACAGAACAGACAGATCTCCAAATGCATGCGGCGAGACTTACGCAACTTTAATACTGCTCGTATTAAAGAAGCGATCGAGCGGAACCAGGGCTCCAAAGTCTTTGCCAGAGATCTGTCTGCCCGTAAGAGCCAACTGTCAAAGCTGAAGACTGAGTGTGGCAGCATCGTTTCCGGGACACCTGAGATTTTGAGTGAGATTGAGAGGTTCTATGGGCAGCTGTACACATCATCGTTGGAGCCACACGCAAGTGTGAGTAACGATCCAAGAGCAAGTCTTATCCGACACTATTCCGATGATATCCCGGACGTCAGTCTAAGCGAGATTAGAATGGCTCTCCAGCACCTTAAAAACGGCAGGGCCCCAGGCGAGGATGGAATTACAGCGGAGCTTCTGAAAGCGGGTGGAACACCGGTACTTGAAGTCCTTCAGAAGCTCTTCAATTCCGTCCTCCATGGTGGCACTACTCCAGAGGCGTGGAGCAGAAGTGCGGTGGTCTTGTTCTTTAAGAAAGGCGACAACGCTCTCTTGAAGAACTACAGACCGATTTCCCTTCTGAGCCGCGTCTACGTGCTGTTTTCGAGAGTCATTACGAATCGTCTCGCACGCAGACTCGACGACTTCCAGCCTCCCGAAAAAGCCGGTTTCCGAAAAGGCTTCAGTACCATAGACCACATACATACCCTGCGGCAGATTGTACAGAAGACTGAATAGTACAATTTGCCACTTTGCCTGGCGTATGTGGACTATGAGAAAGCCTTTGATTCCGTCGAAATTTGGGCGGTGCTGCAGTCCCTTCAGCGGTGCCAAATTGACTGTCGGTATATCGAAGTGCTGAAGTGTTTGTACAGTAGGGCTACGATGGCTATCCGAGTACAGAACCAGAGCTCGAAACCTATCCAACTGCAGAGAGGTGTAAGACAGGGTGACGTTATATCCCCGAAACTCTTCACCACTGCTTTGGAAGACGTTTTCAAGCTACTGGACTGGAAAGGATACGGTATTAACATCAATGGCGAGTACATCACTCACCTTCGATTTGCCGACGATATAGTCCTTATGGCAGAATCGCTGGAGGACTTAAGCACTATGCTCAATGACCTCAATAGTGCCTCCCAACGGATAGGTCTTAAGATGAACATGGACAAAACAAAGATCATGTTTAATGTCCATGTCACACCTATGCCGGTAGTTGTTGGGAGCACTATGCTCGAAGTTGTTGACGAGTACGTTTACCTGGGACAAATAGTCCGACTAGGTAAGTCCAACTTCGACCGAGAGGTCAATCGACGGATTCAACTCGGCTGGGCAGCGTTCGGGAAATTACGACATATCTTCTCGTCAGGTATACCTCAATCTCTAAAAACTAGATTGTACAACCAGTGCGTGTTGCCAGTGATGACTTACGGATCTGAGACGTGGTCCTTCACTGCTGGCCGTATGAGGACGCTCAAGGTCGCTCAGCGAGCTATGGAGAGGGCTATGCTCGGAGTTTCTCTGCGTGATAGACTCAGAAATGAGGATATCCGCAGTAAAACCAGAGTGACTGACATAGCCCAACGGATTAGTAAGCTGAAGTGGCAATGGGCCGGCCATATAGCTCGAAGAACCGATAACCGATGGGGAAGAAAGGTTCTCGAGTGGCAGCCTCGTACCGGTAAGCGTAGTGTAGGGCGACCCCCCACTAGATGGAGTGACGACCTGGTAAGATATGCAGGAAGTCGATGGATGCAGGTGGCTCAGGACCGTGCTTTGTGGCATTACTTGGGGGAGGCCTATGTTCAGCAGTGGACTTGTGAAGGGCTGTAATGATGATGATGATGATGATTTTTTAAAAGGTCGACAACGCATATGCATACCCCTGGTGTTGCAGTTGTTCATGGTTGGCGGTAGTCACTAACCATCAGATGAGCCGTATGCTCGTTTGCCTCCTATTATATAAATCGAAAATCATACAAATCCTATTTACCGTTTGGTAAAAATCTTTCATAAAATATAATAGAAAGTAAAAACATTGAAACATCGAACGCTCTTCAAGAGATTTGAAAAAAGGTTCAGAAAAGCCTAACAACAATTCTCTAAAATCCCGGGGCCCGTCCACATCATCGAAGATGAAACCACATCAGGGTGGGCAATACCAGCATTACCATTCTCGCCAGCCTTATCAGAGAGCTCATCGCTCTGCAATGACACAAGCTCAAAACCGCGAAGTGCGGGGCAAACCAAGGCAATGGAACAAGAAATAAGATTAGAGGTATGCACTGCAGCAAATTTAGTATTGTTATTTAATAATTGGCTCCATATTTCCAAAAGTAATACAATTTTAAGGTGGGTTAAATATGGTTATAAAATACCTCTATTACACTATGTAAATCTATTTACCCCCCTCCCCTCTAAGAACTCTTTTAATACTTCAAAAATTATTATTATTAAGGAATGTTTAGAAAATTTTATAAAATAGGCGCTGTAAAAAGATGCACTACTATTAAAGAAAAATATCTTTCTAAAATCTTTGTATTTTATAAACCCGATGGTTTAAATAATTTTATTTTAAATTTGAAATCTTTTATTACTCACCACTTTAAATTAGAGGACGTGATAAATAAATGCCTTAAAATTAATTTAACACAATTCTTATATGGCAAGTTTATGAGGTTTTATTTTAAAAACTAAATTATTAAGATGTTTTTTCATGTACAGAAAATTCATTTCAGAAGTGTGAATGAAATATCAATGCCACCTGTAAAATACTAGAATCTTTAGGTTTTATTATTAATTAAGTATATTAAAAGTAAACTCATATAAAAAATGGAAATTCTTTGGCTGTGCACAAGATTCAAACAATTTAAGAGCCGTGGTAGCTCAGTGGTTAACGCTCGCTGTAAATATAACAGAACGCGAGTAACCCGGGTTCGATCCCCGCCGGCACCAATGAAATTGTTAATTGCAATTTTAATGCTGATTTACCACGTGCTCGGCGGTCAAGGAAAACATCGAGAGGAAACCTGCATGTCTGAGGAATAAATAAAAATATTTCGAAAACGTCAACTCGCATTTGGGCAGCGCGGCGGACACTTCCTTGCCCTAAACCCTCTCAGAAATGAGGGGAGGCCTGTGCCCAGCAGTGCGACGTATATAGGCTGTAACTTTACTTTACTTTTACTTTACACTAGATTCAAAAAATTATGTGTTGGGTATAACCAGAAGATAAAAGAAATTATCTTTGTAAAAAAATAAATATTATTATTTAATTAATTATTTAATTTATAACAAAGACAAACATGTGCTATAAGTTGTTTTGCTTCAGTGACAGGTAGCTTAATTGCAGTGTCCAGCCAATAGTCTATTAAAGTTTGTGCTGGACATATACAGATAATATATGTATATGTCCAGCACACACTTTAATAGAAACTTTAGTTCAAAACTTGTTTGTTATAACTCCTAAAAACCTCATAATTCAGCATCAATATATACTTTATAGATGGATTAAGGACATTTGGTCAAAATATGGCATAGATACCTCATTAAGTACACCTTAACATCTTTAGCAAATCGCAGTGGTATTAATATTGACAATATAAGGAAAACTGCTGATTGGACTAATAGATTTACATTTGCAAAATTTTATAATAAGCCTATAATTGATCGAAATAATTTTAGTAATTGCATACTAGCAAGTATAAGTAAGTAAAAAGTTACTTTAATTTATTTTTAAAGGATAGGGTAACAAACTAGCACAGTTCACCTGATGGTAAGTGGTTACTGAGGCCCATAGACATCTACATCTATCCGCGATTACAAAATATTAAAATGCAGATGCGTTGTCACCCGTGAGGACTAAGATGGAATGCCTCGTTTCCAGTAAAAAGGCTCTCCGGTTCTCTACACTCACCATACGAAACACAGCAGCATTAAGCTGCTATTTTACGCTGGTATTCTGTGAGAACGCGATCTTTCCCTTTTCAACTATTTGGCGGTAATAGGTAAGATAGAAGCTAGTGAAGTTTTATTTTATTTGAAAATTATTTTATTCTTTTTGGTACTTTCAAGTCGGCTTATACAATTTATTAACAGTCTAATATTTTACAGTTTTGAGTGTAAGAAAAAAAAACAAGCTAAAATGTCATCCTTTTTGGACTTGGTTAGATTAAAAACTGCATATTTCCACCCGTAAGCGTAACCCACTTAATAAAAACAAAACAATACGATGGATTAGAATGACGAATATATCGGGTAACACACATTGAGAACACCCTCCTTTTTTAAGTCGGTTACAAATTGGCAAAATACGCAATGAAGTGTTTAGTAATGGCATCTACTGACGTACTCGTAGTATTCACGCTAGAATGCGTTATTAGCAATGATGCATTATAATCAACTGAACATTGATTCCCGGTAAACTTGCGTACTCACTGTGAGCGATTACTTTTACAACTATATTACCTTTATAACTTAACTTTAAGCATGGATTGGATTGGATGGATTATTAGCCCTCATTGAGGAACTTTGATGTCGGGAATAAATTCCTAAATAGCCATGTTTGTCAAGTAAATACGAACAAAACGGGGCGCCGCGCCGTACACTTTAGACGCTACTTGTGTATTTGTGTTATGTAGCGCCGCGTGAAGGCGTAAAAGAATTCATTACACCATATCGTCCCGAGGGCGACATAAGAGGCGACAGAGGGAAACTGAAATAGGAGATGGGCAGCAGCATCAAACTGAATCTCAATTTTTTTATAGAATAAGGGTGACAAACGAAAACACCTGAAGATAAATGAAATCTGCGGCACATACACATCTACATTTCTGCTTGGTTAAGAATCAAAATGCCGATGCGTGGTCACCCATGAGGACCAGCAAAAAAGTTCTCCGGTTCTCTCAGCTGCACTCACCATATAACACAGCAGCTGTTATATGGTGAGTACAGCTGCTGTTTTGCGCTGGTATTCTGTGAGAGCGTGGTCCTACCCCGGTCAAGCCAACCTATTCATACTACAGCCATAACATAGCTGCAGCATGGCTTTACCACGTGTAATTAATAAATAATAAAAAACTTCGATTGCCAACCTGCCTGCCAAGCGTGGCATTTATGGCAAAGTCCTTGGAGGCAATCTATGGGAGAGCTCTATGTTCAGCAGTGGACTTTCAAAGGCTGTAACGAAATAGATTATAATGAATTACAATAAATTAGAACAAAATGTGCGAATTACAACCATTACGCTTTAAGTGCGACCGCACCTCGATTGACTATGTCGTCATAATTCGCGGCACGCGATTTGGTTACAATGTTACATTTAATTTGCGGTTCACTAAGGGCCGGTTTTTTGATCCGTAGTCAAAGTTACGTTGACTATTTGTTAAACTGACCAAAGGTTAGAAGCTAACCACTAGTTAAAGCAAGAGTTTGTTTTTTGATCTCTTTTTGACTATTGGTAATGTTAACCATTGGTTAAATATGTTGCCATTGTAATGAGTGTTAAATGACCCCAATTTCAGTAGGGAGTAATTATTTTTGCATGGCAAGACTGTCTACGCCTGACGCATTTGACGTTTATCGTACTTGTTATTAGTGTCAAAGTTGTCAATGTCATTATTTTGTAATAAAGATTCTTTATCACAAAAAAACGGTACTTAAAATCGTGATTTGTGCCTCGTGGTATTTTTAACATCGTGACGAAAAAGTACAGAATATATAGCAAATTCGAATATGATGGCATCGCAAAAAACAGGAACTAGCAAGTAAGTCTTAACATTTGTTTTATTGTAATGCTATAATCAGGAGAGTAGTAAACAAAAAGTATTAAGTAATTTTCTTTAACCCTATGTTTCAGAGATCGTACAACCAATTTTAGTAAAGAAGAGACTGTAAAACTGACATGCCTCCTCAAGGATTATTCGATAATTACAAGCAAAAGAACTGATCACGCGAGTAACCAGCAAAAAGATGCAGCGTGGCGATCTCTAGCAGAAAAGTTTAATTCGGACGCTGTTGTTTACAGAAATGTTAAGCAACTACAACAAAAATTTAACAATATGAAAAAAATAGCCAGAAAAGTAAGTTGCCTTTATCTTCAAAATAAGCTAAAAGATGGAATTTAATTATGCTTAGGTACTATAATTATTATGCTTTATTTACAGGAAATGAGTGCAGAGAAAAATGGTAGGAAACAAACTGGAGGTGGACCACCACCCCCTAAACCATCAGAGACAACAGAATGGTTAAACACCATTATGGGCGAGTCAATTTCTGGCTTACCCGCTATATATGACAGTGATGCTTTAGGTATGATGTACCTACTTCTCTTATTGTTTTTGAGATTATATTATGATAATAACATTATAATTGTTTTGAGTGTTTGTCTATTGCATTGATGCAACTATACTACGACATAAGCTCCTGGAAAAATATAGACTCAACATCATACCAATTTTCAGTCCTGGCTTTTCAGTTTTGATAGTTTATTAGATAATAATGTGGATTTGGATATAGCAGATTATTTTAAAATGACATAAAAACAATACATTTCAATCATGAACAACAATTAACTCATTAAATAATACCTTTGTTTTACAGTTGATGGTGACACAACGCTTGAAATGTCAAACACAGCAGAATGCACCATATCTCTAGATTTAATGGAAAACGAAATGTCCGATGCAGGCGAGGTTAAATGTATTTAATATAAATATATTGCATATTATTTTCAGAATATTAACTATATTTTTATTTTAGGTGGTACTGCAAATACTTCCTTAAATGAGTGCAACAATTTGTTAAACACAGAAGTATTGGATGATATTGAGACAGGTTTGTTTATTACTTATTAACTTGGTACTTATCTATGGATTTATGTATCAGAATCTTTGAATGTCCTGATCAGGACCTTCAGGATTACTAGCATGAACTTTTTTAACTATTACAATTTATTGTTATTAGTGTTCATCACAAGTTTTGCTTGGGGATACCTAACATTATTTCTATCCATGCCTTTCAGATGCAGACTCAAAAAAGGTTGATATAACGTTTGACAACTCTACACCAAAGGCTTTGCTCAGGAAACCAATTTCAAAGCAATTATGTAAGTATCAAATACTAGCAGCTGTACCACATCATACTGAGGGTCTCGAGTTCAATCCCAACCGAGGCAGATAATTGTTTTGTACTCGGGTCCAGGTTATATGTACATGGCTACCACCCTCACACACAGTGAAACACAGGGAATCCTAGTGTTCCCTGCACTGTGTGAATGGAAACATTCATAATAATTATTATTATAAACAGAGATGAATTAATTTATAAAATCACAAGGTCAAAATTAAATCAATCATAATTGATTTGATCTGTAATTTGTGAAAAATTTCTTTGCTTATCTTATTTTATGTTTGTATAAAAAGTAGCCCATTGTGTCTATTATTAATAAATATTAAAAGTTTATTCCATTTATAAAGTTTCATAAAATTTATTGCAATATAAAGCATAGGTACAGTATAAAAATAAAAGTATAACATTGTCTCTAAAAGGGTTTAGCAAAAATGGGACTGATGTAATTTGATTTTAAATAACATTCTTTTCATAGTTTCTTTGTTTACAGCGAGTCCTCACAACAAAAGAAAGAAATGTTATACTCCTTTTGAAGCCAGAAAACGTATCGTAACTCATTTTGAAGAGAAAAAAGAGTTTTTAACCGAAAAAAAGAGCAGGGAAGAGCAAATAAAAAAATATGCACAAGAAGAGCACCAGCAAAATATTACACATAAAGCAGATAAATATAAAAGAGAAATAGAATTCATGGAACAAAAGCACGCTTTGTACATGGAACAACAAAAGGAAATGCATGAGCTCGAAGTAGTATTTAAGAAAAATATACAAGAATTACTTTTGGAAAAAGTTAAATTAGAAATTTTAAAAATTAAGAAATGCAGCTGTATTTCAGAACAATAGTCACTATTAGTTATTTAATATTAATAATATAAGCAAAGTAGTATATGGTATAGTGTAATGTAATGTAATATAAGTTTAGGTAAGTTATGATTGTGATTAAAAAACAATATTATTTTTAAAATATGTTTTATTTCTATATGTATTTTATAACATACATTCCTTTACATGTATCATGTATATAACATTTATTCTGAGTTGAGCAAAGAAACAAAGTATGTATCAATTAATTCTTGCCGATATTGCTGATCACTTTGAGTCGATGGAGGTGATGTTGTATTAATGTTTTCATCCAAAATGATGTTTAGGTTACTGGTAGAGTCATCGAGTAAAGCATCATTTCGGTCTACACATATGTTATGAAGAATTGCTGTGCTCACTATTATAGCTTGCACATTCTCCAATTTCACTCGCAATTTTGTGCCTATACAAGGAAACCTCCTCTTCCACACACCAAATGTCCTTTCAACCACATTCCTTGTTCGTATATGGCTTTCATTGTACAGCCTCTCAGCCTCAGTTTGTGGGTTGGCCAAAGGAGTCAGCAAATACTTTTTTAAGGCATAGCCTCTATCTCCTAAAAGACAGCATCTGCCAAACTTTTGAGATATCATTAAATCTTTGGCTGCACTGCTATTAAAAATTGTACTGTCGTGTACTGAACCCGGCCATCTAGCAACTAAATTTCTAATTTTTTGTTTTGAATCGACGATGGCTTGAGTATTTATAGAAAACACATCTTTTCTGTTCCTATACAATTCCGCATTATCTCCACCTGGGCTTGCAATACGTATATGGGTACAATCTATTGCACCAACAACACTTGGGAATTTTGCTATATTGAAAAAACTTTCAACGACATCTCCAGCCGTCTGAGGCATTGCAATAAAATATTTTAATTTTAAGCAAATGTGCCTTGATACAGCATGAATTATTTTGCAGGCAGTGGATTTTGAGACACCAGACAGATCACCGGAACATTGTTGCATATTCCCAGTGGCATAAAATCTTAAAGTAAGCAATAATTGCTCCATTGGCGTAACTGCATAATTTCTTTCAGTTGGTCTTTTTAACTCGTCTCCTATGTTTCTGATGATCCAAATTACACTTTCTTTAGATAGACGGTAGCGCTGACAAAAGTCTACTTCGTCCCAATGCCCCAGGGGCGGATTACGTGGTCTGAATACCTTTGGTCTTCTCATTAAAACATATTCCGCAACAATTTCATCATCAGATGAACTTTCTGAAATGTCGAAGTATCTCGTTATGTTTAAATTCATAATTAATAACACAGAAAATCTGTATTGTAACACTTTTCACTAAAATCCACACTAAAATCACACGAGCAAACAACACTGAGAAGTGAGAACAGCTGATAATGCGAGAGTTAACTAGCCGCCATCTTGCTAATCCCTTGTTGGAGCTGTGGTTAAATTTTGTGACCAATAGTTACTTATTTAACCACTGGTTGTGCTAACTATGGGTCAAAAAACGGATTTTACAAAAATTTAACCATTGGTCGTTATTTTTAACCATTGGTCGCCTTAACTACGGATCAAAAAACCGGCCCTAAGTCCTTTTCTGGGTCGAACTGTTGAAGGCCGGGTCCAACAGATACATAGGGTATGTTCCGAAATACAACGCAGTGTACTGTCCAATGCAAATGACGTCATGAATCGACGCTATACTGGTGATTCGTTCCAAAACATTGGACAGTATATGACGTCATACTTAGGCGCCATTTGGAAAAGTGTTGACGATTATTTTGTGCTCCAAAATTCATTATATCCTCCTAATGTATATACCATCAATTATTCTATATTTTTTTGTATTTGAATAAATAGAAACAAATTCTGGCATGCTTCATTCGGTAAACACACAATTAAAAATTGTTTTGTTATGGCCGGATATCCGACACAATATGGCAGCGGCACGCTAGTACAATAAAGTGTCAAATGATGACGTCATTTACATTGGACAGTATACTGTGTTGTATTTCGGAACATACCCATAGTTTCCTAAGTGTTCGTGAACTGTTTTGAACGTCCCATTGAATACGTGACGTCACTTGTGATAAATGGTCAATCAACTCCATTATATGAATTAGATTGTATTTATATCAAATATAGCTTTTAAGTCAAGATATTAACAATCAACTTTACAAAAATTTATAAACAACATAATATTCATAAATTTAGATCAGTAAAACGTGTTTTATTTTGCATATTGCTGAGAATGAACAAAACATTACATAATATGTGGGCGGATTTTTGTAAGTAAACATTGTCAAAGTATGACACTTAAAACCAGCAAAAAAATCTAGCAACCTTGAGTAACACCAATGATTATATTGAGGTGGCCACTTAAATTAGTGAACGCAAATAGAACATTTGAGTCGTCTAGTTTCAAATCCCGCTAAAACACTTTTTTTGAAAATTTTAGTGTAGTATGACATTTGAAAGTACTCTTAGAGTAGTACAAATTCATAAATTTATTTCCTATCAAACTCCGCCATAAGCGGGTGCAAAATACATTTTAATAATAGTGTTCGGTGCAAAGTACTCTAAAACAAAGTGTGTGAGTTTCAAATTCCTCCATAACAAATCCAACCAATGGCAGTCCAATATTAGATCACGTGACACAGTAAATTAGTATGGCCGATTCCGTTACCTGCGTGTGTTGTTGCTGTGGTTTTTTATTGTTTTTGTGTGGAAAAAATGGAGAATTTACAACAGTTTATAAAAAAATCGGAGCCCAGTAAAGCACGCAAGAGATTAGTCAATAAATCAAAGTGGAAACGTGAAGTATTGCGTGAAAAAAGGTGAGTTTCTTTCTTCCACTAAACAGTCAACTGCCATTTGGAAAGTTGTTAAGCAAAACAGAACCATGAAAATTGTTCAACATGCTTTGGCGCCAAAATTAAAATTTTAATTTTTTTTTCTTGCTAAACTGAGTACCTAACTAATATAAATTTCCCTAAAATAATACATTGTTGTTTACATTATCCCTTAACAGTCTGCTGATTTAATACGAATGTGTTGTGTGTAATTATACCTACTCGTATGAAATAGACGGCATTTACATTAATGATTGTTACAAGCGATATAAAAATACTGCTTTATTTTCGAGAAATCATAAGGTTATATGATAAGTTACTCGACTTAACTACAAAAAGCCTGTTCAAAAACGTAATACTGATATTATATAATATACTAATAATAAGTATGCTTATGTAGGTACAGAAAAATGAATTTTGATTTGATTGTTTGCTCGTTACCGATGCATGGAATTGGACGAATTTTGGCACACAGGTAGACCATGACCTGTAAAAGGACATAGATAGGGTATGGTAGGGTAGGGTAGGGAGGTAGTGTAGGTACGTCAAGTGGTGCAAAGTTCTTGGTCAGCTAGTGTTTTATAAAACAAGTATTACTATTGTTTTCTACTGATGATAAAATTTGTACTAACAGTGAAAATTCAAATGAGATTTATTTTTGTTGTAGATACAAGCCAAATACGCTTCCAGCATTCCCATCATGTGGACACAGTCGCAAGGCATTTCAGTGCGCTACTTTAGCATGCACAGAAATAAGAAAATTCCACCAATCATTTTACAAACATCCGACAAAAATTTTGCAGGATAATTTTATAATAAAACACTGTACTATCACAACATCTAAAACTACAAAAGTTGGTAGCAAGCGAAATCATTCGTTAAAATATTTCATTCGTAACAAGAGCGGCAAAATGATCCCTGTTTGTCAAAAAACATTTACTAAGGTATTGTGTGTAACCAAAGACCGTATACAGGGAGTGATGCGAAGATTTTATGAAAAGGAGGAGATGGCAAAAGAGCGTAGGGGTGGGGACCGAAAAAGTCAGAGGTTTGAAGAGAAAAGAAAAGCGGTACAAGCCTTTATAGAGTCATTAAAAGCAAATGAAAGCCACTACTGCAGATCAAAAAATTTAAAAAGATTGTATTTGTCCCCTGAACTAAACATAAAAAAACTTTGGCGTATGTATAACAACGACCATCCTCGCTTAGAAGTAAAACAGCATTTTTTTAGAAATATATTTAATTGTTACTATAACATTGGTTTTGGCACACCTAGGTCTGATGTTTGTTCGACATGTCTTCTGTTAGATGAGAACATTAAAAAAGAAACAAATACTGAGATCATAAATAAATTGATAATTGAAAAAAGAGTCCACCGTTTGAGGTTCAAAGCATTCTATGAGATCTTGCAGGAGCAAAGAAGTGATCTTCTAACAATAAGTTTCGACTGTCAAAAAAATTTAGGGCTACCTAAAGTGCCAGATCAGTCCGCCTACTATAGCCGCCAATACAATTTTTACAACTTCACTATAGTAGTTGGTAGCTCTAAGGCAAAATTGACCAAGGAAAACATATTTGCATATACCTGGAATGAAACCATACACAATAAAGGTAGTAATGAAATCATTTCAGCAGTTCATCACTTTTTAACTAATTTAGGTATCAAAGAAGAAATCAAAGTTTTAAGAATAGTAGCAGATGGCTGTTCTGGGCAAAATAAAAATTCCGGCATGGTAGCCATGCTTGGAAAGTGGTTGACAACAGAAGCACCCAGACACATCAAAAGGATAGAAATAGTTTTTCCTGTTGTAGGACACTCCTTTATTCCACCCGACCGCGTATTTGCTCAAATAGAGAAAGATTTGAAAAAGCGTGAAGTCATTTCGTCACCTGAACAATATCAAGAACTTATAACTCAATATTGTACATTGACTGTTTTAGATACGATTGCTGTACGAGATTGGAAATCGGCCTATGCGCCAATTATCAAACCAACGACTAGCTGGCACGTACAGTTCCAAAAGTGCAAAAGGTTTTTCTTGACACGTTCCAAAACAAATAATTTATTGCTGCAAGGAGAACAGTCATATAAAATTGAAATTAATGTAAAGAAGCCCATAACAAAGAAAAATAAAAGCATCACTATGTTGACTCCAGTTGTTATTCCAGCAAACCAGTTAATTCCAAAAAAAGCAAAGATCACCGATGTTTCAAATCTATTAAAAAAACATTATGGAGAGCAATGGAGAGACATTGAAACATTAGCGTTTTATAAAACAGTGGAAGGCAGAAGGTCTTATGAGCAAGGAGATATTGACGAAAATACAGCAGAGATACCAAGCGACCTTTGTGAAGACGGCTTTGAGGATGTCAACCTAATAGTATAATTTAACTTTTTGTCTTTACCTGATTTCTAATGTAGAACAACTAACTAGTTTATTATCATATTACATTATTAAGTAAAATTGTTCTTCTGTATTTTTATTTACTTACTGACCAGTTGTTGTTGCATAACATCGACCATCACCATAGATTGACATAAGTTTCAAATCCCGCTATTTCACAAAGCTCAGTTGCAAATAACACCATAACAATTAGTAAGTTTCAAAATCCCCCATATTTAAAATCAAAACCTGTTTTTAGCTAGTTTTTGGTAGTAATGGCAGCTTTTTTTCATTTTGTTGTATAGGTATCTTTTATTGCCGTGGAAGTAAAAGAAAATCGTCTAATAAAGTAAAGTTGTTTCTGTTTCAAACGTTTTTTATCATTTCTGCAAAATTTTGTTGAATCGTTTTAGCGGGATTTGCAACTAGACGACTGATTTATGTAACTCCAGTGGCATGTTTGACTTGGCAATATGAAGATGTATAATAATGTAAAATTGTCCTCCAGACCGAATTTCGGTCGCGGCAGCCAGCCTTACCGGAGACTAGCCATCGGCGCATTAGTGAACGCAAATAGAACATTTATGTAACTCCAGTGGCATGTTTGACATTGGCAATATGAAGATGTATAATACTGTAAAATTGTCCTCCAGACCGAATTTCGGTCGCGGCAGCCAGCCTTACCGGAGACTAGCCATCGGCGCATTAGTGAACGCAAATAGAACATTTATGTAACTCCAGTGGCATGTTTGACATTGGCAATATGAAGATGTATAATAATGTAAAATTGTCCTCCAGACCGAATTTCGGTCGCGGCAGCCAGCCTTACCGGAGACTAGCCGTCGGCGCAGGACAGGATTATATAGTGCCCGAGTGTATGCGCAAGCACAAGAGCACTCTCTATTTCCTCACTGTTTTTTTTCGATGGGACGGAAAACTGACACGATCGAAGAGAGATCAGGCGCAGGACCATTTTTACGTACTATCTGAGGCACGAGGTGAGGTGAAGAATTTGTTGAGGGATAAACCCAAAAACCGATTTTTTTAGTCCAACCCGGTATTCGAACCCTGGAACTCGCGTCGCGTTTACTAAACTAACGAGGCAGACGAAGATACATATATATTATACGTATAGATACACACACACATATATATATATATATATATATATATATATATATATATATATATACATATACGTGTGTGTGTGTGTGTGTGTGTATGTGTGTTAAACTTGCCTCTGCGGCTATAATTTTGGTTGTAACTCGGATGGGCCGGCTCGACCACACTCTCCTCTCCCATACAATTACTTCATAAGGAGTATATTTGTAATAATCGCTGGTGGGTTGGCAAGCGCAGTTTTTTTAAGTATTTTTAGTGATTTGAAAGAAACTGCTCTCTATCTCCTCATATGGCTCCCTCTGTCCCCTCTATACACAGGTCGATATGGGGTAGTGGAATATTAAACCGCCACTACCTGGTGAATATTGTAAAGATACATCACCGTTAAAAAGTGCAAAGGTTTTCTTTTTAACGTAACGCTGAAAGAGTTGTGAATGATAAACAGTGGTTTTCATTACACAAACGGACGGTGCGTTTGTTATGGAAGTGCAATGTGGGTGGATTAGGGCGACAACATTTCAGAGGCGATTTTTGTTCGAAAACAGGGCAGTGCGTTTGTTATTGTAGTACATTATGTGCGTGGATTAGGATGACTACGCTTCGATGTCGATTGTTGTTCAAAAATAGGACAGTGCGTTTGTTATTGCAGTACAATGTAGGTATATTAGGGTATCAACACTTCAGAGGTAATTTTTGTTTAAAAAAGGACGGTGCGTGTGTTATAGGAGTACAGTGTGGGTGTAGTAGGGTGAGAGCACTTCAGGGGCGATTTTTGTTTGAAAACAGGACGGTGCGTTTGTTATTGCAGTGCATTATGCGGGTGTATCAGGGTTATAACGCCTCAGTGTCGGTATTTGTTCGAAAATAGGACGGTGCGTCTGTTATTGCAGTACAATAAGTGGGTGGATTAGGGTGACAACACTTCAGTGGCGGTTTTTGTTCGGAATTGGTTAGATGTGAACTGCTATAAGCACTGAAAATGTGAAGGCGTTATCGTTGCGTAGCCAGTTTCCGAAAAGGCTTCAGAACTATAGACCACATACACACCCTGCGGCAGATTGTCGCTCAGCGAGCTGTGGAGAGGGCTATGCTCGGGATTTCTTCGCGTGATAAACTTAGAAATGAGGATATCTGGCAGTAGAACCAGAGCTATGTCGGTCATAGCACGGATTAGTAAGCTAAAGTGGCAATGGGCCGGCCATATATATTTTTTAATTATAGGAGAGGGGGCAAACGAGCATACGGCTCACCTGATGGTAAGTGAATTCCCCTGGTGTTGCAGTTGCTCATGGGCGGCGGCCCATGAGCAACTGCAACACCAGGGGAATCGCAGATGCGTTGCCGGGCTTTTAAAAAGGAGTAGGAGTAGGAAAAATCTCTGGTGGTAGTCGATTCCACAAGGAAGTTGTGCGAGGAAGAAAACTTCTTTTAAATCGCACGGTGCTGGACCGCCAGTCATCCAGATGGTATGGAGGATATCGTGAGTTTTGTCGCGATGTGCGATGGTGACATTGTGCGGCTGGAATTAGTTCGAACAATTTCTCTACCACTCCCCGAGGTAGGTGCGATAAAATACGCAATGAGATGCAACTTCTCTTCGCAGTGCCAGAGAGTCAAGCCGATCGGAAAGAGTTCGGTCGCCGACGATTCAAACAGCCCTGCGATAAAATGGAAGGAGCTGGCACTGGGGAGCCCCAGCCCAGAGATGGGAATAGTATTCCATGTGCGACTGAACCTGCGCCTTGTAAAGTTGCAGGCGGTGAGCCGGCATGAAATACTGTCCCGCTCTGCTGAGCAAGCTAAGCTTTTTAGAGGCCAATTTGGGCTTCTCTTCCAAGTGACTACGAAACTGCACGTCACTCGATATGTCGACGTCGAGGATTCCAATACTGGCGTAGGCAACATGGGGAGTGCCAGGAAACTGAGGATATACGACGAAGGGTGTTTTTTTAGCGGTAAATGCGCAAACTGGTGTCTTCAGTGGACTTGTGAAGGGCTGTAACAATGATGATGATTGTCGTTGCGTAAATGGACCGAACTAAGGAAGCCTAAGTCGTAGAATCTGAACGACTCTGTATGAAAACAACCTCCAAACTACCACACTGATAATTGGCCGTTACTCAAGATTGAACACTACGCCAGACGGGTGATCTCCTCTTTGCAATCTTGACCACAAACTTTTCTTACTTTTTTTTTACTTTTCACTTTTATATTAAAAAGTCCAAACCCATATAAAGTAAAACGGGCAGCTAGCTACATGATATTCCCTGTCTAAGTCATCTTCTTAGGATTTTAACGGCCAATGAATTCATATTATTATTATTAGTATTTATTGATGCAACACGAATGGATGAAATCGACCGGAGAAGAACCACACCCTTACAAAATACCCACCGTAAAGTTGCTCTGTTAAGTATAATTGAATAGAATTAGAGACCAGGTTAACCAGAGACGGGACATTCTATCACAGCCTTTAAGTGTGATAACGCATCTGCACTTTGATTCTTTATCAAGTATTAGGCTACAGCATCAACAAACCATCGGATGGATTGTGCGATTGACAACACTCTTCTGTCAATAACAACTACATCTTTATATTTCTTGCAATTATAAACAACGTACATGGTTACGATGAGCAAGATTTGGAGTAATTAGATTTATCTAGCACTACGATTATGAAACAAGTTATTGTAGGAAATCAACTGCCTTTTTTATAGAATAATTGAGGCCTATGTTCAGCAGTGGACTTGTGAAGGGCTGTAATGATGATAATAATGATGATGATGATGATGAATTGTGACAAACGAGCATACTTGCCATCGGGTGGACTGTGCCACCCGATGGCAAGTAGATGCTGTGACCCATAGATAGTGTTGCCAGGTCTAGCAAGTAAAATTTCGGGACGGAAGGTAAAAATAATTGGGAATTTGGTTTTCAAATCGGGACAGCTACAATGGCTACAAAATATAGGTTTTTTTGTAGCCTTTTTGTGCTTTATAATAATTATTCGGGTCTGATCTCATGAACAAATAACTTTTCATCCAAACATCGTAAAAACTGCATATTCCTCGTCTATGTTTTTTCGTTTTAGGCAAATCAAAAAATTTGTTTTTTTGCAGTCTCTGAATTTTTCAAATCACTCATTTTATTATAATTCTGTTTAAAACTTTTGTGCTTTTTTTTTCGACTGGTGAGAAAATGTGGTAGTAAAAATATTTTAATGTAGTAGTAGTAGTAGATAACTGGCAACACTACCCATAGACATCTATCATCTATATCTATCTACATTTATCCTCGATTAAGAATCAAAACGCAGAGGCGTTGGCACCCCTGAGGGCTAAGATGGAATGCTTAGTTTCCAGTAAAAAAGGGTCACCGGATCTCTACACTCACCATACGAAACACAGCAGTATTAAGCTGCTATTTTACGTTGGTACACTGTGAGAGCATGGTTCCTCCCCGGTCGAGCCGACCCATTCGTGCTACAACCATAATATAGCTGCAACGTGGCTTTACCACGTATAAGTTGCCTGTATCAATTGTCTGAAAAAAAACACACTTTAAGATGTTTGAGTTCTTATTTTAAATATGGTATTGAAGTTATTTTGCTTTGTTATATTATATGAAATTGAAGTGACAAACTAACTAAAAGTCCGCATGGTGGTGAGTGGCTACTTCAAATATGGAGGGCCACAGACGCGTTATCACCTTTATGGACTAAGCAGGAATGTCTCACAGCCTCTAATTTTTATGATTCTCTATACCCTGAACACAGCAGCGAAAAGTACTGCTATTTACGTGGTAGAGTCATGCTAAAGCTATATTGTGTTTGTGGTTGTAGTACGAATGGGTCGGCTCGACTGAGGTAATACCCCGCACTCACAGAATACCAGCGTAAGATAGCAGCTTAATGCTGCTGTGTTCGTATGGTTAATGTAGAGAACAGAAGATCCATTTTACTGGAAATGACGCTTTTCATAGGGGTGACAACGCATTTGCAAGATCGGCATATTAAGGGTTTCGACATAGCAGAGGAACTGAGGATTGACCACGAAATAGTTAAGACCCATTTGAAAAAGTCTGGCTATATAAAAAGCTCGATGTTTGGGTACCCGAGCTCACTGAAAGAAACCCGATGAATCGTGTACTCATTTGCGATTCTCTATTGAAACTTAATAAATCCAAACTACTTTTGAAAAGATTGATCTACTGATTTAATGCGATATGATACTACGACAAGAACGTGCGCAAAAGATCGTGGTCAAACAGTAGAAGATGCCTCGTGTAGAGGCAAAACACGTGTCGTATTATCGTCGATGGCATGTCTTTCCTAGAATATTGGGAGTAGTGGTGTTGGGATTAGTGGTGACGGGATTAGTGCACACAATTGATTGAGGGCGGGAGGTGCTCTTCAAACTAGGGAAGACACATCATTTTATTTAATTTAGCGGATGGTTGCAAAGTAACTATTAATATCTTTATTAAAACCCGGATTAGCACGCAATAAGGTAATGCTGTGTGCATGGTGGTACTGAAAGGGCATCGTTTATTATGAGCTTCTACCGCTTGGATTTTGATTCTTAACAAAGGAAAGATGTCAATGGGCCACAGCATCTACTTACTATCCGGTGGACCGTGTGCTCGATTGTATAATTGTATAGCGGCAATAGTTAACAGGATGGTGCTTACCCAGACGCACTCCTACACTGAAAAGTAGTGCTACCGCCTAGTAGTTTTAAGTAAAGAAACTGAACTGAGCAGTGAGAGCGTACAGCATGCAGATAAATACAATTAATACAAGTTATCTCTTTCACTAGCTGCATGACAATCACCGGTATCTATCGGTACATTAAAATGATTAACAGCTTAACTGACTTCACTTTTAATAATACAGACCCCGCAATGGTACGTACAATGCACTCAAATGCATCAGTGACATAAATTGACCAAATATTTGATACAGTGATAATACTGCATTTAATTCCTGTACAAGTAATAGAAACTGGCACCTTAGCTAAGTGGTAGCATTGCTTGATAACGTATAGATAAGATAATATTAATATATTACGCACAGACGCGACTTAACACCACACTTAACACTAAACACAACTCTATGACGCACACTATAGAACAATTTTAGACCACCATTGAACACTTTTCGAACGGTCTGACCGCAGTGACGACTACTCTAAAACTGAATAAGGCGCTACGGAGCAAATACTATTGCATTAATTTAATTGCAAATAATTACGAGTAAACATTAGACGACGCGAGCGACGCCATTGTCGCGGATAATGATAAGGACACACTTGCAGGTAAATGTGTCGATGCTCCGCGTGTTTATTTACTAGGAAGTGTGCTGCATCAACTTAGAAGCAGTCATCATGGCGTAATGTGACTCAATTTAATATGGTTCGTGTAGAAATGTGAAATGTAGTCTATCTATTAGAAAGCAAAAGCTGTAAGAAAGGGTTACTATAATATAAAATGACATGTCCGATAACATACGGTTTCTTAATGATTTTTAAATTTAATTGTATAACATTGTTAATTATCATATTAAAAAAGGATCCCGCTGAGTTCGTTACCGGTTCTGGCCAGGACTTGTAATCAACATATGGAAGTCCGTAGTCTCTACCTAACCCTCTGGGTAACAGGCGTGAGTGTTTATGATACATATAATGACTATTCCATACAAGACGGTCAAAATATATAACGAAGAAAGCGTTGCTTAGCCATACGCCCTATAACACTCTCTTTTTTACTTTTTTTTTTTTTTTCTTGTTAAAGACTGAGGTGAATAACGAACATCCATCTGATGGCGAGTGCAGTTCATGGAAACCAGCATCCAACTTTAAATAAAGAAGGCTACAAATGCGATGTCATCTCTGAGGACTCTAAGATGGGGAATCCCTCACAACATGTACAACATACTGGGTCTCTATACCCTTCAGACTAGAACACAGCATTGCAAGCACTGCTTTAACGACAGAAATACGTAAGATGTTGGTACCCGCCCAGACGGACCATGGGCAGTGCAAATACATGCTGTTGCATTATAAGTGGTGGCCACTTGTGTTGTTAGAATTCACCACACACTGCTCGCTTTTCCTCTTATCTCAGGCATAAGGTAGACCCATGATAATATCAAAACATACAAAATACCTTTAAAACAAGTTTGTTTTTCTCAATCACTAGTGGAAGAAAATGATTCTAACGTAAGGAAATTATGATTTCTTATATTTACGCGAACACTACACTTGATTAAAACTACTTTTACGGATTTTATCGCGTTTACTGCAAGACCTCAGGACATAGTCAGTTCATTTTGCATAGATCAGACCATAAACAATAATTAAAAAAGCTGAAGGTACTCCGGGTTTAACAATGACATCGGGACGTCAGTCATCTCAGTCCCCCGTGACCATGGGTGCTGGAAAGCGCCCGAAACGTCGGGAATTAAAAATAAAAGTAATTAAAAGTAAAAATAAACGCGATAAAATCCCTAAAAGTAGTTTTAATCATGTAAGGAAATTAAGTAAAGCAGTTTTCGTAAAGTACAAACAGCCTTTAGGCACGGGCTTCTTCCTCAATTGTAAGTGAGGACTTGGCAGGAATCTGCCGCGGTATTCGAATGTTGACAAACTTCTGTCATTTGACAGTCTTCTGAATGTTTAGGAAACGAAGACTTGAGAAGAGCTATTGTAACTAAAGTTATTGCAACAGGATCTTAAATCTCGTAGAACGCTTTTCATAGGCTGTAATTCATCAATATATGTTCTTTTTAATAGAATAGTAGAAAAACGAACATGCAGCTCACCTGATCGTAAGTGACTACCGCCGCCCATGAACAACCATAACGCCAGGAGAATGGCAAGTGTGTTGCCGGCCTTTTAGAAGGGAGTAAGCTCTTTTCTTGAAGGTCCCTAAGTTGTATTGGTCTAAAAATATCGCCGCTGGTAAGCGATTCCATAGAGAGTTTGTGCTAGACTCCCAGTAAAACGCGGCAGTAACCATTCACTATCAGTTGACCTGATAGCTCGTTTATCTCTCTACTATTATTGAAAAAGAAACCTGAATTTCATCGATCAAAATGGTAAAATTAAATTCAATAAACAAAAATATCTGTCGTTGTAAGGTCGTATAAATTGGAATTAAACTTTAGCTGATGTTTTTGCAACATTCGTTTCAAAGTACGAGGGTGGATTGAAAAGTACTCGGCCTAACCAAGAAAATAAACACATACTAAATCAGTTATATTTTTATTTTCTACATAATCACCATCAAGTTCAATACACTTTTGCCACCTCCCCTTCCAAGTATTTAGACCGTTGAAAAAAAATGATTCTTCCTTAGAGTCAAAATATGCGTCTACAGCTGCTTTGACCTCGTCGTTTGTCGAAAATCTTTGACCTCCCAAGTGCTTTTTTAGGTTAGGGAACAGAAAGAAGTCTGATGGTGCCAGATCAGGTGAATACGGCGGATGCGGTAACAGTTCAAAGCCACAGTTGTAAATTTCAGCCATTGACTGTACTGACGTGTGAACACGGGCGTTATCTTGATGAAACAGGATTTTTCTTCTGAGCATTCCTCGACGTTTTTCTTTTTATAGTCTTCTTTTTATAGAGTTTATAGTCTGACCCCTTTCAAGATAATCAATCATAATCACACCTTTCGAGTCCCAAAATAGTGAAGCCATCACCTTATTTGCCGACAAAAGCGACTTAGCCTTTTTAGGGGGTGGTGAACCAGGTCTTCTCCACTGTTTTGATTGTTTTGTTTCCGGTGTACAGTAATGAACCCATGTTTCGTCCATAGTAACAAAACGATTCAAAAAATCATCTGCATCGGCTTCAAATAACTCCAAACAGTCGCGTGAAATAGTCAATCGGGTCCTTTTTTGTTCAACTGAAAGCAGTCGCGGAACCCACCTCGCAGACACCTTGTGGAAACCCAACTCGTTGACAATGATGTTTTGAGTTCATTCATAAGAGATGCCTATAATCTCGGCTATCTCTCTAATTTTTAATCTGCGGTCTCCCATTATTAAATCAAGTACTTTTTTTAATATTTTCGTCAGTAGTTGACGTTGAAGGCCTTCCAGAGCGGGGTTCATCTTTCACACTCTCTCTACCACGCTTAAATTCTGCTATCCATTTTTTGACGGATGAATACGACAGAGCACAATCGCCTAATGTACTGACCACGTCATCATGGATGGCTTTTGATGATAGCCCCTTCTTATGGAGGTACTTAATGACGGCACGCTGCTCGATTTGCTCCATTCGCGGAAATTATGTCCGATTACTTTGTTAATAAATTTATAAAATCACAACTAATTATCGCACACGTTTCGAACTTCACACAATGAACTAGTCTGAACTGAACTAAATAATGTGGGTAGATTTGATTTTTAGAATTGAATGGATCTGTGTTAGGCCGAGTACTTTTCAATCCACCCTCGTATATAACACTGACTTTATCCTATGACGCAAATTCAAACTGCATTTTTATAACATAAAAGTTGACATTTGCATATACAATGCGATTCAAATAAGCATAGGAACGTCACTGAGGTATGACTTTTATCTGTCAACTCTCACTCGAAAAGTACGGCTTGCAAAGAAAATTATTTAACTCTTAATTTAAAATATTGATACTAGTCGGTGGAATATTTTAAATACCTACATAAATTCATGTTGTATTTTTATAAGGCAAAGCAGCAGTCATGATAATGATGATAATGATCACAATGATAACAATGATGACTACTCAGACAGTTATTACGTGGTAGAGCCATGCTGCAGTTATATTAGAAGTATAGTTGTAGCAAGAATGGGTCGTCTCGACCGGGGAGGGACCACGCTCTCACAGAATACCAGCGTGAAATAGTAGCTTAATGCTGCTGTATTTCGTATGGTGAGTGTAGAGAACCGGAGACCCTTTTTACTGGAAACGAGGCATTCCATCTTAGTCCTCACGGGTGACAACGCATCTGCATTTTAATTCGTAATTGAGGATTGATGTAGATGACCATGGGCCACAGAAACCACTTACCATCAGGTGGACTGTGTGCTCGGTTGTCACCCGATCCTTTAAAAAAAAAAAGTTACGAAGAAATGAGCGAAATTGAAACGCTAGATTCCGATTAATACTTTTTCGTTCATGGTTGTTTTGTAAATAAATATTATTTCGAACATATCTGTTTTGCTGACCCTGCCCAAATGGTTTAACTTGACATCTATGACGTCACAATATGGTGCCAGATCAGTACTACTCTTATTTGATTCGCATAACATACAGCAAGTGTGGCGCAAAACTAAAACAGATTTCCGAGAAGCAAACGGCGGGCACGACTCTTTTGCCCATTCATTTCAATTAGCACAATATAACGCTATTGGCTGCCGATACGACAAACGGCTTAATTTTTTTTAAATAAAGTAAACGAGCGCACAGTCCACCTGTTGGTAAGTGGATACTGTGATCTACGTTTATCCTCGATTAAGAATCAAAATGCAGATGCGTTGTCACCCCTGAGGACTAAGAGGGAATGCCTCGTAAAAAGGGTCTAAGGTACTAAGATTCTCTACACTCGTCATACGAAGCACAGCAGCATTAAGCTGCTATTTAACATTCAAATTTTGTGAGAGCGTGAAACCTCGGCCAAGCTGACCCATTCGACTAATATAGCTGCAACTTCGCTTTATTGAGACTGCCTCTGAATGAGATATCAACAAATTCTTAACGCACTATATACTTTGTGAATTCCTATTCCGATAGAGGATACCTTGAAAATTAATCGTAGTTTTGGGGGCGTGGCTTATTCCTTTGTCGGTGAAGCTCACGGACGACTGAGGGAGTGTCAAAATGAAAGTGATGTAATGACTTCTTATTACGCAAATTATGAGATAGCTATACCGAGCACACGCTCGGAAAAAAACTAAGTAAGCGCCAAACAACTTTTTATTTTTTTTGACAAAACTACGTTATGGATTAAAAAAATGGTTAATGAAAACTTAGATATGATTATTTACTATGATTTAAAAATAATTCCATGAACTTATTCCTAAAGTTATTGTGGTGTCATGGAAAAATGTAACTAATTAGAGCCTACTTTGGAATTTTTTTCTATCGAGAAAATTTCATGATATCGTGTTTTCCTTTTATACAATCCAGGGTCATATAGTCAAAAATCACAAAATTTGGGTTGGTAATCTATAAAACTTTAAAAAATATGTAAAATAGAAAAACCACCAAATTTTCGAGGTATCACCTTAACGCACTATATACTTTATGAATTCCTTTTCCGATTAAAACCATATGCTTATGGAACGAATTTTTACTGTAAATTCGTCATGAGGAAACACTGGATAAGACTGACGTCAAAAATCATCACCTGCCTTATATTACTTATTATCATTAACGACATTTCGATTTCTGTTTTCATTCTGTTTATTTATGTATATTATATGCTTTTTCATTCAATCATTACAGCCCCTGCTGAACATAGAACTCCCCCAAGGAATGCCACAAGGCACGGTCCTGAGCCACCCGCATCCATCGACTTGCTGCACGTCTTACCAGGTAGTCACTCCATCTAGTGATGGGCAGCCCTACACTTTGCCTACAAGTACGAGGCTGCTACTCGAGAACTGTTCTCCTCCATCCATTATATGGTTGTTCATGCATAATATGTATGTCCATCATATTCATTTATTTTGTGCTTATTGGTGTATTAAAACATTACTGATTTAGTTTATTTATGCCTTATATAGATAGATATTCACTATCCCATATCGTCAGCATTTTCCTGATGACAAACTCAAAATTATAAAAATTTGCGGTTACCAACCCGCCTGCCTGCGTTGCAACTTTATGTAAACAATGTACATATACTTCATACTGTTAATACTATATTTGATGTTCTTATTAAATAATAATATGTATAAACTAAGGCCAACAGATTGCTCAAAAGTGTCTCAACATCCAGAAAAACCCATATGGGTTTTTGTGATGTTTATATTTTGATTTTCTGTATTTTTTCTTATATTAAATAAATTTAAAAAAAAACTATGGCAGTATCCCCCCAGGAGGCTATCTATGGGGGAGGCTTATATTCAGGAGTGGAATTTTATAAAATGTAATGGACAGATAACGCTCGCTGTAAATATAACAGAACGCGAGTAACCCGGGTTCGATCCACGACGGCACCAATGAAATTGTTAATTGCAATTTTAAGTGCTGATTTACCACGTGCTCGGCGGTGAAGGAAAAGATCGTGAGGAAACCTGCATGCCTGAAGAATAAGAAAAAAATATTTCAAAGGCATGCGAAGTGCGCCAACACGCATTGGGGCAGCGTGGCAGACACTTCCTTGCCCTAAAAAACCTCTCAGAAATGAGGGGAGGCCTATGCCTAGCAGTGGGACGTATATAGGCTGTAACTTTACTATGACAGTATCCCCCCAGGAGGCTATCTATGGAGGAGGCTTATATTCAGGAGTGGAATTTTATAGAATGTAATGCATAGAAATGAAAGTCTGTTATAATATACACCACTGTCGAACAAAATCAATTTTTTCTTAAGGTTGTTTGGAAGAGTTCGCTCTTTAACGATAAGACCGCCTTATTGTATCTGCCGCCTAAGGTTTTTCTCCTTTTAGTTTTATAGTTTTTTTCTTCGTGTTCTGTGGCGTACATTAAAAGTACTAGCTGATACCCGCTCGCTTCCTCATACTATAGTATTAAAATATGGAAAACAACATTTATGCATTGCTACGCTTTGCTAGGATGTAATTTGAGGATGAATGAGCGTTACTTCCTTTTAAACGAGGGATTTTTTATATTATACTAGCAATCAGCCCCGGCTTCGCATTTGGTTTTTGGATCTCGACATCAGCGCCGCCTACCGGCTCCCATTGCTAAACTGAAACATTTTAGAATTAACTTAATCACACACCTAAAATTTCATCAAGATCAGTCCAACCGTTTAGGAGTTCAGTCGCATACACACAGATAAAACAATTATATATAAGATGACAGGCTCGTCGCTTTACTAATTTTAAAGGCTGCGTAAAACGGCAGTGTGCCAGTTTCTTAAGTTTAGGACTTTAATGCAATGAAGAGAGGTTATTGATAAAAGACGCAAAAATAAAGTAATTGAAACTAACATTAGAATAAGACTTTCTTTCATACATAGATTTTTTTACATTCCTTAGCCCTTTTCTGTATAACTAAGTCATTGCAATTTTGTACATGTATCCAGATTGCAAAAATGTAATTCGAACATGGTAACAAAATTTGTCATACGACGATACGGAAAAATTGCTGATTGTTTTAAATTAAATAATATCATAAGTAAATTAATGATAATTTATTTTACTGAAATAACCATGACCAACATGAAAAACATACCAACTACCTAGAGTTGGTATGTTTTTCATGTTATATAAAAGACAGAATGTTCGTTAACGTATCTGTTATTAGCACATACATACACCTGAGATACAGGTTTATTCTAGTTCAGGTGCCAGTTATTGTAGACTATTTTAAATTATCACCTTATTTTAGTGAAGTGTACAGTTTATTTAAATAAAAAATCTAATTATTATTATTATTAACGCATTTGCATGCCAGCCAAAGTCCAATCATACACTAAACATTCCAGTACTTAAAATCTTACCACCTTGTTTAACCCTTACAGGTACAGCCCATCAAAAGTACACTGAACATTGCCCTCCCCACAGATTGCACCATATTACCCATACTTGCCATAATTGCCACGCTTGGCGGGCGGGTTGGCAACCGTAGTTTTTGATTTTTTAATGACATTAGGAAGCAGCTGCTGGCAATCTCCCAGTTTGTTGTCCTTCTGTCGCCTCCTATGATAGCAACGGTACGATATGGACTAGTGGATATTCTTACACTGCCTCTACACGGTTACTTATTTAAGAATAATAATATGGCCAATAAGCTAAGACACGTTCATTCTCTTGTTTATCATGTTTTTTTCAATAGGATAATGGTGACAAACGAGCACATAGATCACCTGATGGTAAGTGGATGTTGTAGCCCATAGACATCTACATTTATCCTCGATTAAGAATCAATATGCAGATACGTTGTCACCCGTGAGAACTAAGATGAAATGCCACGTTTCTAGTAAAATGGGCTTCCGGTTCTCTACATTCACCATGCGAAACACAGCAGCGTTCAGCTGCTATTTCACGCTGGTATTCTGCGTGAGCGTGGTCCTTCCCCGGTCGAGCCGACCCATTCGTGCTACAACTATACTACCAATATAACTGCAGCATGGCTCTACCACGTCAAAAACAGCTGTTTGTTGTGTTTTGTTTCTATAAAACTGTATTGACAAACGAACATGACTCCACACGCCGTCAACTGCAAACAAAGAAGGCCACAGATGCATTATCCTTGCAACACTCAGGATTAATATGGAATGCCATACAGCCTGTAATGATACTACGGTTCATAAAAGATAGCTTGATCTCTGCGACAGCTGTCAGTAAAAATCACTGCCGACCTAATTAGTGCATGCCCATAAAGTATGACATTCACAGGTACTGTCTGTACTACTAAGAAATTCAGGACTTCATAGGCGTGATTTTACTGACAGCTGTCGCAGAGATCAAGCTATCTTTCATGAACTATAGCTCTCTAGCTCTCTATTACCTTTTTTTATTAACGACTCTGGGTTCTAACCCTTCTGAGGTTCTGAGCAGCAGTGTAAGTGCAGTGGTAGAGCCACGCTGTAGCTATATTATGGTTGTAGCGCGAATGTATATACCAGCGTAAAATAGCAGTTTAATAGAAAAAGATTTTATTATTGTTCTTAAAACACCTCGTCGGAGTTTGATGTAATGAGTTAACTATTAGTTCGTACAAATATTTTTCGAGGGTTTTGAGATCGAACATAGCGGGAATAGTTGCAGGGATTGCCTGCAAGGTCAATAGATTTTTTTTCTTTATTTGACGTATTTTGGCTATAATTTTAATTTTTGACCTTTAAACCATTTTATAATCGCGTAAGTTCAAAATAGAGAAGAAAAAGAGCTATAAAAATATTCGGAGTAATATAAAAAATACGCTTTACATGAACTGAACAATTCTACCGCTATTCAAAACTCCTAGGATTAAAAGACTTCGAAAATAATTCTTTTGCAAGTTACACTGATTCCTTCCTTGTTTTTTTAACCTTGGCAAAGAAAAGTTAGGCAAAGAGACGTATTTTAAAGTACAATTTTGATTGTAGATTGTAGAACTTTGGTGTATTACATAAATTAGCAGTTATAAGATTCTCTGATATAATTTATAAATATTGGAGTTTATGAAAACAAGACGAATGGATCATCAAGTGTGATGTTCCTGGTAAGACTAGCCAGCCATAAAACTAGGCCGATGCAGATGCAAAGGTAAAACAAACCTTTGAAACCTTTTGCTAACATCATAAACGGAGCGGAGTAAAAGTCTAAAGTCATAACTATCTTTATTTCAACAAAAGATTCAATCAAATGGTGTGAATTTGCGCAGATGTAAATTAGCGGATCGATTAGATAGTAAAATGAAAAAAATTAAATTCAGATTTTTATTGTTTACAAACCTTGTCTGCGTTGAGCTACTACTACTGTAAATTCGCCTACAGGTTACGGAGGAGACAGATTTCAAAGAATCGTTTTTTTTTTGCGTCGCTCTAATTATTGTCGTCAGTTCTTAACACGTCTGTAAATTCCAGATTATTCAGACGTCTGGAATTAGGTGAAACTGAATCACAAAATTCTTTTCATACATACTTACATCGATACATACAGATCAATCTAATATTAAAGTGATTTTACATATTTAAATATTAATATCAATAAAAATGCATGAATATTAGGAGATAATTATTTCATAGTATATTCTTATGATTTTTCATCAGCGCGTAAAATTTCAGTGCTGAACACGGACCTCCCCCGTTGCATATCGTTGTATCTGAGGCAGCACACGTCTGTGGAAGAACATTCACCGCCCCACATCGCCCACCGGGTGTCACAAGAGGCGACAGTGGGACAGTGGGAAACAGGAGATGGGCACCAGCGTCTTCCTATTAACCACTAAATATAAAATACTGCGGTTGTCAACCCGCTTACCACGCGTGGTAACTATGGCAAATATCCCCCCCTATGAGACAATGTATGGGGGAGGCCCATATCTTTAATAGGCTGTAACGGTAACGGTCTTCAACGCTGCTTTGCGTCACCGGTCTGGGAAGAAAATCCAACACGCACAAGGTTTAATTTTACACGCAAAAAATATTAAAAAAATTTATCCAATTATAACAAACGGATTAATAGTTATCACTCATAAATTAATAATTAAAAATAATAATCATAAATTAAACAATTATGCAATATTAGTGTTATAAGCCTTTAGCAGCGCGTGTTGAGAAATAAAAAAATATGAAAATAAAATATTAAAATCCTATACCTTTAAACAAGCAATTCTTGTATATATATAATCGGAATCTCGGAAACGGCTCCAACGATTTTCATAAAATTTTGTGTGCTAGGAGTTTTGGGGGCAATAAATCGAGCTAGGATTTATTTTTAGAAAATGTTTTTTTTCCGTGTTTTTTGTAACAAAAAACTGCTACAATATCGTTAGAATAAGAAGGTAAATTTTGACAGTTTATTGATGATTACAAATAGCTTAATTGGTATATTGGGCGGTCACAAAATCGTAATACCATGGTTCGAGCCCAGACCGACCGACCGACTTTTTTAATTTTTTTTCAAGTTCATTTCTTTTTTGAGAAAATCTATTTTTTCGAGCCCTTTTTTTAGTATTTTTTAAAAACACGAAAATTTAAATTAAACTAATTGCACTCATGATTTTTTATTCAAATAATCAGTTCAGTTTTTTCTATTATGTCGTATTCGTTCGTATTCGTATTTCATCAGTATGTAATTTGTATCTAAATATAATTTGCAAAACACACGAATTAAAAAAAAAACCGAGCGAAAAATACCGAGCAAAGTTCGGTCAACCGGGTACTATGAATATAAAAAGAAAAAGGTCGCAATCATACAATGTCAGGCTATGAAATATTTTGTCATATTAATTTATAATGCAATGTCAATAAAAGCTCATTACAATATATGTCTATAATTAAAATACATCTTAAATACAAAGTAATAAATAGTGTAAATAGTCAAGCAAATTAAATTGTCGAATTATTAATTGTCATATTATCGATAATTTTATTAAAAAGATTCAGCAGACGTGTCATACTGTCTGCAAATACTAGAATATACCATATTCACACACTATAGGTCTTGAGGTAGTTCTGGACTTCTATTCTATTCTAAATAAAACTAATTTTACAGATTTTACCGTGTTTAATGTGACTTCTTTTTACCTACTTGAATCACCCATGGTTACGCGGTGACTAAGGTTTTTTGACGTCTTGATGTTATAGTTAACGCAGGCTACCATCAATTACCTTACAAAATATTTAAAAGTTATAGCTATAGTAAAATTAAACGCGATATGATCTAATTTTATTCAATGTGTAGTATTCGTATACATATAGAAAATCATTATACTGATGTAAGATGTCTCTAAAATCGACGTCAACTCGAAATCGGATGGTTGGTCAACACATAAAAGTTAACAGAAAATCTTTGTTATGTATTCTAAAAATTACAGGCATTTATAAAAAATCAAAAAAAAATTTACACCCTGTAGAAATAGAAATAGAAATAGAAACTTTTTTATTCAATGTAGATTATAAAAATACTTATTGAAAGTCACTTTTTTAATTTACCACTGGTTCGCAAAAGAAACCTCTGTCCTGGGAAGAACCAGCAAGAAACCCAGCGGGACTATTTTTTTTAATAATAGCTTACAATCATGTTTACAATCAACAACACAAGACAAATTAGAAATAGCTTGGTAGCGATCACCCTTCCCAGGGGTTATTATCATCTATAAGTTCCTTAATATTATAATAACCCTTTTTATACAAACTTAGTTTAATAACATTTTTGAACTTTGTGTATGACAAATTTTGTATATTTTCTGGGATTTTGTTGTAAAAGCGTATACATCGCCCCAAGAATGAATTACCGACTCGGTGGAGTCGAGTAACTGGTACTACCAGCTTGTGTCTGCTCCTGGTATTTACAGAATGAATATCACTTATTTTCGCAAAACTACTTTTATTTTTGTGTACGTACATTACATTTTCATAAATGTATTGAGAGGCCAGAGTTAATATATTAATTTCCTTAAATTTTTGTCTCAGTGACTCTTTTGGTTTTAAATTATATATTGCTCTAATGGCCCTCTCCTGTAAAATAACTATAATTTCAGTGTCAGTCGCGTGTCCCCATAGTAAAATACCATACGACATAATGCTATGGAAATAACTAAAGTAAACTAATCTAGCTGTTTCAACACTGGTAAGAGTTCTAATCTTTTTTAGAGCATATACTGCAGAACTAAGTCTGCTAGCTAGTTTTGATATATGGGGGAGCCATTGAAGCTTTGCGTCCAGTGTGATTCCAAGAAAAGTGGTGGTATCAACAAGACTCAGTTCCTCCCCATTTAAAATTACATTAGTATTGACATGTTTAACATTAAGAGTTAAGAATTTCATACATTTAGTTTTAGTTCCATTCAAATGCAAATTATTAACATTAAACCAATTGACTAACTTAGCCATAGCATTATTTACTTCGTCGTAATTTAATAACTGTCGTTTTAATTTGAAAATTAATGAACTGTTTTTATTTTCTTTTTATTATGTAATATTGAATAAAACTTCTAAAAGCTGTTGTTAAAAATTTACAGTCAACTGCTCCAGTCCAAAAGGAAATGTAATTTTTGTCAAAACCAAGTATTCATAATTAATACTTTGCCCAGATTCAAAATTATAAGTGATTGTATTGATAAAAAAAAACCACACATGTTTTACAAGTAACATCATGAATGATGATGATGATTTACAAGTAACTTTAAAAGTTGGCGCATTTGATAAGGATTCCATAATGATATAACATTTGCGATATACTTTGTTAATTTTAGTTTGAGTGGAACGGAGGGAGCCATGATTTTCATCATTCATCATTTTCATTATATTTTTCTGTTAACTATTATGGCTTGACCAATCACCCGATTCTGGCTTGACGTCGACTTCTGGGACAGCCCGTATTTTACTAAAAGTTAATTAATGTCATATGTGTCGAAGGCATTGAATCATCATTATCAAAATTTAAAAACAAAACTACAAACTATCACAATGAACTCTTCGTCAGTACTCCGCACCTAACGCTATCAACTTCGCGAATATAATAATATGTAATTCGGGTGCATCTGTACAGTAGCGGGCGTTCACGTGTTAACGTCCTGGTTATTTATAATTCGTATAACCTTGCGCAGCGACGCCAGAACTGTAACATCTTACTCAATTCTACACATACCAGGGAGCAACTGTCACCCACACAGTTATTTGGTAGTTAGTCGTTTGGAAAATTCAAGTCAATATTTACACTAGAACATCGAAAGAATTTCCGCAAACGATAAAATCGATAGTTTTAAAATCGATTCACGAATTATTGGGAAAGACCGCAAAGATCTCATGAAGTCCGAATTCAATGAATAAAGGCTACACGATATGCAAATAACGTATATTATCGTGACATATCGTGTTGTTTCAAATCATACAAAATATCGAGCAACTAGTATATTTCACAACACACGTATGTTATAAAAAATAAATTTTAAAACGCTTATAATTATAAGAAATACGAAAACAATCCATAGTTTTGCATAACCAAGCAATTAAAGATACTTTATGTCGTTTCGGAGCGTGATTACGTTCCCTTCACTTAAAAACAAAAATTGTAATTATTGCTTACAATTTTTTTTTTGTTTTCTACGTGCCGATTACGTAAATTACACGTAACTACGCTACGCAGTGTGTACTTGATATTGGCGCGGTTGTTGACCTCCTGTTTACAGACAGCCTCTCACAGTTGGTTGACAGTAAAGGACATCGAGGTCAGAAATAAACCCAAAAATTGTAGAAACACAAAACGTAAACAGGCGTTAGCTAAGTGACTCACTAGCACCAGCTAGCAGAGCAACCTCAAGCTGAGCTGTGTTTCATACGGTGAGTGTAGAGAACTGGAGACCCTTTTACCAGAAACAAGGTATTTCATCTTAGTCCTCAGAGGTGACAAGAGATCTGCACTTTGATTCTTAATCGAATGTAGATGTAAGTGTCTATGGAGAACAGCTTCCGCCTACCAACAGGTGAACAGTGTGCTAGTTTGTCACCTTATTCTCTATAAAAAAACAATTAGAGACTTCAGAAGTCTTTGAACCTGAGGTTTTTATTGTTCTTTGAAAAGTTTTTTATTGTTTTTTGATTTGTCTTAATATATTATTGTTTTTAATATTTGAATAAAGAAATGATATGTATTAACGTTTTAAAGGCCAGGGAAAATACATCTAGTTTATGAATGAGCCATGCAAAAAGTCAATTGTAGAGAGATATTTTTAAGTTTTCACGTTAAAAATAGATAAGACTTAAAGTCAGACGTTTTGATGGCCTTGGTCTTGTTTAAATTGATACAGCGCGCCAAGCCGGATGCTGGTACAGAACTGACCGACTCACGCTGTTTTGATGCAATTACACATTTATACAAATGTTAGAAGTATTTTCTATATGGATATATTATCCGGATAAAAAAAATCGAAGTCATATAAAGTATTAGGGCGACGAGGTGGACACTTTCTTGCCCTAGAATCCTCTCAGAAATGGCAGGAGGCCTGTACCCAGCAGTGAGAAGCATATAGGCTTTTTCTATCGAAAAAGGGTGACAAGCGAGTATACAGTCTATCTGATACCAAGTGGATGCTGTGGCCTATAGACATCAACATTTATCCTAAATTAAGAATCAAAACGCAGATGTTTTGTCGTTCATGAGGACTAAGATGGAATGACTCATTTCCAGTAAAAAATGGTCTCCGGCTCTCTACACTCATCATACGAAACACAGCAGTATTATGCTCCTATTTTACGCTGGTATTCTGTGAGAGTGGAGTACTACCCCGGTCGAGCCGACCCAATCGTGTTATAACAATAATAAAGCTGCAGCGTGGCTCTGTTTACAAATTTAGAAGTATGTATCTTCTCGTTCGGTATATATAAGATTCTTAAAACAAATCGCGTACAGCCAGTGCGTGTTGACTTACGGTACCACGGAAATAAGGCGCAGATTCGCCGGTGGCCAAATGCGGAAGTCGAATGCTCGAGGTTTCTTTGCCTATAGGAGTCCTTAACAAGGATATTTACAGCAAAACTTAGGACTATATAAAGCCTAACTAATCAACAGGCTGAAGTGGCAGTAAGAGGGCCATGAAAAACTATATGAGGTAAGAAGGATTTCAAGTAGCAGCCTTGTACTGCAAGTACAGTGTTGGGCGAAGTCACCAGAAGACAGAGTGAAGACCTGATGAAACATGCAACTTGAATGCAGGTGGCTCAGAACAGTGGTTTGTAGCATTCTATATGGACGATCAATACAGTATTTCACAAGGACACTGCTGAACATAGATCTCCACAAAGAAATGCCCCAAAACACGGTGCTGAGCCATCTGTGTTCATCGGCCTTCTACATGTCTTACCATGCCGTCATTCCATCTAGTGGAAGGTTGGCCTTCACTTACCGGTACGAGGCTGTATCTCGAGAGCGTTTTTTTCCCAGTTGTCAGTTCTTCGAGCTAAATGGTCGGCTCATGGCCACTTCAGTTTACTCATCCGTTGGACTATGTCGGTTACTCTGGTTCCACGCGGATATCCACATTATAATGACGACTATAGTATATTAATAAGTGATATACTAAATAGAGTTTTATAGAATAAGGGTGACTACCGAGCACGAGCACACAGTTCACTTGATGATAAGCGGATGCTGTAGCTCATAGACATCTACATCTCATCCACGATTAGTTATCAAAATGCAAATGCCTCGTTAACAGGAAAAGTTGTCTCCGGGTCTCTACATACACCCATACGAAACACAGCACCATTAAACAGCTATTTTACGCTGGTATTCTGTGAGAGTGTAGTCCTTCCCTGGTCAAGCCGACCCATTCCTGATATAACTATAATATAGCATGGTATAATGCATATAGATCTATAAACCGAAGCGCAATAGCGAAGATACTGTGTTGCCTCTACACATTGAGCGTAGTTCAATATGATATAAGTTATACAACATATCACGGATGACATGGTAATCATTGGACGTGTAATCAGCGTAAAAGAGAGTGCGTATATCTCACACACACACACAGCGTCTCGCAACACACGCACACAAGCGCGGGGTTCATGTACAGTAGAAGACACAAATATTTAGTACTGCCGGCGCTGGCATCGCGTGATTTTCTCTAAAGACACAAACTGCAGTGAGACTACGAGCATATTACGTATAATTTTTTTATCTATTACACTCACAATAGAGAAACTTAAATATATGAAAATAGAGCCGTGGTAGGTCAGGCAATTAGCGCTCACCGCTCACCTTAAATTTCACGGCACACGAACAAACCACATTCGATACCTAAAGCAACGGCGCTTATAAAATTGTTGAAAACCGTTACTGGCAATGAAGTAAAACATCGTAAAAAAACTACTATGTCTGAGAAATTAACTCTTGATGTGTTTGTAATTTAATATTGATAACACGTTTACAAACCCCACACACTCCAGAATTTTCGTGTGTCGTGGAGGTAACTTACGAACCTAAATTGCACAACGACAAACATCCATACCCGAAACAATTACTTGTAGGCCATACAAATACTTGTTCCGTGTTCAACCCACAACCCTCAGCGGCAAACTACAACCTTTAAGGTTTCGGTGGCACGCTTTGCGGCAAGTGTGCCATCGCATTATTTTTAACGAGTCAACGTTGCAGCGCCCGCTATCAGTTCTAATTTCGATAACTAATCTACACTAAATGTACATTTAATCGAGTCTCACATTAACAGAGTTCAGAGTACAATGCGAGACCTAATTCTAAAAGGATTTCGGGCCGATATCGACAAAGTAAATTAATAACGACATATAGCATTGTTATCAGCTACAATTAGTGTGTTTGGGCTCCGCTGTGTCACTAACGTACATTTCAATACACGTACATTAAGTTTGTTTTGTTGGACTAATGGTTATTACCATTTGGTAAAGTAGCATGTTCAAGATTTTGAATATCTTGGGTTTTTTTTATTCAAGTAAATAACAAATAATCACACAGTGGACTCACCTGATGGTTAGTGGATTACTGCCAATAGACACTTACCACTATCTTTTTTACATTTAATCGAATCGAATGGAATTTATCGATTAATAGTTGATGTAGCATGCACATAATGCAACTAAGACATGATTAATCAATAATCATTTGAATGTCTGTTCAATCATTAAATGTCTGTCTGTCTGCCCGGGCTTATGTTCGAAATAGCCGAAGCGATTGTAATGATACTTCACTAACAGATGCAATGACAGGTGGCCCTGAGCTATTTTTAATCCGAAAAAAAAATGGAGACTTTTTGTGAATAGTAAAAGTAAAAAAAAAAAGATAACTAAAGATTACTTTAAAAAATCTAAATAACGCCACATTAATAAATTTCACCGACGCAAAGCCGGGGTGTGTCGCTAGTTTATAATAGATTATAGGTACAAGCGCTCTCCTTAGACTTCGTTAACCGATTAATATTGACAATGGAATTGAACTCCGTACAGTGGTCCTCCGTGTGGTGGCAGTTTAAAAACATCCACTACCCCATATCATCCCGCGGATATCGTAAGAGGCGACAGAGGAAAACAGATCTGCACCTGTAACCAACAAAGATAGAGCTACAGCTGCGTTGTCACGGCCTGTAATTATATAGGCAACACTGCTATACAGAACACTGCAGTGTAAGCACTGCTGCTGGTCACAGAAATAGGTTTAAGGGTGGACGGACTCCTAGGAAGAAAGAGTTGTCAATGTTACAATCCTGGATACCCACTACTTAGAACAAACTACCATCCCCGATGAGTGACAGTAAACGAGGCGTTCCAGGTCCGATTCTCCCCAATCATCGTATGAAGCACAGCAGCACAACGCTAGTTAGTGAGAGATTTTTAGCGTGTACTTACTTGGACCATACAGCCAATCAATGAGACTATTATATGTGTCAGCTCATCAGTAAGAATCTGGTGGATCTTGTGTCAGAGCGGTCGTTAAAACGCCGACCCTGCAAGCTTGCGTGGAGGACTTCCAAGAAATCAACGTTACCAATTAATACGTGGTAAAGCCATGCTGCAGCTATATTATGGTTGAAGCACGAATGGGTTGGCTCGACCGCGGCAGGACCATGCTCTTACAGAATACGAGCGTAAAATAGCAGTTTAATGCTACTGTGTTTCGTATGGTTAGTGTAGAGAACCGCAAGCCCTTTTTACTGAATACGAGGCATTCCATCTTAGTTCTCAGGGGTGACAACGCATCTGCATTTTAATTCTTAATCGAAGATAAATATAGATTTATATGTGCCACAGTATCCACTTACCATCAAGTGGATGGTAAGCTCGTTTGCTTCATTTATTTTATAAAAAAACATAATCGAAAAGTAAATGAGATAGTTAACTAAACTAAATTTTCTTCCATTAAATAACAATGCAACACAAAAAGTATCTATTAATTTATTCAAAAACCGCCTGCTAACTTTTATTCTTACTCTATTTTAATAAATGTTTACTTACATGGTATAAGCATCCGCATAGCGCGTCTATTCTTAAAAATAGGTATATGTAATTACCTGTAAGAGCAAAAAATATTCACAAATTAAAAAAATGTGAAGGAAAAGGTAAATTATCATCTCACAGAATACCAGCGTAAAACAGCAGCTTAATGCTGCTGTGTTTCATATGGTCGGTGTAGAGTCGGAGACCCTTTTTAGTGGAAACGAGGCAATCCATCTTTGACTCAGGGTTGACAACGAATCTGTATTTTGATTCGTAATCAAGGATAGATGTAAATGTCTGTGGGTCACAGCAGCCACTTACCATCAGGTGGACTGTGTGTTCGTTTGTTAATCTTATTCTATACATATAAAAAAATATTCTTAATTTAAAATATAATGACATGTTATTCAATTAGGCGTAAGGTAACTTAACATCTTACGAGATAACATTTGAGAGTTAACGGCAGTTAAACGGCTCGAGCGTGGCCTTTCGTGCGTAACTTGGCACGAAATGCCACTCTCAAGCCGTCGAAAATGACATTAAGAAATTCTCTAATGATTAATGAGAATTAATATATCCTACTATGAGAAAAAAAGTTTATTAAAATTTGACATAAGGACAGCACCAAATAAGGTATCCTTCAAAATATTGTTTCGAAACATCTTTTGAAAAAAAAAAAGGCTTCTATATAACATTCATTAGTACTTGCTGCATTTATTCAGATATATACTATATATGTATAGTTATATGTATTTATGTGTATAATGTTTATTTGTATGGATGTGTTTGTTTAATCATTTAGTTAATTAAGACACCTGCCATAATTTTTCAACACGCCAAATGCTAACTGGCATATTGTACGCCCTTTGTAACCCTCTGGTTAAATTAATAGTTTTTAAATAAATAAATGTGGGGCCCGTGGTAGTTCTGGGGATGAACGCTCGTCGTAAATTATACAATACGCAAACAACCCGGGTTCGATCCCTCTCGGGTCTGATAAATTGAAAAAATATTTCGAAGATGTGTAAAGTCCGTTAACGCGCAAAGGGGCGGCATGGAGGACACTACCTTGGCCTAAACCTCTCTTAGAAAGGAGAAAATTCCGGTGCCCAGAAGTGGGACGTAATAAGCTTTACATTTACTTTTCTTTATTGTATTGAGAAGAAAATCATAAGCGATTATAAGAGAGATTAGCTGGAACATTCTAGATGTTTCGGTGGAAAAGGCCTATATAAAGCCGTTTTTATCTATTCACAACAAAACATTTTATTTAAGTATTCAGTATCCGGCCGAATAGTACCTAGATATCGGTATTCGAGCGGATAGAAAAAAGTAGCCGAATAGGCTGATTACCGAACAACAGCCGGATATTCGTTGCAAGTCTGATAGTAATGTTTTCTTTGTTAAAAAACAGCACACACTGCAAGGAATGAAAGCTTTATCAGATGTTTGTAAGAGCCAAGGCGTGGACAAGGCCACTGCTCCCATGTGACATGTAACAAAATATGTATGATATGTAACAAATTGACGTTCTATTGGCTCGGAGTCGTGTGTGTTTTGGACATAATATACTATTATGCCAGCGATTATTGTTGACGTTCTACATAAAGACTTCCAATTATTAGTAAAGATTGTTTTAGCGTTTATGAACAATAGCGTTGTGTAAAGATATTAACAAACAAAATTATCTCGTGAAGATATATATAATACAAATACAAATAAGAAATCCATTAAAGGATTGAATATAATAACTCTAAAACTTTTGACATACATAATTATAAAAACAACAATTAATGTAAAAGTTTGGTCTTTTTACTGAGGAGGCAAACGAGCATGCGGCAGCTGACGGTACTCGTAAGTGTCAACCGCCACCCATGAACAATGCAACGAAATGAGAATTGCAAGTTACTCGTATATACATTTAAATATATTTGTTTATAATAGTTGTAAAATGAATTCATCTCTATACACATCTTTGTTTTAAGAAATCATTCCTGAATTTTCATAATTATTTCATCAAACCTGTCTTCTGTAAACCCAAACTCCGTAGCTACATCATCACCTTTTTTATAATATCCGAATGATCTATTTAACAGTACACTGACCGTGTAGCGTCGGTGTAAGAATATCCACTACCCCATACCGTCGTACCGGGTATCGCAAGGTATAACATAGGAAAGCTACAAGATAAGAAGCACCGTCTTCTTAATAATCACCTAAAAACCAAGTAGTGGAGTTTTGATAGTCTGTTACCTATTTAATGACCTGGTAAGGTAATACACTCAAATGACAAACTAAGTTATACGATACATATGTATATATAAATGAATTACTATCTATTTCTTTATTCTATTGTTTGAAAGAGGGTTGTAAGGATTCCTCTTAGACATATAGATATAAACATCTTTTTTTATAGGGTACACAGTCCACCCGATGTGGCCCAAAGACATCTATATCTATCCTGAATTAAAATCAAAATGTAGATGCGTTGTCATCCTAGAGGACTAAGATGGAATGCCTAGTATCCAGTAAAAAAGGGGCTTTGGTATTTACACTCAACGAAACACAGAAACATCGAGCTGCTATTTTACGCTTGTATTCCGTGAGAGCGTAGTCCAGACCCGGTCGGGCCGACACATTCGTGCTACAATCATAATATAACTGCAGCATGGCTATACTATACAAACGATATACCTAAACCATCCAGGCCCTGTATCAGGAAAATTATCAGGATACAGGGCCGTGTTCACACAAGTACAAAAAATCAAAGAGCTACGCACTCGCACGGGCAGTGTAAAATTGTTACATTGTAGCCGGTGGTGGTGAGATTCACTTCGATGCTTAATTTCAAGTTTGTTAAGTCACCTAAAAATGTTGTAGGTTTTTATAAGTCAGTAATTCAGGGAATGAGTAAATGATGAGATAAAAATGGCATTTACAAAACTTAATAACTAAGAGCTCTTAAGATTTACTCATGATAGGATTCCACTATAATATGTATAATGTAGAAGCAAGAAACGAAAATAATATCAAAAGAAATAACATTTTTTGTTAAACAATAAATTAATCTCGCTACTTTGTAGTGGCTGCGAAACAGAATCCACTACCTCATATTGTAATGTAGTCCCATGGGTAGTGTAAGAACCGGCGGGAAATCAATCACGAGATGGGCAGCAGCATCCTCCAGATAACAATTCAAAATAATGACAAACCGCGGCTACCAACACGTGTGCTCCAATAAATAACTATGACATTTGAGGCAGTATACGGCGAGGGTTGGGTTCCGCAGTGGATTTTCGATCGGCTTTAATTAATGAATGAATTAACTACACTTTTTTTTACTATTAGAATATATATTCAACCACAAACTCATCTGATGGTAAGTGATGAAAAATTACACACTACTTGGTTTAACTTAACTTGGATGTATGCGACTTATTCATAGCTAAAACAACCAAACCGGTTGCCAGTAGAGCATGCAATGCCGCAGACCGCAGTTTATTTTCAATGCAGTATCGGAACTTGTAATATCGCACAATTTACAATAATGCAATATTAAAAAATCCTTTAAAGGCGGTTTAACTAAAACAATAACATGAATCATAAATCACTAATGGACGTTAAAATAAAAACTTAACATGAGATAACTACAATTAATCACACATACAACCCTAAATTACCTTGGAAATGTTTACGTAAAAAGAAAAGCATATCCACTGTCTCAACATTTAGAGAACTTCTAATTTTATAATATACTAGCTTGCCAGGCAGACGTTGTTCTGCCCTTTTCGACAACCCTTTGTCATGTCCTATTAAAAAATATAAATTCGCAAAAAAAAAATTGTGTGTCTTTCAAGTGTGACCAAACGGCACACGGTGTGCAAATATTATTAAAATCGGTTGAGTAGTTTGGAAGTCCATCACGGACAAACAACGTGATACGCAATTTATATATATTAAGATTTATCTAGTAGCCGAAAATGCTCTCTCAGTTTTTACACCAGTTGGTGGAATGCTTTGCAGATAGTTATACAAAGTCTCCAGATATTTACCTCTTGTTCCTCCGGTTTCATAAAAAGCCATTTCCTTTTTCAGTATCAAATTTAACATAGGCTTGGTGGAATTGGTGTTTCTGTGCGAAGTCTGTTTTATTAAATTCATCTTTCAAAGACTTTCATTTCCTCACAATTGATTTTCTCTGGTCTATACCTAAATGTACCTGAGGACCTGAGGATGCCTCGTGTAGAGGCGAAACACGTGTCGTATTATCGTCGATGGTGTGTGTTACCTGGAATAGTGGTGTTGGAAGTAGTGGTGCCGGGAGTAGTGGTGTTGGGAGTGGTGGTGCTGTGACTAGTGGTGACAGAGTTAGTGCACGCAATTGAGGGAGGGCGGGAGGTGCTCTTCAATCCAGGTAAGACACATCATTGTATTAAGTTAGCGGAAGGTTGCAAATTAATTACTATTTTTATTAAAACTAGCACTATTAATAGTGTATAATTAAGTATTTTTAAAACAATCATCTATGACTATTTATTTATGGATTTTTTATTTGACAAAAATAATCAATATATTCGGATAAAATGTAGCCTAAGATCACATTGCATTGCATTGCTTTCTAGCTTTTCGTGAAGTTACATCACATACGGTTCAGCCATTCCTACGATAAGGCCGACCAGACCGATACACAAAAAAATTACAAATGGTTATTCTTGTATTTATCTACTTTTTCATTTGACAATCAAAATTAACATTTTCGGATAAAATATAGCCTAAGATCACTCCTTTCATTGCTCTCTAGCTTTTCGTGAAGTTACATCACATACGGTTCAGCCATTCCAAAGACAAGGCCGGACAGACCGATACACAAAAATTTTTACAAATGGTTATTCATGTATTTATCAACTTTTTCATTTGACAATCAAAATTAACATTTTCGGATAAAATGTAGCCTAAGATCACTCCTGGCATTGCTCTTTAGCTTTTCGTGAAGTTACATCACAATCGGTGCAGCCATTCCTAAGATAAGGCCGACCAGACAGACAGACAACAATTTTACAAATGGTTATTCATGTATTTATCAACTTTTTCATTTGATAATCAAAATTAACATTTTCGGATAAAATGTAGCCTAAGATCACTCCTGGCATTTACATTTCTCTTTAGCTTTTCGTGAAGTTACATCATATACGGTTCAGCCATTCCGAAGACAAGGCCGGACAGACCGATACACAAAAAAATTTACAAATGGTTATTCACGTCTCAACCACCTGAGCACACATACAGACAGTCACTTCAATTTTCTTTATATGTATAAAGATGTATAGATTAGCGGTAACATATACAGCAAGTTGTTACAATAATTTTACGTAACACAACATGAGAGCCAGTGAGCACAGACAACACGCTCGCCAAGGTCACTGATAACGGATGATTAGATAAGAGAAGCTGAAGACCTGGCACCCGGCGATAGTGAACGGTAAGCGGACAGTAACTAGGCCCGTCGAAACACGCACTTTGTAAGCATTATGTATAGCACAGATAATTCAAAATGGCGTATAATGGCGCGTGCCCCGCCTTTATCAGCATAAAGACAGAAACGAGATATTAATTATTCTAATGAAGTTTATTTATAAAAAAAACTAAGGCTTGTTTAAGTTTAGATAACGACGACTTACAAGTAAGTGGCTCAGTTAGTGATTATTTATTAACGTACAGAGCGTTTAATCACCTTGAGTATGAGTTTGACTCGAATTATGAGGAAATAACTTCAATATATTATAAAGATGCTACATGGTTATATTATAGCATAGTAAAATTTCATCTTGTAATTAAAACAAAAGATACAGATTTATAGTAAAAACGTTTATTCTATAAAGTTGTTAACAACACATCAAGAAACAGCAAAACAAATACAGTGCGGAATGACCAAGCAGTTCTTGTAACCTTTCAGTGTTCCCAAGATTGCAATTTATTTGATAATTATGTTGACCAAACTTCATTCGGGTTGTCAGAATAAATAATTCTACTAAAATAGTAGTGTGTGGTTGTGTATTAAACGCCTCTACGGTACAGAAAGTAAAACTGCAGGTGTAATTTAGCTTATTTAAAAAAGAAATGATAAAAATTGTAATTAAATGCAGTATTTTTCAAGGCTGCAGTCTGCAGTCGGCGATCATCGAATGAATAATAAATTACCACGCATACGGTAATATGATAGGTACTAAACATTTACATTCGATGTTTATTAAAATTTTACCGCCACAGTTACAGCCAATCAAAAGTCCACCGCTGAACATGGGTAACTCTTAGACTGGGAGGATATCGGCCTTTGTTTATTTTTATCTTTAGTTCAACTCCTGGGTTGTTTCCCACTGTCGCCTCTTACGACACACATGGGACGATACCACTACGATACATACGATACACGCCACTATTTCTTCACGATCTGTATGAGTTTTACGATACGCTGCGGCTATAGTATGGTTGTAGGGCGAGTGGATCGGCTCAACCGGGTAAAGGACCACGCTCTCCTATCCTCTCCAGTGTGAGTTAGCAGCTGGCTCTACCACGTATGAACGCTTTCATACAAACGTGAATATATCACTGCATTCGGGTTGATTGGGTATACAGTTAACTTATTTGTTCGCTTGTCAAGTCGCCAATAAATCCACAACTTTTTCTGTCACCAGGGCCGCACCACGTGAAATATTTGACAGAATTCGAAAAATGCAAATGTTATATTTATTTAGATTAAAAATAAATAAACCAAACTATAGTTATGACAAAAATACGTTAAAATGTGCAAAAAAATTAATGATTAAACCACCGACGTATTGTTTTGTGTATTAATACATATAATACTCTAGAATGATAAACTATTATTAGAAACTAATTTCTCAATCAACAACTAGCGACATCTATTATTCGTCTATTGTATTTATTAACCGTCATTGGAAGACGAAGTTGTCTACTATTTTATTCACCGTAAGGTGTGCTGTGTGGACTTTCCTTATTTTAATTATAAATCAGATAAGTTTTGTTCGAAGTCTATGAGAGAAAACCGTGAGTAGTTTTGTGAGACAGCAAAAACAAAACGAATAATCATTCGCATTGTTTACAATAAGGGCACAGTGATAAACTGTAATCAGATAGTCAAGAGATATTATTTATTCATAATTAGATAATGGCGTAGCGTCATCGCTACCTGAGTAAAATAAGTTTCAAATGTTTACAAACACCATTAGTCGACTTCAAAAATGAGGAGGTCCGGTTGAAGTCCGTGGCGAAGTGGCTCACTGAGGGCCGCGAGTGCGAATCCCGCACCGCACGGTACAAGTATTTCTATGGCCTACAAATAATTGTTCCAGGACTGAATTTATGTTCGTGTGCAATTTATGAAAGTAATCAATTTACATAGCAAACGTTGCGACACAGGAGAATATCCAAGTATACATACATATACATTAAAGTGACAAGCAAATTAACAGTAAACCTGAAGGTAATTAGATACTAGTACTACAGTCTAACATTCGTCTTCAAGCAAAGAACGGTTGTCATTTTTGGGGACTAAGGCTGAGGTCTAGACCGTACTTTAACTTTGCTTAGACTTTACTCACGCAAAACTTATCTAAGTACGAGTTGCTTAGCATGTATTTAGAGCCAAATACAGCTCTATATTATGGTTGTAGCACGAATGGGTCGGCTCGACCGTGGAGGGACAACGCTCTCACAGAATACCAGCGTAAAATAGCAGCTTAATACTGCTGGGTTTCGTATGGTGAGTGCAGAGATCCGGAGACTTTTTTACTGGAAACGAGGCATTCCATCTTAGTCCTCAGGGCACGCATGACAACGCATCTGCGTTTTGATTCTTAATCGAGGATAAATGTAGATGTTAATGGGCCACAGCATCCACTTACCATCAGATGGACTATGTGCTCGTTTGTCACCCTAATTCTACAAAAAAAAAGTATAATCTTTGATTCTGATGGAATTTATTGTTGATGTTGTATCGGGCTAAGATTAGGCTAAGCTTATAAAATTTAATAATCGAAGACAATCTAAATTGTATTTAATAAGTTATTACATATATACGTAATACATAAACACTCGCGCCTGTCACCCAGAGGGGTAGGCAGAGACTGCAGACTTCCATTTGGCACGATCCTGACACACCTCTCTCGCCTTCTCCACATCCATATACCTACGCATACATGCTCGTCGGTTAAGGGTACTCCTAATTTGGCCTATTTTCAATATATCGCCAATTTGGTCGATAAACTTTCGCCTAGGTCGTCCCTTTCCGACACGGCCGTTCACTTCTGCAACATAAATTTGCTTTGTCACTCTTTCCTCATTCATTCTATCCACATGACCAAACCACCAAAGCATTTCTTTCTTAATCCTGGTCACAACATCATCTTGCAAACCACACTCTTACCCTTCCTCTATCACACAATTTCTCACCCTATCACTCAGGTTCAGCCCTAACATACTCCTTAACGACCACATATCTACTGTGTTTATTCTACTCTCGTGCTTCTTCTGCCATACCCAACTTTCTCTACCATACGTTAAAGTAGGGCCTACACAGCATTGAGAATTGCCATACGTGCCTTTTTTGACACAATCTGACTTCCCACAATAGAGTGTAAAACTCTGATAGTGACGATGAAGAAGATGGCGTATCAGTTGAAACAGAAAATAGACAAAGGCCTAGTGTTTCTAATCAATACTACATACAGACTTGATTCGAAAAGTTAGGCAGGTTGTGAAATTTTTTAAAAAATCTGTCACTAAAAATGATGACATGGTACAAAGGTATGTAAAAGAGAAGTTTGTGCCACGAACTATGTGTGATTTTGGACTGCAAAACGAGATAGAGTTCGTTAGGTGATATGGTTGACAGATTTTAGTACTCTATGATATAACAGAAAGCGGATAAAATCGGATATTCGTTTCAAAGACGATGAAATTACCTCTCTAAATCGATTAAAAGAAGAACTCGATATAGTAAAAGGAGTTGTTGAAGACTTTTACTTAGAAGTTGCAACTCTTCTTACAGATGACACTGCGTTAAATTGCATGTTCGGAAAACTGTCACGAAACATGCCTTCACGGCAGTCTGAGTTTTAAACTTCAGACTATTAATCCAAGGTGTTCTGAAGTATTTAGATGACGCTCAAGTATTTTTCGATGACATTGACAGTGATTTTATATTTCAAAAACCAACTGCAGATTCCATAAAATCTATCGTATCGAAAATAGTCACTGACGATGACGTCAGTATTACCTACTTTCAAAAGTTTCAAACAGAAGCCTTTGCATGCATTGCAACCAAGAAAGAGCTGTACTGAACCATCTTTATCTCCGCTAAATTCAGAAACTGAAAAAAATTGTGTTATGTGGAATAACATTACACGAGAATGGCGGTGGTGAGTTTTTCAACAAATGCATACAAAGCTCTCATCACGAGCAAACCCACAAGTGTCGAATCTTAACGTGCATTTTCGTCAGCTGATTATTTCTGCAGCAAAATACGGTCTCGTCTTAATGATTCTACTCTTGCTGCTTTACTTTTCCTAAAGTCTCATTTTCTTACTAAAACGTCCAAGGGTCCGCATACAAATGTGATGTATAACTACATGCTAGATCAGATTCAAAGTTTGCAGATATATTGAGAAGACAAATCGATGTCTGTAATTGGTTTTCAATTTTCAAAGTAGTAAAATTAAACGGAACAAAATATGAGCGAGTTGTAATTTTCATACTAATCTAATTACAGCCTTTTATTTTGTTTTGTTTAAGTTTATACCGATGAAAACGACAGACATCCATGTTTATTCGTCTAGTTAATATATTTACAAAGATTGAATTCGAACAAAAACGGCACAAAAACGGTTAAGTTTTTGTGTCATTTTTACCTAACTTTTCATTAAACTTTTTCTTTAATGAATTTCACATTCATTGAAATTTTGAATATGTATTTCCTTTTAATAGGTATTATGTACGTATATATTTAATAATTGAAAAGATAAGCCTGAATTTCACATGCAGTTTAACAATATAGTTTATACAAAGAATAACCGGTTTCACCGAAAACCGGGTTTTTTTTGTAAGAAATCCGGGAAAAACCGCCTCCCTCCCCCGCTTACCGGAGGGTAGCCCCTTACTTTGCTTCTGGGCGCATAAAAATAAGTTGACTAGTAGAGAACGCCTTAAGGCGTTATGTCCGCCTCTGTATATTTTTGTGCAACAAAGTTTAAAGAAATAAATACCTACCTAGACAGATTCCCGAGCAGCAAATAAATTCTAGCACCTAGTAAACTTTTAAATTTTTAACGTTTTAAACGTTTAAATAACAGCGACCTCGCTGTGTAGTGGCGGTGTACGGATATCCACTGCCCCATATGATCCCGTGGGCGTCGTTAGTTTAGCGATAGAGGGAAGCAAATCAAAAGATGTGCAGCAGCGTTTTCCTAATACGACTAATAATAAAAACTGCGGTTGCCTACGCGCTTGCCAAGCGTGGCGCTATAACAAATATTCCGAAAACTACAATATTATATCCATATATTGAGACATAGAGTTAAAGCCGTGGTAGCTCAGATGGTTAACGCTCGCTGTAAATATAACAGAACACGAGTAATCCGGGTTCGATCCCCGCCGGCACTAATGAAATTGTTAATTGCAATTTTAAGTGCTGATTTACCACGTGCTCGGCGGTGAAGAAAAACATCGTGAGGAAACCGGCATGTCTGAGGAATGAGAAAAAAAAATATTTCGAAGACATGTGAAGTTCGCCAACACACATTAGGGAAGCGCGGCGAATACTTCTTCGCCCTAAAACCCTCTCAAAATGAGAAGAGGCCTGTGACCAGCAGTGGGACGTATATAGGCCGTAACTTTACTTTTTTTTACTTTTGAGGCATAGAGTTACTTATAAATATTCGTCATCATCATCATTACAGCCCCCTGCTGAACAAGTCCACTGCTGAACATAGGCCTCCCCCAAGGAATACCACAAAGCACGGTCCTGAGCCACCTGCATCCATCGACTTCCTGCAAGCGTTACCAGGTCGTCACTCCATCTAGTGAGAGTCGCCCTACACTACGCCTACCAGTACGAGGCTGCCACTCGAGAACCTTTCTTCCCCATCGGTTACTACTACTAATCCGTTGGGCTATGTCGGTCATTCTGGTTTTACTGGGTATATGCTCATTTCTGAGTCTATCACGCAGAGAAACTCCGAACATAGCCCGCTCCATATTATTAATATTACACAAACATATTCGACCGTATTAAACTGCCCTGTCATGAAAGACTTGTTGAATATTTATAGAAATGCACACTTTTATTCTGCATTTTTGCATTAATTTGTTCATGCATACATAAAATATTTCACGTCAAGTGTAATTATTTCCTTAAGTACAGGCAGATGTTTCCCTTGAGGCAGCCCCTATGAGGCTATACCCCTTTGAGGCAATCGATGGGGGGGGGGGGGGGGCTATATGCAGCTGTGGACTTTATTAGGCTGTAACGGTACGGACTCACACGTTGACAAGCATCGGTTTATAGTAGGGTTTATCTAGGGTTGCCAAACGTTCTTTATTTTAAAGTAAAGGATGTCCTCTATTATAGTCTTAAAATTTATCGTGTGTCCTAATTTGAATTATTTAATAGGGGACAAAGCAATATCGCGCGTATTCGACCTCTGCTAGTTGAAGTCAAACAGTTTAAAAATCACTTTGAGCGAATTAGAGTGACAAATTACTCAACATCGTGTTTTAACATACCATAAGAGCATTTTATTAAAAATAGTATGATATCCTTTATTGTCGTGCTATGTATTTTATTTAATACTGTCAAATAATCTAAAACATGAAACGTGAGCTGGCAACCCTGATAGTATTCAATTACTTCGGTAAGCGTCTTTCTTCGCTAATGTTTATGTAAAACGTTCTATGAATTAATTAGTCAGCTTTCACAACGTATCTCGTGGCATTAAATAACCATTCACCTTCAGTTAACCCTTTCTCTTGTCTATGCATTTATTTTAATGTTAATTATGTTAAATACAGCACTAACAAACATATACGGCTTTATAATCGTTGAATATTGCTTACTTATATTAAGTGCTCTTACTTATATTAAGTGCTATGGCAAGTACCTACCTACCTTTCAACGGGGCGATCTATGGTTGAAGACTCAGTGTTAGCAGTGGACTGTGATGGTGATAATGATTATGTTGACATAAAATACATTGTAACCAAATTTGTAGAGAGCAAATATTGCTAGAATGAGGTGTGTTACAAAAACCTACTACTATTAATGCTATACGTGGTAGAGCCATGATGCAGTTATATTAGTACTTATTACAGTTGTAGCACGAATGCGTCTTTTCGACCGGAGAAGGACCACGCTCTCACAGAATACCAACGTAAAATAGTAGCTTAATGCTGCTCCGTTTCGCATGGTAAGTGTAGATAACCGGAGATCCTTTTACTGGAAACGAGGCATTCCATCTTAGTCCTCACGCGACACAACGCGTCTGCATTTTGATTCGTAATCGAGGATAGATGTAAATGTCTATGGGCCACAGCAACCACTTTTACCATCAGGTGGACTGTGTGCTCATTTGTCACCCTATCCTATAAAATAAAAACCAGTGCGAGTTCTCGGAATAATTAAACTGTAATTCTGAGAGGATTGAAATTTGATGATTTAAAATCGTCATATATAAATATTATCATTAATTCATCTGTAAAACAATGCTGGTTGTCATCGATTTAATTAATTTCGATAAAGATACCAGGAATAAATTGAAGAATAGTTTTTCATGCAACGTTACTTCAGTGTGATCTAGGTTTGAATTGATTGATGATGAAAACTCGATTGGCTTTTAAGTTCACTCGACATCGGAAGTACGTTACAGCGTGTCATATCTAATTATATTAACATTTACACGCCATTGATTTGCTCGAAAACGTAGAAATACATCATTTAGCATGTGGATCCACAGCAAGTAACGTTTGTCACATTGGAATCGAATTAGTAACCTCATTTGATGTTCTTTGCTAAATTTAGCAAAACGATCACTCATGGATTCACCTAGATCTATTTTTTGCCCTCAGCGATTTTACTCAAAGACTTTAGGCTAGACAAAGCTGTAATTTTGCATAGTTATAACTATTAATCACGTTTATAAAGTTGTGAAGTAAAATCTTGAAAAACATATTTATTTTGGATACCTCTCAAACAAATGATTTTGACTGACACCCATCTGTTGCATCATGTGGAGTGTCCTTGGCAAGGTCTTTAAAAATTATTTGGAATTTTTATTTAGTCATGTGCCCCCCCCCCCCCCCCCAGTACTAACAAATCCTCTGTTTTTGGAAATGTGAAAAGTATGCACGATAGTCGTATATATAATGAAGATAGAAGGAAACATTTCATAGCTAAGTGGGTTTAACAATTTAACGAGTAATAGTCGGCCAACTTTTAAAATGCTCTTGCATTAGTAAAAATTACGACTTCGCACGAGTGATTTCTGGATCTCGACAACAGCGCCACCTATATATAAATCATCTAGGGACCCATTCAAACACCCAAAAACTTTCATCAAAATCGGTTGGATGGTTTCAAAGTCTATAACGGACATAGAAACAATTTTCGTGTTTTATCCTATACCTTTAAACGAGCAATTCTTGTATATATATATATATATATATATATATATATATATATATATATATATATATATATATATATATATATATATATATATATATATATATATATATATATATATATATATATAATCGGAATCTCGGAAACGGCTCCAACGATTTTCATAAAATTTTGTGTGCAGGGAGTATCGGGGGCAATAAATCGATCTAGCTAGGATTTATTTTTAGAAAATGTCTTTTTGTCCGTGTTTTAGGCAATAAAAAACTGCTACAATATCGTTAGAATAAGAAGATAAATTTTGACAGTTTATTAATGATTACGAATAGCTTAATTGGTATATTGGGCGGTTACAAAATCGTAATACTATGGTTCGAGCGCAGACCGACCGACCGACTTTTTTTTAATTTTTTTTCAAGTTCCTTTCTTTTTTGAGAAAATCTATTTTTTCGTGCACTTTTTTAAGTATTTTAAAAATACGAAAATCTAAATGAAACTAATTGCACTCATGATTTTTTATTCAAATAACCAGTTCAGTTTTTTCTATTATGTCGCTAAGATCAAAAATATTATTTGTATTTCATCAGTATGTAATTTGTATCCAAATATAATTTCCAAAACACACGAATTAAAAAAAAACCTAGCGAAAAATACCGAGCAAAGCTCGGTCAACCGGGTACTATTGATAGATGACTTAAAAATAGCTGAATTATAAAATTTGCATGTTATTTTAAACTGTAAAATTAAAACCATTTTTGGAGATAACGACTTATGTATTACTACTATAGCATTACGTTTTCTTTTGAGCTTTGTCTCGTCAGCAACGCGAAGTCAAGAATTTGCATTAAAAAAAAGCCAAAATGGGGCTTTTTAGGAAGTTAGGTGCTCTAAAATTTTCACCATTAAAATTTGCGTTGCTGACAAAACGTATCGCTAGCAACACAGTGACGATAACAGAAATAAGATAAATATTAATAGGTAAATATTAATAAATAAGGAATTAAGTGCTTAAAGATTATTGAGGTAGGATATAGATGACTGTAATATTCTAGGAATTATCGGGTTCAGGACCACCATTGCCTTACTATAAGATATGAACGGCATTTTTCGTTCTTTATCAGTTATATATTATAGATAAGATAGGTTGAATCTATACTAAAACCGAATCAGAACGCCCCGACTACGTAGTCATGCCTGCCCTACCCCTAGAATGTTTTTGTAAAGCCCTAGGCGCGGAGTATGGATGCCTGTGATTCGCTACGCAGGGCGAAGGGGCTGCATAACCCGCAGCGAAGCCGTTGCAGAAGTAAATCGTATACGTCAATATTCCTGTGTAAAAAAGTGAGTTGTATTTTTAAAAGCACTTAATTATCTAATTAATTCTAAACCTGATTTTGATTCCATTCTGATTTTTAAAAGACCTGATTTTTGCATAGCTGCTTTGTCGTTTATAACGATTTTATTTTTATTAGGGGCGCCTTGTCACTGGCTATACTTGTAGCATAAGCTTAATAAGCACTGAATTCCTTGCTCTTAATATTTATCGTATATCTATTATCGTCACTGAGTTTTGCCAGCAACACAAATTTCAACAGTTAGTTGCGGTGAAAATTTTAGAGCACCATGTTTTTAAACTTGGCTCCTAATTAACACCTAAAAGCCTCTAATTTTGGCTTTTTCTAAATGCTAATTCCTGCCTTTGCGTTCCTGGCGTGACACAACTTCCCTTTTACGGGGTAGGCAGGCAAATAACATCGATCGCCTAGAGACCGATCCTGACATACCACTTTCTCTTATTTTTTTAGTTAATAGTTATTAATTGTAGGCCTACAGTTTCATTGGTGGTAACTCTTGCTTTACGCGGGCGACCTTCAGGTTAGTTTAGGGCAGTGGTGGTTTACAGGATGGTTCGTTACGATCATAAATATATCTTAGGGTTGCACTGTCTGGGACTAATAGGTAATATGGGACTATAAGTGTAACAATTTTTGTACGGACTTGGCATGTTAATTAATTGATGTAGATTGTATTATTTTCAAAATCGAAAAGTTTTTGATCCTTTTTGAATCCTATAAGTCTATTTATTTTGTCCTTCAGCTACCATCGTCCTAGTTAGGTTTATTTTTAGTCGGTATAGCGGTCAAACCGCGGACTCAATTCGCTCATAGTATCAAGAAGGCCCTTTCTAAATTCACGTGTTGTGACGGGCAACTACGGAACCCTACCACTATGAGTGACCCAACACGCACTTGCCTGGTTTTTATTTATATGTAGTAGTAATGGTGACAAACGAACATACAGTAGTGTAGCATCAGACAGTAGGTCGATGCTGCAGGCCATTAAAAACTCCTTTCATCAACCCCATACACAACATCTTTAACACGCTTGCTCTGGTATCATTGTCATTCTGCAGGAGTAGTTTGTTTTCCCAATCTAATCTAGACTTCTAACAAGGGGTAGGTTTAATTAAAAAATGCGGTTGCCAAGCGTGGCAACTATGGCAAAATCGCCTCTATGAGCAATCTATGGGAGAGGCCTACATGTATGTTTAGCAGTGGATTTTTATAGGCTGTAATGGATAGTATAATTTGTCATATTCACGCGAATACTACCTATACAATAAGCAAACATAATTTCTCCTTTGCACAAACTCCTCAGCACCCCCAGTTTTAATATTAAAAATATTAAAATTAAACGCGATAAAATTAGTTTTATTAAATTAAAAGTATGGATACTATATCATAAAGTGGTAATTTTTTGTAACTATGAAAGTTTGTTTGGCGTAAACGAGAGTACCGGTAATTCGCTTAAGCAACCAACTACTACAATCATCTACATAACCATCTATAATTATATATAAAGTAACTGGCGGCGGGGAGTAACGTTAAAGGTGCGTGGCGTCTGGTAGGTACTGCGAACGGTTGGCGTGTTGATTAAGGCCAAGTTGGACAAAAATGACGTATTTTATACACAATTTTCACGCTCGACATCTGATACTGCCTGAAATAATATATGCTCGGAAAAATATACATGTACTTAAAATATTCAAGTAAATTCTTATTCAAGTGGATTTTTAAAACACTATATTATTCGAGATAAAAATATATAATCTAATCGCCGGGAAAAAACTTTGACTATCTATATTACGAGTATATTTGTAGCACGAATAGGTCGGCTCGACTGGGGAAAGACCATGCTCTCAAAGAATATAATGATCTCAAAAAATATGGTGAGTATAAAGAATCGGAGACTATTTTTACTGAAAACAAGGACTTCCATCTTAGTCCTGAGAAATGACAAAGCAAAGGCGTTTTGACTCTTAATCCAGGATATATGTAAATGTCTATGGGCCACAGCATTCACTTAATATCAGGTGGATAATGCTTGCTTGTCACTCCCATGCTTTAAAAAGAAGTGATACATTACCAATATCAATGATATCTCTATAGACCATTTTTCCAAAAAAATAAAATGGACACCTATGCAAAGAACGAATTTTATTATTACTATTACATTGTGTGATAATTTTAGTTAGGCATATAGTCAGAATTTTGAAGCAAATAATAGTTTTCGTCAGTTTTATCATTACATTTTGATTAAATTAATGAGATGTAATGTTAAAGCTCAAACCGTTAGTAGTGTACTTCTAAGTAAAAAATAAATACGTTTTTGTTTGTTTCTTCTTTAAAAAAGTAAAAGCAGATAAAAGTTTAATATGGAGTATGATTCCCCCTTTCTGAAATTACAGCTTGCATTCGTCTGGACATACTAGCGAGTAACGAGAGTAGCGATAGCGATATCTCTTATGGCTTCTTGCGAAATACGTCCCCAACAGTAATCACATTCTTTAGCTCTCTGATGGTCTACGGAGCCGGCTGCACTGATCTCACTCGTCGCTTCTGACATGCTCTATGGCATTTAGATGGAGACTTCGAGTTGGCCAATCCTAAAGACGCATTACATCTCTAACATATACTAATACTATACGTTCTATGGTTACCTACTCCTTCACAGTTCAGGCTACACGCCAACTTTTAAAATATTGGTCCGTGAACATCTATTAAAGACAATTCATTTTACATGACTCCATTTAATTATACCATCAAACGAGCACGCGGCTCACCTGATGTTAAGTGACTACCACCGCCCATGTACAACCGCAACACCAGGAGAATTGCAGGTGCGTTGCCGGCCCTTTAGAAAGGAGTAAGCTCTTTTCTTGAAGGTCCCTAGGTCGTATCGGTCCGGCAAAATCGCCGGTGGTAAACTATTCCACAGAGAGGTCGTACGCGGATGAAAACTCCTTGTGAAACATACAGTGGTGGGCCGCCAAGCATCCAGGTGTTGTGGATGGTATCGGGACGTTTGCCGCGTAATGCGTTCATGAAATTTGGCGGCTAGGATTAATCCGAACAATTCCTCAGAGCACTCCCCATGGTATATGCGAAAGAAAATGCAAAGAGATGCAACATCTATTCGCAGCGCCAGTGAATCGAGCCGATCGGAAAGCGGTCGTCGACGATTCGAGCCGCTCCAGCCAAGAGATGGGAATAGTATTCCATGTGCGGCCGAACCTGCGCTTGTAAATTATTTTTGTATTTTATTTGTATATGCATATATTTATATATTTGTATATATGTATAGATAGGTCATATAATATGTAGTTTATTCATTAGTGATATGTATATAGTTAAAGTTAAAAGTTACAGCCTATATACGTCCCACTGCTGGGCACAAGCTTCCTTTCATTTCTGAGAGGGTTTTAAGGCAAGGAGTCCGCCGCGCTGCCCCAATGCGTGTTGGCGAACTTCACATGTCTTCGAGATATTTTTTTTCTTATTTCTCAGACATGCAGGTTTCCTCACGATGTTTTCTTCACCGCCGATCACGTGGTAAATCAGCACTTAAAATTGCAATTAACAATTTCATTGGTGCCGGCGGCGATCGAACCCGGTTTGCTCGCGTATTGTGAAATTTACAGCGAGCGCTAACCATCTGAGCTACCACACATGTATATACTATGTAGTTAATTGGCATTTACTTTGTGTTCTTTTATTCTATATTGCCACACCTACGTGAAATTCTCACAACGGGTTGACTGGTATAGAATGTCTCAAGGCATTCAGTCCGTCCTTTGTATTATTTTGTTTTTCGACGATTTCACAACGCCAGACCGGGGAGGGTGATCGTTTTCGTCCATAAAAATTAAATTTTCGTCAAGCGCAACCTATTGGGTTTGCGCATGAGGAATTAAAACATCCGATGTGTGATTGGTGTCCTGTCAGTAAAGACTAACTCCGAACAATCCAACAAATTCCTGCCCAAAACATAACAGAGTGTGATTTCTTAAAAACATGCCTCTGCAAAGTGTTCTCTTCGTGCTCGTAGCACTCACCGACGTCAATCTTCACCGTACAGAGAAATCCTGACTTCATCGGAGAACAATATCCTATACCAGTCTTCTTGAGTTCATCACACATTATTTCGAACGAAGCTAAACTTGGCAAAATCGGTGCTCACGGAGTAATTTAGGGCCGCGGGCTGGGAGACAACTGCGTATATTGGCAGCGAGAAGCCTCTTCCTGACCGTCCATCGACTAATTTGAACATTTCTTACTTCTTCGAAACATGACTCAGTGACTCACTAGAAAACAGAGACATGTCTCTTGATAGCGCTGCCAGGTCCCTTGGATTATCGAACGACTCACATTTATTATCTAGCTGCAACCCTCCTCAAGCAGCGCAATAACTTTGCTGGCGTTTATCACTTTATCAACCATTTTAGAGACCGCTAAACTGCAATAACAATACTTTAAAATGTCTTTTCCTAGACATTTTAAAGTATTGTTATTGCTTTTATAATTGTACGGTCGGGCGACCCCTCCGTCAGGAACGAAGTTGCTTACGTTACTTTTTCAATTCTAAACGTGATTTAATATGTAGATTTCTATTGATTAAAAATAACATTTATTTTTAATTTTTTATGTAAGTAATATTTTTGATTAACCTTAATGAAATTATTATATTAATCTCGACACTCACAAGAACACACACACATACAAGCTTATATAATATATAGAGACAGGGAAAGAGAAAGAGACGGAAAAATCGCGTAAAGGGGCGAACACTTTCCATATGTGACGATTTGTGCCAGTTGTACTCATTCTACTGTAAGCCGCGTAAAAGTACTTCGTTCCAACAAGGAAATGAGATAAACTCGATAAAATGTACCTACTTAAAGTGATTTAAGAGTCGATATTAACTTTCAATAGTTCATATCACAAAATCTAGTAAAAAAGTTGTTTTTAAAAAACAGCCTCAGACAAAAAATTTAAATTTGAAACGTGCCTTTTGATACATCACAGCACTTTCATAACCGGCCAGTTACATGTTCAAATGATAAAAACTAGAGGCTAGAGGATGGTAACTACCAGACAGGCTTATTGACATAAAGGAAGAATACTCAAATAATTTACTGAGTGGTAGGACTTCACTAAGGTTGTAGCTCCTATGACTGGGCTCGACTGGAAAGGACCACGCTACCACTAAATACAGACAGTATAGTGATTGTAGAGAACCGGAGACCTTTTTTTACTGGAAACGAGGCATTCCATATTAGTCCTCAGGGGTGACAACGCATCTGCATTTTGATTCTTAGTCGCGGATAGATGTAGATATATCTATGGACCACACAGCACCCACTTACAATCACACGGACTGTGCGCTCATTTTCTAAATAGTATTGTACAAAAAAACTGTACAAAAGTATCACGATGGAAATGTTATTTTTTCCTTGTTGTGTGTTGTGTTGCGATTGGCTAAATGACAAAATTTATACAAATGGATTTCAGTTATTCACACCAATAGTAAAATTTTGTTTATTATTCATCGACGATCACTGATTAGATTGACTAAGATATTTTCACTGTCAAATTAATTAAATGTATTTCAACGAACTCTAAACATTATTTACTAGGTTGGTTATGGTTCTCAATAAAACAATAACATAACCGAAAAATTCATACAACACCTATATTATTGATATTTTTTACTATCAGTAAAATTTCATAATATATATATATATATATATATATATATATATATATATATATATATATATATATATATATATTATATATATATATTATACTATATTATGTTTTTCAACGTCATCATCATCATCATCACAGCCCCTCACAAGTCTACTGCTGAACATAGGCCTCTCCTACATCTCTCACCAGACCGCCGCTACATCTAGTGGGGGGCCACCTTACACTTAGCTTATCGCTATATACATATAATAGAGGAGAGTCAGAATATATATGCAGAATATAGAAGACAATATATAATGCATAAATCGTCTTTTATTCCGTTTTCTAAACTAAAATACACGTGTATTATGTGACCTTTAAATAAGCCAAAGCATGTAGCAGTAAGCAATGTTATTCTCCAGTTAACGCCAATGCCTTCTTTCAGTTTACGCAGTCCTAGTATACCTAATTACCCATCTCAAATTATTACAGACGGTACGTACCACTCAAATAAGCCTAAATTGAGCAAGGAATTTTCTTTCTACAGTTGGTGTCAGCGCCTTCTTCATGTTTATGTGGTTCTAGTACCTTATTACTTGCCTCAAATGACTCTAGCAACCTGACAAGGCAACGTACAAAATTGAGCTATTTATGACTAACGGGATGATAAAAAAGAAAGAAGAAAAGAAGCTGGCTGTAAGAAGAAAAATAACTAATGAGCAAGTAAGCTTAATTCTGACACACGAAAAACTAGTTTTGCTTAACAAGTATAACAAGTTCAATAAACTTAAGAGCCGCTCTCACAGTGTCGCATCTCAAGTAGCCATTCAAATCTTATTATGCATTAAGAAAATGTTGCTGTTTCTAAATTGTATTAATTAACCGCATTTCTGGGATTTTTCCGGCAAGGCAACGTCACCGTCAGAAACTAGTCGCATTATCGCATAGCTTACCTATCGTGTTGGAATTATGGTGGTTGAGAGGAAAACGTATTTGATAACTTGTGTTGCATTTTAGCAGATTTCAAAAAAGGGATTAGGTTTACAATTCGATTGTATAGTGTGATACGGGATATCTTCGTCAACTGAGTACCGATATTGATGTTTATTATTTAATTAAATATATTATATGGTAAATATTATAAGGGATGAAGTATTAATGTAACTATTTAGACACGAGATTGTCTTTAACCCACTCAGAAAAGAAAAAAAATAATTAAAAGAAAAAGCCAACTGCAAAGAACTCCAAATAATAAATTAATTTCACATTCTGAATATCGGAGCTTTAATTATAAAGCCGGCTGTTTAAGTAACAGAAATGAAAGTTGGTTACTATAGGTCTACGTTGAATAATAAGACTGCCTTCTAATTGTGTTCGTATTAAATAAAACAACATTCAGCCGTTAGCCGAGAGACGCGAAGTCATTTAATAACGATTAAGAGGGTAGAGTAAGTCAGCTCAAATTCTAATTTCACCCCCACTTCCCCGCGCGTCGTATGCTATGTACCGATATGTTTGTAATCACTAATACTGTAAGTAGAAAGGTCGTTAGACACTTATAGCATTAGGTTTATCATATTTATGCTCTGTTTCTTAACGCCAAGCCAGCCGCTTCTTATTTTTATCACGGTTATTTCTCATTTTAATTTTACGTCGTACTGTTGCGTAATGTATATTCTGATCGTAAGCGACACAACTTCTCCCTTCAAAAGCCTAAGCGATACTAACGGGGTGACAGAATTCAAGCTCAAGACGCCGATAGTTTAGGTAATTTCTTTTTACAGTGAAAATAATGGTATTTTAAAAAAAGTAAATAACATAAGCACTGCTTTATAGTTAGTTCAGTTAGTATGCAAAGTTTCATGATCTTATTTAAAGTATTTTATGAATAACAGCGGTTTATTGTTTATTTTGGAGGTAACTTTGGATTTTTTTTCTATCGAGAAAATTTTACGAAATCGTGTTTTCGTCTAACATAATCACTAACATTAATCCTCAACTTTACCATATATTTATTTCAAAATTAATGCTGCAATATTTTTGGCATAACGAAGGATCTTGTTAAGCCATTTGATATTATATTTCCCCTTAAATATAATAAATAACAATTTAATCGTATCGAATGTAAATAATAACATTGATTCAGTTGAAACTTTATTGTACAGTAACATAACACTGTTTTATATAACGCGATATAATGCTAGGTTTGTCATAAGCTAAAAGCATGTTAGCTCACTCGACTAAAGATAACAGTGCGCGCAAAATAATGCGGAGGTGTGTCTCGGGCATCACAAGAATTAAAAATAAACGATGTATCTCTGTATTTCGCGGTGAGCATGCGAAAATAAGTTCACATGGAGGAATTTGATAGTGGAATTACGCACTTGCTCGGCCCTCGACCTCTGGTTGATTGCAGCGCGGCTCAGACGGAGGGGAATAGAGGGTGGGGAAGATATGAAAGTTGATTTTAATGCCGTGCGGACACTCCACAACATACTTTGCAATAATATTGCGTTGCATTTTGTTTACGGAAAAGAATTATTCATATGCGAAGAAACTGTAGCGGGTCTGTTGTCGCGTCCCAGATTTTTATTAATTAATGAAAGTGAAGTACTTATTACAGTAATTTTATTCGTTATTTGTATGTTAACAAATATTTTACCTTGTTCAGTTAAGACTTTAAAGCTTTAGATATTAAGGTTGAATATTTAGGTCGAATTTACACATAAAAGAGCTATACTACAGCTATATTATGGTTGCAGCTTGTGGCACGAATGAGTCGGCTCGACTGGGGTAGGACCACGCTCTCACATAATACCAGCGTAAATATATACAGATAGCAGCTTAATCTTGTGTTTCGTGTTATGGTTAGTGTACAGAAACGGAGTCTCTTTTTACTGGAAACGAGGCATTCTATCTTAGTCCTCAGCGGTGATAATGCATCCGCACTTTGATTATTAATCGAGGATAAATGTCTATGGGTCACAGCATTCACTAGATGTAGATGTTTATGGGACATAGCAGCCACTTATCATCAGGTGGACTGTGTGATCGTTTGTCGCTCATATTTTATAAAAAAAAAAGAAAAAAAAAAGTTCATCAGAGCGGCGAAGTACCCACATCGAAAAAGCAACCGCATGCTTGCATCCTCCAGTTGAATGTAAATAATAATGATTGTGCGCTCATTCGTCACAGCTATACTATTAAAAATGTTGCGTGACATGGGGTGATTAATAATCACCCCATGTCACGCAACCAATCAAGGTCCACAGCGGAACATAGGCCCCCACATAGATTACCTCATAGAAAGAAAGAAGAAAAAAATTAAGACTTCTTTCCACCATCTTTTGCTACATTACACTACTTACAGTTAATAAAAATAGGATATCGTAATGCCCTCACTTACACAGATGTGTGGTAGGTATGCACAGAAGTAGGAGTAAGTCTACACAGAGCATAAGTTTTCATTCTTTCATTGATTGATTCATTCGACCAATACAGATCACAGTCCGTCAAGTTCCACGGCTTAACATAGCCTCCCCCATAAATTGTGTCATAGGCACGATAGACAGGTTGGCAACCGCTTTTTTATTATTGACCGTTGCCATCACAAAGATGCTGTTGCCCATCTCCTGTTTCATTGCCCTGTGTCACCACTTACCACACCCACGGGATGATATTGGATTCTCCTACGCCGCCACTACACAGCGACTTGATTCTTTTTATGAGCACAGGGCTCATCTGATGGTAAGTGATCACCGTCGCCGAAGAGCATCCGCAACACCAAAGGAATTGCAGTGCCTTTTAAAAAGGAGTAGGCTCTTTTCTCTTGAAGATTCTGACTTCGTATCGGTCCGGAAAAATCACTGGCGATATTAAATTGCACTGTGATGATTTGATAAATAATGACAGTACAATATGTATGTACATACTAAGTGTTTCTCCTACGCGGCAGTACAAAAGGAAGAAGCTAGGTAGACCAATGCTGCAGTGTGACTCTGGGAGGACCTGGAATATATGTTGTAAAGTCATGCTGCATTATGGCGGTATTACTGAGCAGTTTTGATAATCTACAAGGCTCCTAGTACATGACAATGGTGGCTATACATAGAAGTTAAAAAAATACTGGCTCTGGTGTTATTATCCTAATATTATAGATGATATACTAATACTTACTTATTTGAGTGGTACGTACCGTCCGTAATAATTTGAGATGAGGTAATTGGTATACTAGGACTGCATAAACTGAGAAGGCATTGTCGGCGTTAACTGGAGAATTTCATTGCTTGCTGCTACATGGTTTGGCTTTTTTAAAGGCCAGATAATACACGTGTATTGGAGTTTAAAAACGGAGGAAAAGACGATTTATATATTATATATTGTATTTCCCTCCGTTAAAATGTGTATTAAGCGATAAAACAAATATCAATATTTACTATCATTTCAATATGGAGTCCAAATGCACATTCGTTTTAACACTTGCAGAGTTAAATAAAATGCTTCATTTCCGCCAACAAAATACCTGTTTTCTTAAAAAATACAACAGCATTACTCTAATATTCTATTTTTATACATAGATATGGGGTGATAAACGAGCGCACAGTCAGTCAAATGGTAAGTGAATGCTTCAGCCCATAGACATCTACGTTTATCTTTTATTGAGAATCAAAATGCAGATGCGTTGTCTCGCCACAGGACTAAGATGGGATGCCTCGTTTCCAGTAAATTAGGGTCTCCGGCTCTCTACACTCACCATACGAAACACTGAAACAATAAGCCGCTATTTTAGCTTGTATTCTGTAAGACCGCGGTGGAGCGTGGACCCATTCGTGCCACAACCATGATGTAGCTGCAGGTGGCTCTACCACTTATAAAATAAATAACGTTTACGTGTTTGTCAAATGGATGGGCGTCGAGCAATGAGATGTACTTTTTTATTAATTTCTTAACATGTATCATTTCGTATAAGTTCACTTCTGGAGATGAACCTCTCCCACTGTAGGGGGATTTGCGCTTGACAGAATTAGATTATCGTTCGCAGGGCAAGATACATCGTTGGTATACGTGGTAGAGCCACGCTGCAGCTATATTATGGTTGTAGCACGATAGGGTCGGCTCGACCGGGGAAGGACCACGCTCTCACAGAATACCAGCGTAAAACAGCAGCTTAATACTGCTGTGTTTCGTATGATGAGTGTAGAGATCCGAAGACTCTTTTTTACTGGAAACGAGGCATTTCATCTTAGTCCTCAGGGGTGACAACGCATCTGCGTTTTGATTCTTAATCGAGGAGAAATATAGATGTCTATGGGCCACAGCACCCGCTTACCATCAGGTGGACTGTGTGCTCGTCACCCTAATTCTATAAAAAAAATTAACTAGTTGAAGCAATCTACGTAAATATAAAAAATAGTTAAAACAACATAAAAGGTCAAGGATAATACATTTTGTCGATAAATCGTCGTCAATTTGGTGAATGAGCCATGTTACTACAATAAGTGAAAATGTTCATTTATCATTATTGTGAAAATCATTTAAAAAAAAAACCTAGCTGTTATCGCAGTAGTATCGGCATAACAGTAGAGACAGAAGGCGCTTCTAAGAAATTTATGTTTGCACTATACTTTTGAAGAATGGTAAACACAGCTCGCTAAATATGAAACGTGCCACTTTGTCGTAATTTGATCAAATAAACAGGAATTGGTAAAGGGTGTCTCAGCGCCGATTTTAAACTTTGAATATTTATATAAAAAAAAAACAATTGTGTTTATAATATTTTAATTGTAGTAAATTATAGTACATTAGTGCGAATTTTATGTACGGAATATTACACCGTCAAGATGTCTTCCATCACGACGAATGCACTCTTCAAAGCGGACTAACGAATTTGCAGAAACACGCTGCAGAACGTCAATTGATATGGCCCTCACTTCTGTCGTTATTTTAGTCTTCAGCTGCTCTAAATTCATAAGAGGGGTATCAAAAACTCTTGCTTTAAGATAACCCCATAAAAAAAAGTCAGCTGGGGTTAAGTCGGGAGATCTGGGTGGCCACAATATGAGACATACAAATACAAATACAAAGCGGCTTATGATTTTTCCCGGAAACAACGCTTTTAGTGTGTCCATGGAGACCCTAGCTGTGTGGGCTGTGGCCCCATCTTGCTGAAACCATACACCGGACTCATCAACATCCTCTTCTTGCAGCTGCGGTACAAAAAAGTTATTAATCATGTCGATATACCGCTCGCTCGTCACTGTAACCGTTGCACCTCGATCATTCTCGAAGAAAAATGGCCCGATGATTTTCTTCGCCGATATTGCGCACCATACAGTAACTTTGGGGCTGTGTAATGCCTTCTGATGTTTTTGTTTTGGATTGCTGGGTGACCAGTAACGGCAATTTTGGCGATTGACGTACCCTTCGAGGTGAAAGTGTGACTCATCGCTAAAATAAACATTGGACATCCCATTTTCCTCTGAAAAAATCCCTAACATCTTCTGACAGAAAATTTTTCGCTTCTTATAGTCTTCTGGTTTGATTTTTTGAACTATTTGGATTTTATAGGGATGTAATTTTAAGTCTAAGGCCAAAATTCGTTGAATACTTGAACGATGAAGATTCAAAGAGGCAGCATGTTTTCTAACTGATCGTCGTGGATGCTCCGCGACCGCAGCGGCGACGCGCTCGATGTTTTCAATCGATCGAACAGGTCTAATTCGAGGGCCAATTGAATGTTTCATTAAACATCCTGTCGCTCTGAACTTTTTTACCCACGACTTAATTAACTGAATACTCGGGGCATCACTTAAACGGCGGATTTCATAGCGATTACAAAACTTGCGCTGTGCTTCCCTCAGCGAAAACTCGTTGCAAAAATACGCCTCTACTGCGTACGCGCGGTGCGCGCCAGACCACTGGGACATAGCGACTAAAAAGCCCGCACTAATCACCTACCGAACGCTACCTCTCCCCTCCCGCTAACCCCGCCGGTTGCCGAGAAATTGGTATTTAAAGTTTAAAATCAGCGCTGAGACACCCATTATAACGAGATATAGGCGCATTTCTTAGCTTGATGCATTATATTAATTTCAGCACTGGGATATTATAATAACATATAAAGTATTGGCTGTTTAGTTCATGGTGACGGCGTAAAAGAATTAGCCAATGTCATATGAAAAGAAAATTATGACAGCTGATATAAGGCATTTAACTTTTTTAGCATTTAACCTCAGTCAGGGGGTTTTCATGCTGGTCTACCTTTCCGGTGATCCTGTTATGGAATACGGGTACGCGACCCCGGCTCCCCGAGCTACTGTTATTCTCATACCTTTCCTGCCGAGATAACAGTATCCTTACACCTACGCTCCTACCCCCAACCTTCTTTTTCCTTTTCCCAAAATGGTAGCTTCCTCTACCAACAATAGCATACCCAAAGAGGGTTGGTGTCAGGCAGGCGGCCGACTGTAAAACTTTTGCCAAATCCCATGCAGTAAACTTATGAATATTACGAGTTGTGGGATATATGACAGGGCTAGGGCGTACCCCGCAGGCGACGCGCAGGGGCAGCACCCGGCTCCTGTGGGAAGTGGGCAAGAGTTGTCGCACCTTACGGAGCGGGTGCGACGTAAGAGGCGAGCCCGGAGAGAGAAGAATGTCAGAGTGAGGTTTGCAAGCTGGAATATAGGTACGATGACTGGAAGAGGAAGAGAGTTAGCAGATGTTTTGAAACGACGAAGAGTGAATGTTGCCTGTTTGCAGGAAACAAAATGGAAGGGCAATAAAGCAAGAGAGATTGGGGAAGGATACAAGTTTTATTATTGTGGAAGTGACGGGAAGCGAAATGGAGTAGGAGTTGTGTTAGATAGTGGAATGAAAGAACGAGTGACAAATGTGAAAAGAGTAAATGACAGAATGATAGTTGTTAAATTAATGATTGAAAACAAAGTAGTGAATGTTGTAAGTGTGTATGCTCCGCAAACAGGCTGTGAAGAGAGTGTGAAAGAGAAGTTTTGGGAGGAATTTGATTGTATGATGATGGGAATACCTGAGAGTGAGGATGTTTATATGGGAGGAGATTTTAATGGAATTTAGGGAGAGTGAATGACGGGAATGAAAGAGTACACGGTGGATCGGGGTACGGAGTGCGCAACCGTGAGGGGGAAGTTCTTCTGCAAGCAGCATGTGCTTTCGACCTGGCTGTAGTAAACACGTGGTTCCAAAAACGAGATCAGCATCTTGTTACTTATAAAAGTGGCCACCACGCGACACAGATCGACTATCTTCTGTTAAGACGGAACCAAATCAAGAGTGTAAAAAACTGCAAAGTGCTTCCAGGTGAAGACTTAGTATCCCAGCACCGAATTCTGCTGGCTGACATCTGCTTAACTGTTCGCCTCAACAAACATAAGGATCGTCCCCCACCCAAAATAAAGTGGCATTTGTTGCATAAGGAGGAGTATGCAAGTGAATTTAGAGAGCTAGTTGTAAACAAGATGATAGAGATGGGTGATATGGAAGGAATGAGTGTGAATGAGTGCTGGAAGGAAATGGCTGATTGTATCCGAAGTGTGGCAAGGAAGGTGTTAGGAGAAACAAAAGGGAAGCATATGATAGATAAGGATGGGTGGTGGTGGAGTGAAAGTATTAGAGAAGTTTTGAGAGAAAAGAAAAATGCCTTTAAAGAATGGCAGAGCGTAGAAGACCAGAATGAATCCATAAAAGAAAGTAAGAGAGGGGCGTATAAAGAATGTAAGAAGAGAGCGAAGAAGGAAGTTGCTATTTGTAGGGCAGAGGCGCAAGATAAATTATATCGGTCCCTTGAAAGCCCCGAAGGTCAAAAACGACTTTTTCAAATTGCAAGAGCGAGAGAAAGGAATGGAAGAGATGTTTCACATGTAAAATGTATAAAAGATGATTCTGGAAGGATTTTGACTGACGATGAAAGTATAAAGAAGCGATGGAAGGAGTATTTTGAGAAATTGATGAATGAGGAGAATGAATGGAATGGTATGCTTGAAAACCCACCAGTGAATACGACGGGCTTAGTGAGAGAAATTAGTGTGGAAGAAGTAAAAATGGCTGTTAGGAATATGAAGAATGGGAAGGCAGTCGGCCCAGATGGAATACCAGTAGAAGTGTGGAAGTTGCTGAGTGCGGATGGATGGAAGTGGTTGAGTTTATTTTTCGGTAAATTGTTGCAGGAAGAACAAATACCTGAGGAATGGTGCAGTAGTATACTGGTCCCCATTTTTAAAAACAAAGGAGATGTTCAAAACTGCAGCAGTTACCGGGGAATAAAACTCATGTCACATACGATGAAAGTCTGGGAAAGAATAATAGAGAGAAGAATGAGAGAAGAGTGTGAGATAACACAAAACCAGTTCGGATTCATGCCCGGTCGAGATGCCATTTTCGCATTACGCTAATTGTGCGAAAAGTGCAAGCACGTGCATAAAAATCTGCACATGGTTTTTGTCGACCTTGAAAAGGCGTACGATCGGGTTCCCCGTGAGGTTTTGTGGTGGGCGTTAAAGATGAAAGGTATGCCTGGGAAGTATGTGAGGTTAGTCCGTGTTATGTACAGAGCATCCCGTACATGTGTACGATCTGCCGCGGGAACTACGGGCAGTATCGATGTGGCGGTAGGGCTGCACCAAGGGTCGGCATTGAGCCCTTACCTCTTCCTACTGATTATGGACGCTTTGACGTCGGACCTGCAGGATGAGGCACCCTGGTGCATGCTCTTTGCCGATGACATCGTGCTTGTCGGGGAAGAAGGCATCGAGGTACAGAGCAGACTGACGGGGTGGCAACAGAGGCTGGAAAGTGTTGGCTTGAAGATCAGCAGATCCAAAACCGAATATCTGTGCTGTGATTTCGGCGGCCTTTCCAGTCCTGTACCCATGTCGTTGGATGGCGCTATACTGCCTACCTGCTCAGATTTCAAGTACCTCGGTTCCCTCATTCAAGGCGACGGCGGAATAGATAGAGCTGTGCAGCATAAGATTAACGCAGGGTGAAATGAGAATGTTACGATGGATGTGTGGTGTGACAAGGATGGATAAGATAAGGAATGAGTATATAAGAGGAAGCCTGAAAGTAGCGCCAGTGGTAGAAAAGGTGAGAGGAAGCAGATTGGCATGGTTTGGGCATGTGATGCGGAGGAATGAAAGTCATGTCACAAAACGAGTGTTGAATATGAATGTGGAGGGACACACGGGCAGAGGATGGCCGAATAAAAGATGGATCGATTGTGTGAAGAGTGATATGAGAATGAAAGGAGTAAGTATGGAAATGACGGCTGATAGAGAGGAATGGAACAAGAAGGTTTACTGCGCCGACCCCAGATAATGGGAAATGGTTTAGAGAATGATGATATAAGGCATTTAACTTACTATGGGCTATGAAGATAGGGTCCTTTTTCCAATCAAGGAGTCAGCCTGGGTGGCGTAACAACTAGCAACATCTTATCCATATTTCCACCTTCTAAAATTAAATGTTGTTTTAATAGAATTAGGGTTATAATTAATTACAAACGAGTACACAGTCCACCTGATTGTAGAGGATGTTTTGGTCCATTAACATCTTAATCTATCCTTCATTACAAACCCAAATTCAGATGTGTTGTTACCCCTGAGGACTAAGATGGATGGCTACCAGCCATAATAGTGCATAAGCAATAAACGTTCCTTTTCGATTTTATTACTGAGTTCGGGGTATAAGTAAGACGTTATGTAATGTAAGATGTTGAAGCTTTTTTTAAATCCGAACTACCCAGTAAAATATGTACTATCGACATAAATCTAAAGCGCTTATTACATTATACAATTTTTAAAAAATCTAATTAGGAAGTAGGAAGGTATAATCGTAGTTAGAACAGTAAGGATCCGATTTAGTCAAATTGGCGGTCCCGATCGCTCTACTTCCTAAATTGTTTACAATTTTGGACAGTGTAATCGCAACGTTACGATTTAGAACAAGAACCAGTCGGCGCCCGCGCTTTGATATAAGCGGATGTCTTGAAGTTTTGATAGAAGCGGTTCTGATATCAGAGAGCAGTACTTTAAATCTTAATATTCATTTCCGGTGGCTATAAAACGTAGTGTCACCATCACACATTCTTTGGCACTCACACTTTATCGAAATATCGTGACTTCTTTTTCAATATGTTTGGATACCAAACTTAACAAATAGTCAAATTGTTTTATAGGTGGTAGAGCCATACTGCAGTTATATTAGTAGTATAGTTGTAGCACGAATGGGTCGGCTCGACTGGGGAAGGACCACGCTCTCACAGAATACCAGCGTAAAATAGTAGCTTAATGTTGCTGTGTTTCGTTTAGCGAGTGTAGACAACCGGAGACCCTTTTTACTGGAAACGAGGCATTCCATCCTAGTCGTCACGGGTGACAACGCATCTGCATTTTGATTTGTAATCGAGGATAGATGTAGATGTGCATGGGCCGCAGCAACCACTTATCATCAGGTGGACTGTGTGCTAGTTTGTCACCCTATCCTATAAAATATTATATTGGACGGTTTTTTCTCAATGACAAGTACTCTTTTCTCTTTTTTTAATATCCATTGTTCCCACCACGGCTAAGGCAAGTGCTATTTTCTGCCGTTTTGATAAATACGGCGACATCGATCAAACGTGCAACCCTGTCGATGCTTCTTTAATCTTTACGAATGCGCTTCGTCACGATTTAGAATTCAATTTAGTGTAATGTGATCACTAGCTTCCAATTTATGTTCCTAATTAGATTTTCTAAAAATTGTATAATGTAATAAGCGCTTTAATAATAATACAATAGAAGTCGCACAGACGCGTGACCTTGTCGCCGGTGTGATGTGTTGACGAACATCATTCATCATTTTGTGATTTAGTTACGCGAGGAACGTCGTACGTGAATTTATGTTATTATAATGGTAAACTGCAGCATAATCAGTTGTAAAAACTCATCAAGGACGTGTAATTCAACTAATAAAGGCATAACATTTCATCGGTAAGTTGATTATTTACTAATTATCATTGTTCTAACTAATTTACATCTAGATCTGCTGCTATTTTACTATGACATTTACCTTTGCAAACTTTCATTTATTACTTTTCGTATTTACAATTACCACTGCTGCTTTTGTTCTACCGTCATACGCGACGCACGCGACGTTGACAAACTCGCCAAGCAATGTAATGTGAAGCATTAGATATCATTGTGCATTGCGTATGCTTTTATTACGGCTTTAGGCATCGGTCGCCTAATGTGTTAAGATGTGGCGACATCGGTTATGGAAGTAATCGAACGCTAATTAATTACTATGGTCTTATTATTACTATTTCTGTGGTACTATCAATACGTCACAGAGAAATAACATTTTGTTCGAGTTACTAAATGAAATAATTCAAGATACCGTGTATTTAGGAGTTCAGCGGAAGCGAAAAGAAATCGGCGAATGTTACCGCCTGCATCGTCCGCCGATTTCTTTCCCTTTCTCCCTAACCCTCGGTCATTTGGTTCCATCTGGTTGGGTTTATATTTATGTATTTTTTATTTATGCATTTTACTATACTAATAAATATTAATGTATATTTATGATTTTCACTATATACCACAAGATAATAATAATAATAATCCTTTTGTACACAAAGAGGTCCGTTATTGGTCTGATTACCGTACCAAAACGCTAGGAGATCAATAACCACAGCCGGGACAACTGTGCTAGGGTCACGTAGCGTCTTCCACAGTATTCCATTACTAAATGTGTCAAAGGCACGACTCAAATCGAGGAAACAAGCGTATACAGTAGTGTTACGCTGTTTATAGTAACCTACAACTTTCTCTAGATAAAATATAGCCTTATCTATCGATACATTCGGACAAGAACCAAACTGCCCATCCTCGTAATTTATGGAATTTAAGTGTAACTGTAAAACTCGTTAAGTAGCTATTAGTTAGCCGTGTACGAGATATCCCCGGTTTTGTTTTTCATAATAGGAACAACCACGATACGAATAAGTTCCTCAGGTAAATAACAATGTCTGGCAAAGAGAAACACATTAAAAGATGTGCTGGCCTGCATACGACAGATGCTCTATACTCCTGTTTCATGTTAGTCAAAAGTAAACTCTAACCTGGTTCGGCTTAACTGTTACATGTTGAGTTTCGGATCCCTGACATGTTACTAATTATAATAATATTAAGTTTTTCATCACAATATCTTGAGTACATTTTTCTTTGTTCAAGCTCGCTATACTCTCATAAAACCTTCGCATTGTTTTTTAGGTTAGACTCATAATAAATTTCTTTAGCTCTTATAAAATTAAGATTACAATTAACAACTAGAGGTACATGATCCGACTAAAATGACCCATACTTCACTTACAGATCGGTTACCATACTGGCTGCATCAGCAGTAGCAATGCAGTGAATAAGCCACGTACATATGCCGTGCGCCTCACTTACAAATGTGTGTGAGTTTGAATCTAGTTTTTATAAGTTTATGTCTCTGACTGCTCACAACAATAGTCCACCAGGTCCTTACCAAACAGAGTACCTGAATGCGCGTTGTAATCGCCTAAGATCAGAACGCATTCAATCTATACACACACAATCACTGCACTTATATATGCGCAAGACACTGAATAAATTCTGACAGGTTATCTTCACAATCAGTAGGCATGTATACGATAAATACACGAAAGCCAATATTTGGTCATTATCACAAAGCACGATTTTAAATAAACTTGTACGCCATAGCAGCGCTGTCCCACCATAGGGCCTACCTCGCAGCACAACCACTGACGTATCCACAGAAGATTTAGCATAGCAGCAAAATTCCTGATTGATTTCATTCAAAAAAAACAAGTCGTGTGGCATCAGCCAAGTCTCCTGACGGTAATTAACATTTTCATTGATACCAGCGAGGATAGAAATCTGCTCTGGTACCTACTTGGAAATTTTCATAGGAGAATTCATCGTCTGAGCTAACACGGCTCTCACGTAGATATGGTTTGTATGTACATAATGCGATGTAAATTACAAAGGTATTATTTGAATGCTCAGTACCTATAAATTTTTAAGCCCATTAGACAGCACCATTAGTGAGCAGTCCCGACCGCCACTTCGTCTGTTCTGCGTCCATGATTACCAATTAGCGGATTACGTTAGCGTTCAACATCAACATTGCGAATTACTCAAGATAGCACTACAAGGTCAAGGCAGATCACTACGCCTTGTGTTGACGTCACACAGCGGGAGCCGAGGTAACGCCGGCTATCTTACTCGTACCTGCCGCAAACGCGCTACTTAAAGAGCTCGATAGACAATTCACTTAGCATACGCAAACTGTGTAACATCCATCACAAGACTTCAACTGCGTCCGCGTTCTTGGCTGAAAATATATCATCGGAGAAAAAGTCTGTCAACACGGTGTATAATTTGAAGCAATATACTTAAGTCGTTCAAATCTATTTTCTTCGATCTAATATGTCATTTAAGTTAGTTTAAGTTAACTGTTATTTTTCATATGTGGTAGAGCAACGCTGCAGCTATATTATAGTTGTAGCATGGATGGGTCGGCTCGACCGGGTCAGGACCACTCTGTCACAGAATATCAGCTTAAAATAGCAGCTAATGCTACTGTGTTTCTTATGGTAAGTGTAGACATTCAGAGACTCTTTTTACTGGAACCGAGACATTCCATATTAGTCCTCAAGGGTGAGAATGCATCAACATTTTGATTCTTAATCCAGGATAAATGTGTGTTACCGTCAGGTGGCGCTCGTTTGTCACCCATATAAAAAAAGAAAGAAGCTTATAGATGATACACAGCTGGGCAATCATTCATTTTTAGGAATTATTGATCTACCTGTTTGGTTGATGATCTTATAACCCTATTTTTTATGTATTTATAAGTGGTAGTGATGAAGAGAATACAAATCACTACGTTCCATCTCGTGGGTGTCGTAAAACGCGACTATGGCGTACGGCAACAAGTTCTTACGGATTTAAATCAATTCCGGTTTACCCATCAGCACAATACTCTATGCGCGAACGGACTTACGCTTTTAATAGCATGGTGCAACTGTCCCGATAACTATTGTCGCATTTCTGCAAGAATATCTAACTTCCTAACAGCTGATTTAGCCCTGGACTCAATGAACAACCAAAGTTCAGATTTGAGGAAACCTCGACCCTCATCAGCTAAACTCACACACATACAAAATAATCCGCCTCTACAAAAATAGGCATTATAGCACATTTCAAATTAATTTTCCAAGCGACAACTTAAATTACAATATTGTATAAAAGCTGCGTTATTTACGTATCATATCTTACTATCGCATGTGTCAATGCATAGCGGACTCAACCGTTACCTACTGATATATCTACAGATTGCGATGGAAACAACAAGTTCTATCTATTGTTGTGACTGCTCTCCATGTTGTTTTTGATAATATTAAAAAACAAGAGATAAATCTTCTTTTAAAGTCGTTTCTCAAAATTAAGCTCCAGACAAAAAGCCAAACCCATAGTTATCGTTTGTAGGTAATACAAATACTTGATCTGTGCGGGAATCGAGCTCGCAGCACGCAACGCTGCACTCGAACGCCTAGCCAATGCTTTACTAACCCGTCAAATAAAATATTATTGTATTTAATAACTCTTGCTTTTATTTAATTCACAAAAACATTCACTCGGACAGATATGTGGGATTAAGATCATAACAAGTTATCGACAACTTGATACGATCATCATTTTATCGATTTAGGAAACGGATGTAAAAAAGAATATTTCTTATCAATTTTTGAATTTTAAGCTTCTTTAGAGTAGTTGTGATGTGAATTTCGATGAAATTAAAAAGAGACAAATATATAGAATTTAGCCCGCGTGAGAAAGAGATATAATACAGTATTACTTTTTTTATAGAATAAGGGTGACAAACGAGCACACAGACCACCTGATGGTAAGTAGATGCTGTGGCCCATAGACACCTACATTTATCCTCGATTAACTCAAATCAAAACAAAATAAAATAAATCAAAACGGAGATGCGTTGTCACCTCTGAAGACTAAGATGGAATGCCTCGTTTCAAGTAAAAAAGGGTCTCCGGATCTCAACACTCACCATACGAAACAAACATAAACACTCACGCCTGTCATCCAGAGGGGTAGGCAGAGACTACAGACTTCCATTTGGCACGATCCTGACACACCTCTCTCGCCTCCTTCACATCCATACACCTACACATACATGCTCGTCGGTTAAGGGTACTCCTAATTTGGCCCGTTTTGTTTGGTCGATAGATTTTTGCCTCGGGCGACCCTTTCCGACTCTGCCATTCACTTCTGCAACATAAATTTTCTTTGTCACTCTTTCCTCATTCATTCTTTCCACATGACCAAACCACCGAAGCATTCCTTTCTTAATCCTGGTCACAACCACACTCTTCTCTTATCACACAATTTTTATTGTAATAATACTAGTTTTTACGGAATTTATCGCGTATATTTAACTTTTTAAATACCCGACGTTTCGAACGCTTTACAGCACTCATGGTCACGGGCGGGACTGAGATGTTATCTAACAGCCTTAAATTTCTTGAAGAGATGCCGTGACCATAATCTCATTCCTACGTGTGTCAAAATATCAACCAAAAAGGACATTCGAGGAAGCGCTAAGATCTTAAATCAGGCGAGTAAAAAGTTGTTACGGACGGTAATCCAATAAAAACGCTCCGATCTATATGACATAAACAAATCCATAGACACATCATCCAGTGAATTGAAGAAAGTTTTAACGACGTTTGACTATAATTTTTGCATGGAAACATTAAATAAACGCGAAATTAGTAAATATAATGAATGCAAAAACAAACATATAGAAAAATATCAAAAATTAACGAACAAGTCAAATGTCAAACATCTGAATCAATGCCAGAACCGAAAGCAACCATTGACAAACACAGATCATAGTTTAATCGCGCTCTATAATCTGTCAAAACAAACACTGGATGATGCAACAATTAGGGTTTTATCCAAAGGCCTAAACTTTGCACTTACACCCCGCAAATTACCGTACGAAGAAATTATCTGTAGTGTTGAGGACTGTTTATTTAAAAATAATATGCAGAAAGAAGATTTGGAGGCGATACGTCAAGACATTTCGTCTATGTTACGTCGATGTTCAGTGCCTAAACCGAATCTTCCCAAAGACGAATTTATAGCGTTAAAGAACCTACGCAATAAACACGAACTTACGATTCTCCGCGCAGATAAGGGAAACGCCACGGTAGTCATGGATACGTCAGATTATAATTCTAAAATACAAGAACTTTTGTCGGATGTAAGTACTTATAAAAAGGTTAAAAACGACCCAACAAATAGCACACTAAAAACAACTAGTGACCTCATAAAGAAACACTCCGAAAAATTAAATCTGGACGTAAAATGGATAATACCTACGTGCGCCAAATCACCAAAATTGTATGGGTTACCAAAAATACACAAGCCCAATGCTCCATTACGTCCCATAGTGAGCCAAATCGATTCACCAACTTACAGATTGGCTCAACACTTAGCGAAAATACTCTCACCACTCAGGGGACATACAAGAGCACACATAAAGGATTCCTACCATTTTGTCAGCGAGATTAAAGACCTACATCTGGCAGACAATGAAACTATGGTCAGTTTTGATGTGCAGTCATTGTTTACATGCTTACCTGTTGAAGACTGCATCTCAATTGTAACTAGAAGGCTTCAAGAAAACAACATGCCCGTAGAATATGCAGTATTACTCAGACACTGCCTTACATCTGGCTACCTATTGTGGAAGGAGGAGTTCTACAAGCAAGTAGATGGTGTGGCGATGGGCTCACCTGTATCTCCCATTGTCGCCGACATATTCATGGAAGACTTTGAGGAGAAAGCCCTGCTTAGTTCTCCCATAAATCCAAGGTTCTACAAGCGGTACGTAGACGACACTTTCACAATTCTACCTTTAGATAAATTAACTGCATTTTTAGACCATCTTAACTCTATAAATTCTAAAATTCAGTTCACAATGGAGTTAGAGGCAAACAATTCCTTAGCTTTTCTAGATGTGTTAGTAATTCGGAATCCTGATAACACCTTGAGCCATACTGTGTATAGAAAAAAGACCCATACAGATAGATATTTAAACGGTGATTCTCACCACCATCCTTCACAGCTAGCTACCGTGGGTAAATCTTTGTTTCAGAGAGCACGAGGGATCTGTGACAGTAAACACCTGGCTGCAGAGCTCCACCATGTCAAGCAAGTTTTGCATGACAACAAGCTTCGAGTCCCGCGCCTACGTCACAGTGAACGAGTGAAGCCGGCCACAGTCGAGCGTGTACCTGCTGTACTGCCATATGTTAGAGGAGTCACTGACAAGATTGGCTACATCTTGAAGCGCGCTTCCATCAAAACATACTTCAAGCCGCTGAAGAAGATTGGTCAGTTTTTACCATCGGTCAAGTGTAATGTCCCTCTGCAAGATGCAGGAGTGTACAAGCTTGATTGTGAATGTGGTCTCTCCTACATAGGACAAACTAAAAGATCAATAAAAACCCGCGTTAAAGAACATATAGCTGATGTGAAGAATCGACGCTCCGGGAAGTCTGCAGTCTGTGAACACGTACAGGATCGCCCCCGTCACTACATCAGATTTGATAGACCGCAGATCCTCGCTAAAGAACACCGATTCCTTCCAAGGATGATTCGCGAGGCTATTGAAATCAAAAAACATCCTAATTTCAATAGAGAAGATGGCTGGGTGCTACCATCTGCTTGGGATCCTATAATAAATAAAATTAAATCCCAACCCAAGCATACAACTGCAAGACTTCAAGATACCATAAGTTCATACTGCATAGATCGGAACAAAAGTTAAATTTTAATCTATGGTAACCGCGGTTAACTATGACATATGGACGTTGAACATCTCAGTCCCGCCCGTGACCATGAGTGCTGTAAAGCGTTCGAAACGTCGGGTATTTAAAAAGTTAAATATACGCGATAAATTCCGTAAAAACTAGTATTATTACAATGTGTAGTGTTCGCGTAAATATAAGAAATCATTACACAATTTTTTACCCTGTCATTCAGATTCAGCCCTAACATACTCCTTAACGACCGCATTTCTACTGCATTTATTCTACTCGCGTGCTTCTTCTGCCACACCCAACTTTCACTACCATATGTTAAAGTAGGGACCAACACAGCATTGTGAATTGCCATACGTGCCTTTTTTGACACATTTTGACTCTTCACAATAGAGTGTAGGGCCCCATTTACTCTGTTTCCTGCGTTCACTCGTCGTTCTATATCCTTATCATATTTCCCATCCCTGCTAAATACGCAACCCAAATATACAAACTCATCTACTTGCTCGATCAACTCCCCTTCTATTCTTATTTCACATATCGTTTTACTTTCATCTCTTTCAAAAACCATAACCTTCGTCTTACTTGCGTTCACTTTCATACCCCTTTCTTTTAATGATCTGTTCATTAATGTAACCATCATTTGCAACTCAGCCGCCGACGACGCAAGAATAACTTAACAAACTTAATTAACTTAATAACGAAACACAGCAGTATTAAGCTGCTATTTCACGCTGGTATTCTGTGAGAGCGTAGTCCTTCACCGGTCGAGCCGACCCATTCGTGCTACAAACAATATAGCATACAAAATGCGATCCATATCATACTCCTGATAGTCTGCATTCGCCTCATTCTCTCGTAGTTTCGTTTTCTGAAGGTTTCACTTCTACCTCGTGTGAACTGCACTATACGAGTTTTGTTGTCAATTTTATTATCAAGCGATAATACTACGTGGCAGTAATTACCTATCAAGCAACTTCTAGTAAACTTGCAAATCCTTTCATTATCTATACATTTATTTGATACGATAATAAAATTTCATAATCATTATCATTTCACAACATTTTCTATGTTAAAATATATCAAAGCTCACCTCCCTATGGTTGATTGACGATGGTGATAGCAGCGTGTGTAATGCTACATACCAGGCGGGTTGGCAATCGCAATTATTTTATAATTTTAAGTTTTTATCAGGAAGATACTGCTATATACCTCGCCTCGCCTTCGCCTTCCATCTGTCAGCGTTTACGATACCCACAGGATGATTTCAGGTCTTATAGCTTCTAACTATAAGGTAGTGGATTCGATTTCGCCGCCGCTACACAGAATTATCGAGATCCTGTCCTCACTTCATGATTTAGGAATTTTTATAATATATGTAGCTCTCACGTTAGTTTTATTTTCCGTTTAACAAGTGATAAATCAATATATAAAATTTAGGATTACAAATGGGGTCCAACTCTCTTATGTTTCGTGTATGACTGACAAGACTTAGTAATCATACCTCACTAACTAATAGTTTTTAAAGTTTGCGACGCGAATATTTGCAATGCAATGTAGTATCGTCATCACTTGATTTCGAAAACAATTTACTTGATCGATCGAATGATAATAAGTCTAGTTCTATTCTGTTTATAGTATTTTTGTACGTGGTAGAGCAACGATGCAGCTATATTATGGTTGTAGCATGGATGGGTCGACTCGACCGGGGAAGGACCACGCTCTCACAGAATACCAGCGTAAAATAGCAGCTTAATATTGCTGTGTTTCGTATTGTGAGTGTAGAGATCCGGATACCCTTTTTTACACAACAAGGCATTCCATCTTAGTCCTCAGGGGTGACAACGCATCTGTGTTTTGATTCTTAATCGAGGATAGATGTAGTCTATGCGCCACACCATCCTCTTACCATCAGGTGGACTGTGTACACGTTTGTCGCCCTTATTCTATAAAAAAAAGAACATAAAGTAAACAAAAACAAGTATATCGATGTCGATTGTGGCTAACATTGAGAAAGAAATTACTATAGATTAAAAACGTTATGTCTTGTGAAATATAACTAAATTAGGGATGTTATTTTTCTAGTGATTCAGAAGATACGAGTTTTACATACTCTCATATTTGGCATAGTTATAATAAAAAGACTAATCATTCAAGCTCTACGCATAAATAATACGCAACATCTTTCAATGAGTCTCTCCTTTTTCCTTATATGAAAATTAAATTAGAAAAAGCGAGACAAGTATATTGAGTAAATTTATATCGAATGGTAGTATGTCTCTATGCATTCATACCTACTCTAAGATCATTGTACACAAATTTTGACATTGTGTGTGCTTAATAATAGTGTGACAAATGTGATAATAGGAATATAGTTTTTTCTATAGGCTATGGGCGACAAACGAGCACACAGCCACCTGATGGTAAGTGATGCTGTAGCCGGTAGACATTCTTAACATAAAATTCCAAATAATAGTGTGACAAATGTGATAATAGGAATATAGTTTTTTCTATAGGCTATGGGCGACAAACGAGCACACAGCCACCTGATGGTAAGTGATGCTGTAGCCGGTAGACATTCTTAACATAAAATTCCAAATAATAGTGTGACAAATGTGATAATAGGAATATAGTTTATTCTATAGGCTATGGGCGACAAACGAGCACACAGCCACCTGATGGTAAGTGATGCTGTAGCCGATAGACATTCTTAACATAAAATTCCAAATAATAGTGTGACAAATGTGATAATAGGAATATAGTTTTTTTCTATAGGCTATGGGCGACAAACGAGCACACAGCCACCTGATGGTAAGTGATGCTGTAGCCCATAGACATTCTTAACATAAAATTCCAAATAATAGTGTGACAAATGTGATAATAGGAATATAGTTTTTTCTATAGGCTATGGGCGACAAACGAGCACACAGCCACCTGATGGTAAGTGATGCTGTAGCCGATAGACATTCTTAACATAAAATTCCAAATAATAGTGTGACAAATGTGATAATAGGAATATAGTTTTTTCTATAGGCTATGGGCGACAAACGAGCACACAGCCACCTGATGGTAAGTGATGCTGTAGCCCATAGACATTCTTAACATAAAATTCCAAATAATAGTGTGACAAATGTGATAATAGGAATATAGTTTTTTCTATAGGCTATGGGCGACAAACGAGCACACAGCCACCTGATGGTAAGTGATGCTGTAGCCGATAGACATTCTTAACATAAAATTCCAAATAATAGTGTGACAAATGTGATAATAGGAATATAGTTTTTTCTATAGGCTATGGGCGACAAACGAGCACACAGCCACCTGATGGTAAGTGATGCTGTAGCCGGTAGACATTCTTAACATAAAATTCGAAATAATAGTGTGACAAATGTGATAATAGGAATATAGTTTTTTCTATAGGCTATGGGCGACAAACGAGCACACAGCCACCTGATGGTAAGTGATGCTGTAGCCGGTAGACATTCTTAACATAAAATTCCAAATAATAGTGTGACAAATGTGATAATAGGAATATAGTTTTTTCTATAGGCTATGGGCGACAAACGAGTACACAGCCACCTGATGGTAAGTGATGCTGTAGCCCATAGACATTCTTAACATAAAATTCCAAATAATAGTGTGACAAATGTGATAATAGGAATATAGTTTTTTCTATAGGCTATGGGCGACAAACGAGCACACAGCCACCTGATGGTAAGTGATGCTGTAGCCGGTAGACATTCTTAACATAAAATTCCAAATAATAGTGTGACAAATGTGATAATAGGAATATAGTTTTTTCTATAGGCTATGGGCGACAAACGAGCACACAGCCACCTGATGGTAAGTGATGCTGTAGCCGGTAGACATTCTTAACATAAAATTCCAAATAATAGTGCGACAAATGTGATAATAGGAATATAGTTTTTTCTATAGGCTATGGGCGACAAACGAGCACACAGCCACCTGATGGTAAGTGATGCTGTAGCCGGTAGACATTCTTAACATAAAATTCCAAATAATAGTGTGACAAATGTGATAATAGGAATATAGTTTTTTCTATAGGCTATGGGCGACAAACGAGCACACAGCCACCTGATGGTAAGTGATGCTGTAGCCGGTAGACATTCTTAACATAAAATTCCAAATAATAGTGTGACAAATGTGATAACAGGAATATAGTTTTTTCTATAGGCTATGGGCGACAAACGAGCACACAGCCACCTGATGGTAAGTGATGCTGTAGCCGGTAGACATTCTTAACATAAAATTCCAAATAATAGTGTGACAAATGTGATAATAGGAATATAGTTTTTTCTATAGGCTATGGGCGACAAACGAGCACACAGCCACCTGATGGTAAGTGATGCTGTAGCCCATAGACATTCTTAACATAAAATTCCAAATAATAGTGTGACAAATGTGATAATAGGAATATAGTTTTTTCTATAGGCTATGGGCGACAAACGAGCACACAGCCACCTGATGGTAAGTGATGCTGTAGCCGATAGACATTCTTAACATAAAATTCCAAATAATAGTGTGACAAATGTGATAATAGGAATATAGTTTTTTCTATAGGCTATGGGCGACAAACGAGCACACAGCCACCTGATGGTAAGTGATGCTGTAGCCCATAGACATTCTTAACATAAAATTCCAAATAATAGTGTGACAAATGTGATAATAGGAATATAGTTTTTTCTATAGGCTATGGGCGACAAACGAGCACACAGCCACCTGATGGTAAGTGATGCTGTAGCCGATAGACATTCTTAACATAAAATTCCAAATAATAGTGTGACAAATGTGATAATAGGAATATAGTTTTTTCTATAGGCTATGGGCGACAAACGAGCACACAGCCACCTGATGGTAAGTGATGCTGTAGCCCATAGACATTCTTAACATAAAATTCCAAATAATAGTGTGACAAATGTGATAATAGGAATATAGTTTTTTCTATAGGCTATGGGCGACAAACGAGCACACAGCCACCTGATGGTAAGTGATGCTGTAGCCGGTAGACATTCTTAACATAAAATTCCAAATAAACTCAACTAGCCTATTTTCTCCGAAGATTTCATAAAGATCCGCTAGAGGCAGCACTTGTGGGGCAGGTAAATGATATTTATACGATATTTTTTAACGGAATCGATGGTGGTAAATGTTTAGAGGATTAGCAGCTACGCATGAAATTACTCATCCAGTTCCACAGACATCTTGCACTTTTACTTCTTCAAATTGGGCAATTTTCCCATCCCCGACTATTCCTCGTACTTTCTGTTATGCTACAATGTATAATTATGTCACTTCTCATGATGAAGAAAGTTATCCTAATTGTGGAAACTCAAAAGTCTGCAAAGAGGAAGGCAATATTGAGGTAATTTTGTTTTAAACATGGAAGATAATGCGACTGATGAGAGTTTTTAGTTAAAAGCAGTGTAGCCGTTTCAGCGCATCTGGCGCTAGATCTTGTGCAATTCTAGGGTCTATAGCACTTTTTTTAATATCTACGTGCTAAATACTAGTCTACTAGATATTAAAATCGTAAAAAGTTCAAAATGCCAATGCATTGTCGCTCCTGACGACTAAGATGAAAGAACGCCTCGTTTCCAGTAAAAAGCAGTATTTAGTGAGCTGATATTTAACGCTAGTATACTGTAAGAGCGCCCTTCCCCGGTCGAGCCGACAGATTCGTGTTAGAACTAGAATAAAGCCACAGCATGGCTGTACAATCTACAAAATATCTGTTTGCTTTATAAATTATATTTGAAAAGACTTTTATCCACCTAAAGATGTTTTTCAAACATAACAAAACAGTCTACGTAACATTACATAAAAATGTTAATAAAAATTTTAAATGATTCGTTCATAAGTATACATGTCGGCGTGTCTATAAAACTGTTGTATGTGAATTAAATTACTGTGAGGGTAGAGTTTGTGTGTAGCTGGTCGAAGGAACAATGTCGTCCAGGTAATGCCGCGGGACTGGCTGGGCGAAAGAATACATCCGTCAGTTATTATTACTGATAATGATTTAATGCGTAAGCAATTATTTTAACAATTAACCTTTCCTGATGTATTTCCGACAACAGAAGTGGGATATCTTATTCTGTTTCTGACATATATGTATATATATTTTAGTGTATTTTTACTAATAAATATAATCCATAATAATCGAAATAAAATATTTTTTATTTATTTATTTAAAACAATTTTTAAAGCCAAGCCAAGCGTCGACAACTCTATTCTCAGAGAATGAGAGTCTATTGGACAAATTGCAGAGTCAAGTGTGTGTAACTGGCCTGATTGTACAATAGCCTAATGTCGCTGACACCGCTGCTTGCCGATTGATGACAGCATGACAGCTTTTAACATTTTAAACTCCACAATAATATTTTAAAGTATAATGCTGGGGCTATACCAACGGGAAACGTCAATGCGTATAAACGCAACAATTATTGCTTTAAATTAAAGCGATAAACTGAGTGGCTATACTTGAACGGTCAACGGCATTTCAATTTCAAAGCCGGCGAACGGCGTTAAAGTTGGCGTTAATGCTTCTTGAAGACCTTTTATATTTGTTTGAATGGGTTCTATAAAAACTCATTAGGCATTCCTTCTTTTTAATTTCTTTAATAGTTGCTTTAAAAGGTATATGGGTACAGGATACATAATTCGTCGCAAAGCATCATTTTGCGATGTATGATTCATAAAACGTTTGAGTCTCGGATCCCACAAACATGGCTCTGTTTGCAGAATTTCAAGAAACGTATTAACTTTTTCATCATTCCTCTCCATCATAGCCATACTTGCGAAGTTGCGAGCCCGTTGCGCATACCGTGCCCAATGAGACAAACATAGTGTGGCCTCTTCAACGCGTTATTTTGTGCGTTAAACTCTTTGATGTAACGCCACTCGAGTTATCGCCAAACGGCAAATGGAATTGTTAATGCTGTTGTTAAATTAACGCGTTAAGTCGTGGCCACATCTACATTCAACGGCTAACAACGAAATGATAATTAACGGCATTTCTCGTTAGTGGGTCCAGTATAATAAACAAGAACATGACTTTTATTTTGTCGAGAATTTTTTTAAGGTATTTAACTAATATATAATGATTTCTTATCACGTTTAATTTTAACTTTCTAATTCGCGACGTTTCGGGTGCTTTACATTCATTACAAATGGTCATGTAGATCGGACCAAAAAATTAATGTTCAAAAATTGAAGGGCGAACTATAACATCGGGACGTCAACTATCTCAGTTCTCCTGGTGACCACGGTTGCCGTAAAGTGTCCGAAACGTCGTGAATTAAAAAGTTGAAATGAATCTCGATAAAATCCGTAAAATTAGTTGCATTCGATAATAATATATTTTTATAATAATAGATATGTAGTGGCAAAGCCTCTGTCTGCCTACGGATCTGAGTTTTTGTTCATGTGCAATTTATAAAATACACCACTAGTTTTGGTAACAAAAACACAATAATTTCAAGGGACATATTCAATAACCAAAATAGAACATAGAATATAAAAAAAAAACAACAAAAGCAGTATTTATTTTGTGAGACGTTGGTATTCTGTGAGAGCGTGGACCCACTCCGGTCGAGCAGACTCATTCGTGCTACAACTAAAATAGCTGCAGCATGGTTCTAGTACGTGAAAAAGTAGATACTAGTAGATACTAGTATGCATTGTCACCCCTTAGGACTAAGAAGGCATGCCTCACAGCATATAATTAGCCTAAGTGAGTGACGGCCTCATGGAACCAGAAATTTACAGAAAGCTGATGGATGGAGATTGATAAGGACTGTGCTTGGTGGCAGTCTACGAAACAACTTCCCGCGGGGCTTAGTATACGTGTGGCTTGGTCACCCACCGTGGCACCTGAATATATCATTTCTTCCCAATAAAAAAAAATGAAGACGTTATCAATTCACTGTCATGTTCTTTTTTTAAAAAAGGTACATATTATGCAACACGATATACCCGAGATAGGTGTATATGAGATATGTAGACGTGGAGTTGCGGAAAACAGCCCGTCGTAAACTAAACTAAACTACCCGAGATAGGTTTACCGAATTGGGCTGATGTTCTTTCGTACCGATAGTGAGTCATACTTTCACAGTGGTTCCATACTTCAACCAGGTTCGAAAATAATTGAAGTCAATTATTATTATTTTTACATATCACAATATAAGGTACATTACATTCATGGCTTTTGAGAGCCAAAAATATTTAAATTTAAAAGTTAAGTAGCCTTTAGGGTTATTTAATTCTCAACGAAAGTAAAAGGATTGGAAGCGTAGATGAAAAGACTGCAATCAAATAAGAAAGACTTACGTGTTTTCCTATTCTATATTGTCCTCGAAATTTATTTCAAATCGTAAAATTATCAACATAATGGCTGAAGGCTATCTGCCTGTTTAGGGACCATTCGCCAATTGAAATTTTTGGCCACCCCGACTCTTTTCAAGATAGTCTAAATGGCGAAAATGGCCTAACTTGGCAGCACTGGCATGTGGGGCTAAAAACATATTACGATTGTAAAATAAAATTTGGGTAACGTCTGATTACATATATACACATACACTCACTGTCTCGTTTCTTTCAAATCATATTACATATATATACAACACATAACATAATTAACGCACTTTGAGAAAGTAGTTAGTTTAGAATCGTTTACTGAATCGATTCCTATCATTTTGAATATAGGTAATTTTTTATCCCAAAAATAATTAAAACTACGTAAATTACAGTCAAAACAAACTGAAATGGACCGTAACTTAAGGCAATAAGACTTTTAAGAGTGCAGTTTTATTTGTATTATTACTAATTCTGTCATTCAATAAAAATAAAGAAAAAAGAACTTTATTTGAAGCACGTTAAAGTCTTTGCGTTCGTGGATTTGTACTGTAACCGCAACATTCTTCCGGAATTAGTATAACTAATTTGATAAATAATCAGTGCATAAAAATGTTTAACTAAAAATTCAGTGTAGGTATTATGATTGTAACATAATATACTAATTGGGGTGTCTAAGGGCGTGCGTTAATTACGTTACGTAATGTATATATATATATATATATATATATATAATATACCCCTTCTGTTCACAACTAAAACATTGTTTACTTAACTAAAAAGTAGGCAATGTTTTCAATATGAAGAAAAAAAAACAGGCAAAGTAAACATAAGAACGGTAAAAAATTATAAAACGCGATCTTATTCTCGCAGAGCGCTTTTTGTTTATTGTTTATTTATCTGGCAAAGAGTACAATCTTGACCAAGGTTAACTAGTCAGTAACTACCTATCGGAAACTACACACGGCATATTGAGATAATATGCATTACTCTTATTGACTACTTTTAAATTTATAAGCCAATAAACAAGGATTGGTATCTCTCTGGTATCCCTAAATAACAAAAAAAAATATCTTTGTCTATTTACGTTTGTTGACATCTTTGAACTACTGGATGACTTTTGATGCGGTTTTCACGAGGAATGTTTTCGTGAATATTTTATGTAAGGATATCTAGTAGAGAAAATGTAAGCGTTTTGTGATCAAATAGTAGGTATAGTGTAAAAAATTGTTTCCGTTCGTACTCCGGATGTCGTAATATTCAACTAAGGATATGCGAAAAATATCTTGTGATTTTCTATAGATGGCGATAGACGGTGGTAGACGCCGCGTTAAGGCTCTTTATGCACTGTCGACTGGTCGCTGGCGACTCGGTCGACGTCGACAGTTACTTTCTATAGTTTAAATAGGTGGTTACGCACTTAGTTGCCGGTTTCCCAGGCGACTCGGCGACTCGACGCGCAGTGGCGACTCACAAGAGACTGCCCGAATGTACTTGGAATACTGTCCCTCTGCGTGGTCTCCCGGCCGAAGTTGATCGCCGAGAGACTGAGTTGCTGGCAACCAGTCGACAGTGCGTAACGGCTCTAAAGGTGCGATCGTCAACCGCCTGTCCGTTACAGCTCATTAGAGCCGTTACGCTCTGTCGACTGGTTGCCAGCAACTCAGTCTCTCGGCGACCAACTTCGGCCGGGAGACCACGCCGAGCGACAGTATTCCAAGTACATTCGGGCAGTCTATTGTGCGTCGCCAATGCGCGGCGAGTCGCCGAGTAGCCCAGGCTACCGGCAACTGAATGCGTAAAAACCTATTTAAACTAAAGGAAGTCACTGTCGCCGTCGACCGAGTCGCCGGCGACCAGTCGACAGTGCGTAAAAAGCCTTAAGTCCACTGCTGAAGATAAGCCCCCCATCGATTGTCTCATAGGGGGGATATTAGTCATAGGCGCCACGTTTGGCGGGCGGATCGGCAACCGTAGTTTTTCTTATTATTAGTCGTTATTAAGAAGTCGCTGGTGCCATCTCCCGATTTAGTTCCCTCCGTCATCTGTTACCACACCCGCGGGATAGTATGGGGTAGTGGATATTCTTACACCGCCACTACACGCTAACCACCTGTAAAGCGCAAGGCAAGGCAAATCCGCCCTTAAACTGACTGACTTTAACGGGCTGATGAGGAAAAGTTAAATGGTAACAACACACTAAAGTATATTTCAATGGCAAACGGAAGAACGAACAATGACTCGAGCGTACCGGAGGAAAACCATTTTCCCACTTCAGATTTAATCTATGTTTTACATTCTACCTAATTTTTAATATAATTAAAAAGTTATGTTTATGTTTTTACACTTCGTGTTTATTTTTGTATAAAGTAAGATGTTTAGTGATCATAAAAAGCACGAATGAGACAGTAAACAGAAATAACAAAGTTCACAGTTATTAATAAACATATACAATTCTTAAAATTCGTCAAAACACTTTTGTTATCTCTGAATGACAGCGTCTCTACCGCCATTCTACCCTGTACCATCAAGCGATAAAAATGTATGGAAAGCGATATTATCATAATAACATTAAATAATATCTGCTTGGTATTTTTATGCGTTTTCCGCTTGCACTGGACACACAGACTCTAGTAAATCACAGCTATGTGCAGCAGGGGCGATACCCTACACAGGCAGCGCAAGAATATCCACTAGTCCACATCGTACATGAAAGATACCAGGAGATGGACAGTAGTGTATTCTTAATAACATCATCATTATCATCATTACATCCTTTCACAAGTCCACTGCTGAACACAAGCCTTCCCCCCAAGGAATGCCATAAAGCACGGTCCTGAGCCACCTGCATCCGTCGAATTCCTGCATGTCTTACCAGATCGTCACTCCATTTAGTGGGGGGACGAAGCGAAGGGCGCTTCACCTGCCGGTACGCGGCTGCCACTCGAGAACTTTTTGCTAATAACCACTGAAAATAAAAACTGCGGTTGCCAGCCCATCTGCCAAGCGTGACAACTAAGGGACCGGACCACACTCCCACATAATACCAACATTTCATAGCAGCAGGTCAATGCTGCTGTGATTTGTATAGTGAGTGTAGAGGACCAACAGATCCTTTTTACTGGAAAAGTGGCATTCCATCTTAGTATTCATGGATACTACAGATACAGCATCTATTTACCATCAGGTGGACTGTGTGTTTGTTTGTTTTTCTTACTCTATGAAAATACCTTCTAGAACCAGACTAACTCGGGACAGTCTTGGTTACACCTCCACATGTCAAAGATAACGATAAAATGTTTGTGAATTAAACAGGAGCCGACGTCCACGCAGTTCAACGACACTCCTCATTCATGGAGTACCAAACATTCATATCTTATCTGTGGCTTCCCTTTAAACGCTTAACTTTATAGAGCACATAGTACATATGGTTAACTTTATCTAAATTCCCATTTGGACATCGTTGCAAAGGCTATGTGACATTTCTCAAAAGTCCAAATTTCAACATTAACATCGTCTTAACATAACATTATACAAAAAACAACATCTGTAAATACACTGACCTCGTTAATACCTTTACGTCTTAAGCGGGATGCTGTGTAAGACATACTCTTAAGACCGGTGGCAATTCCTTCAAGTTCAAAAACTAATAACTAGTATTTTAAGAAAATAACCATCTCACCGAAGCTCAGTTTAATAAACTTGAGTGAATTCAGAATTTTTGTATAAGGTTTATAAATTTCGATTATGTAAATGTTCATGCCTCTCTTTTTCATACTAAGCTACATCTACAATACGACTTCATCGGAATGCTCACATACTTCATCTCCTCTTTAATGCCTTTATTAATCCTTTTTACCCTTCTTACCTCAAAACTAGCTATGAGTTTCTTCGTGAATCCTATTCCAGTATCCTGAGATCAGCAGAAGGCTTGAAGTTGATATGCCACTACCATTGATTTATGTCTTGGCCACTACACACTAGCACATTATACAATAATGTGCTAGTGTGTAGTGGTAAATGGAATTAACTCCCATTGTCAGTAAAACGCACACCATCCCTTCCATTGTTTAAAAAAACTTGTCAAGAACCCCTTAGACCATTCAACCCAACAAGAACCATTACCTCAGTCCATAGATGAATGATGATTGAAATCAGCCTTAGGCAACAAAACAATGGTATTACGTATTATATTATAAGCCAATATAATATAGATAATATTATGCTGTGCTAGATGAGATGATGCGATGAGATGCTGTAATATACCTATGTACATTATTATATTTACTTAGCATATTTATAATTAGCCCAAACATTAATATTCATGTAAATACTAAAAATTATCAAAACAAGAGTAACGAACTTTTCCAAGGTCTTTAATAAAACTACTTCCAAGGTCAAATCATTTATCATTGCATTGCCAAATACATTAAAGATTTCGTAATAGCACACAGTCCACCTAGTGGTGAGTGGTCACTGAGCCCCATCGACATCCACATCTATCCTCAATTAAGAATCAAAACGCAGATGCGTTGTCACCCCTGAGGACTAAGATGGAATACCTCGATTCCAGTAAAAAAGGTCTCCGGTTCTCTACAATCACCATACGAAACACAGCAGCATTGAGCTGCTATTTTACGCTGGTATTCTGTGAGATCGTGCTCCTTCCCCGGTCGAGCCGACCCATTCGTGCTACAACCATAATATAGCTGCAGCGTGACTATATCACGTAAAAAGTCCAGTAGCGATTTATAATTACGCCGGCTCGTTGGCGCAGGCTACGGGTAGCGGGTTCTGATTCCGCAAGGAACAAATGTTTGATGGCCTATATGGAAGCTTCATATGCACGTATAATAATTAAAATAGCGACTATAAATATTCAAATACCACTTTACCATTTAACACAGTTAGATGATCCACGTTTATCACATCATCTTGCAATAATACCGCAATATTTTCAGATAAGAAAACCCTAATAGCCCAGGGATACTCGGGCAGGTGACGCACAAGTGCGTTCAGTAACCAAGTCATATGTTCCGAGCGTGCCACGTATCAATCACTGTAAACAGAGCGCCACGAATCTCCTGACCTCGCCCGGCGCTGATAACACTTAGATAAGTCGTTCACTTCGGTTCGTGAGTCCCAATGTGAGGAAACAAAACAAGGACGGTCTATACTGACTACACATTTCGTTACCAACAGCTTCTGAAACCCTAGTAACACAGTTATCGGTCATAATGTGATTTGCTTTAAAAAAATAGGGATATAAATAAAAAAATACATCCCAAGTATCTTAAATGTTACTCAGACGTTTGTTATTTAATTATGCTCAAATAGGGAAGCAAACAGAATTTAAATGAAGTTTGAGATAATGTATTCTTAAGTATAATTTTATCCTCATCATCATCGACATCACTACAGCCTACCGTTGAACGTAGACCTCCTGCATAAATTGCCTCATAGGTAAAGATATACCATATGTCAAGAGTTGTCTTGACATTTTAGTACTTTTGGAATCTTGTCAGGATTGCAGGCGGATTTTGAAAATGGCTTTTTGGTTTCTTTCAATAAAATACAGTAGATTCGTGCATGAGATGGGTGAAATCTGCGAAGTGGATTGATCGCAAGAGTGCACAAAACCAATATTTGCTTTATTGTTTTTTCTATGGAGTGTAGAAGTACGAGGTACTCGTAAGTACTCGTAAGGAATACAGACTGTATTAAAAAGTGTCCATAAAAACCTTTAAATAAGGTGGCGCCACTATATAGCTACGGGGTAAATTTTAAAGAACGCACCGAAAAATATTAGTGGGATAGACGACTTTTTCGAGGTTATTATAATAAAATTATTTTAGATTTTTGAGCTACTAAGCAGTTTAGCAGCAAACTTCAAACCGTCGAAACTGCTAAGTTCATTTCATCCCAGTAGCTACTCCAGCGCTGTTGTGGAGAGTTTTTGAGCTGTTATTCACCGCTTACAGATGACCACTTTTTTAACTATTCTACTATGGGAGTTGGTACTCCTTACTTTTACACTCCACTCGCGTTAAATTTGTCTATGGAAATCAGGTTATTTGTTAGGACTATTCAATTTTCCATCTGGTAACACTACTAATAGCACCTTATAGGGGGATATAGGTTGCAATGCTTTTCAGGTGGTTTAGCGACTATTTTTTTATTGTTTTAAGTTGGTTACAGGAAGATGAATATTAAGGGTTCTCTGACGCCGAGTTTATCTTATTAGGCGCATATTACATAATTTCTAGTTTAATACCTACTTAAATTGTCATTGCTTTTATGTTTAAGCACGATTTAACCCTTTTGTTAGCTTTCCTTTGATAACTACGAATAATAACTTACTTATTTTGGTCGGTGTGTAGAATTTTCTTTCTCTTAAGAACTTAAATGGTTCACTTACAGTGAGATACAAAGTAATTATATCAAGACAATACTATCACATCTACCTCTAGAGTTGGAAGCGACATAGTCATAGATTACTCACTTATACATATTGGGTACCACAGAAGAAATATTATTAAATCGTACGTACGTATTTCCTAAGGGTCAGTACACACAGATATACGACGATGCTTGAAGAGGCTAGTGGATTCGCACCGCGCAGCGGGCCGTCGTCGTCGCGAGACGCATCGCGAAAACATTAGAGACAAGAAAAGTCACCACGACATTTTCACTGCGGCACGCGTTGCACGCCGCGCCTACCGACGATGCACCGCTGCATCGTGATGCGTCTACGACTCTAGACATCTCGAGGCGCAACGCGAATCTCGAAATATCGCAATAAAATTAATATCTATTTGTATAGTAAATAAAGTTATATTTTGTGTCACCATCTTAAAAAATGCGCACCGCATCGCGTCGCGTCACGTTTCGGTGTGAACTGACCCTAAGTTTACTTAAAACATATTTCTGTTATTGCAGTTTTTATATCATCTGGTAATTTATTGAACAGCTGCGCTCCCTGAAACAATGACGTTTTTTTGCCATAATTAGTTAGTGCAGTAATTAATTATTTGAGTTTATTTATACTTCTTAAGTTTTGTGTTGTTGTTTTTGTTTATGTCACTGCATAGAATAATATTTTTCATTTTTAATATTCTTATTATTACATTTAGCACGTTAGTTTTTTCGTATAGTATTTTGAATAAAACCACTAATACAGATTTTATCGTGTTTAATTAACTTATTTTTCTTTCGCCACGTTTCGGGTGCTTAACAGTACCCATGGTGACGGGGGGGGGGGGGCTGAGATGTTTGACGTCTCAATGTCATGGTTAGCGCGGCTGCCGTCAGTTTTTGAATATTAATTTTTGGTCCAATCTACTCTGAACGAGCTTACAGTATCTTGGAGTCTTGCAGTGGTATGCTTGGGTTTGGATTTTGTTAATTATAGGATGCCAAGCAGATGGCAGCACCCATATCTTCTCTATTGCAATTAAGATGTATTTTTTTTCAATAGCCTTGCTTATCCTCCTGGTTGTTCTTTTCGAAACTGATTCCCATATCTCTATTAATTTAGTTTAGTTTTAATTAATTTATTTTAGTTTTAATTTTCTCAATTAAGTCAACTGCAGCTGCGAGTGCTCGATTTGGGACGAAAACTATATTGTTGGTCAATTAAAAACTTCTTTTTTATTAAGTATTAAATTATATTTCTTAATACAACAGACAAGACAGACACTGTCCTGTAGTTACTTGGGTCACTTCTATTTCCGGATTTGAAGATAGGACTGACCTTAGCAATCTTTAGCGTGTCGGGGAAAACACTGCGTGTTAAACACATATTCATATAGTTCGTTAACCTCTTTAAAATTATACATCTTAGGCATATAATCGCCTTGGTGCCGATACCATATAGGCCAGTACTTGTATTGTTATCGAGACCATGAATTTTTTTTTATTTCATTAGTAGAAAAAAGTATAAAGTTCACCAGTATTTATGTGATACATATTAAAAATTTTACTGGCCAAGTCCGAGCTTACTGAGGATAAAAATAAGTTAAATAAGTCACATATTGAGTTACCTTCTGTCATCAGACCCGCGTTCTACATTATTTTGGGAGAAGCACTGCTGTCTTTAATTTATTTAACCACATGTTATTAATTTAGTCAGGTAATTAAAAGTAAGTTAAAAATAAGTTAATTAAACGCGATAAAATCCGTATAAATTGTTGTATTCAACGTAGAACCATGCTATTGTGTTCCGTACGGTGAGTGACGGGAATTGGACTAAAATGGAATGCATCGTTACCAGTAAATTGGAAACCCTCCAAATTGGAAGACCTTTTACCGGCTAAAACATAGTGCGTAAAAATAATAAAGCTTTAGAAGGTTATTCCACTTATCTCAACCCACGTTCCTTATTCCACTCAAAACAGTCAAAAATTTTAACTTTAAAATGCAAAAGCCGACTCACGGTTATATATCCCTGGACGGTTCTCACCGTCCAGAACATCGAATGACACGAGTTAGCCTTCAGAGCCGGGGCCCGCCACCCCTGTTCGGACATAAATAATTGTATAGTGGAAAATAAATAAATAACTCATCCATGTGCACTGTACACTATCATAGTAGTCATCGCTACGCAAGTAATGATGCGGAATGTTTGAAAAATTAAATTCACTTTTTACAGCCCGCGGGCCGTAAGACCTATGAAACCTGTAAAAGCCAAAAGGCTAAAATAGCATTAACATCATCAGAAAGCAGACGGATCTTTGTTTTTCGATCTGTGAGTCAGCTTTTTATACGAGGCATTCCATTTTAGTGCTATTGCTACTACATAGTTGTGTAATATAATCCACGATACTATCGCACCCTGTGGGGGTGACAGTCGGTCGTAACAGCCAATTTAGGACATGTTAGAAAATATGATGGTCTAAAGTTGTCAAAATAGCGAGCTTTTGTTCGATACAGTCTAACGTGGCGGTACAGGCTGGCGATAATGATGCAAGGTGACAAACTAATAAAAAAAACTGTCAGAATAAAATAAAAAACAAAGTCAAAAGTTGAGCATAGATGTTATGAACGATAGTAATTAAGTACAAGAGGACAATGTACAAGCGACTGACGCATCTGTTTGATTACACAAATTAATTTATAATGTGTGCGATGTAAATAAATACGTAGCGAAGCAGAAGCAAATCATTATTTAATTGGGTTATCTGTCGGTCCGTGGATTACGGCGGTTAATTGTTTGTACGCACGTAATGTAATAACAAATATTGGGCAAGAAAATATATATTTTGAAGAAGCTTACACCACAAATATATAACTGTATTGTGACTGTATAAGAAATTAAGAATATCTAGAATCAGAATCAGAATAGTTTATTTTTCAAACATAGGTAGGTTTAAACATTTAAGGTCGTTACAATTATTAGTACCTACGCTATGTTTTGTCTTAAAGACATACAAATATAATTGTGTTCTTATTCTTATCATGCCATAAAAATAAAATAGAATAAAATTATTGAAATTGTAATACTAATTATGATTCTACATTCATAAAATTAAATAGATGATAATAACAAAATAATATAATTAGTTAATATAGTTGGTTGATATAATTGGTCAAAATTATAATTCAGGAACTCGTCAATTTTATAATAACATTTGTCTATTAATAATTCATTAAGCACTTTTTAAATTTAAATAAGTTCATATTTTTATTGTATCAGGTAGTTTATTATAAATTCGTGGGTACAATACCAAAAAAGGTTTTTTCGTTAGTGATGTTTCACATTTTATGTAACATAACTTATTAACATATTGGGTGCGTATTGGATTCTTTCTAATTGTAGATAATTTCTTTTAAAAGAAATGGATACTTTTTTACAAAAATTGCTGATTCCATAATATACAATGATCCACTGCCCATATCGTCTGGTAGGTGTCGCAAGAGGCATCAGATGAATCCAAACCAGGAATGGGCAGCAGCGTCATCTTAATAACAAATACAGTTGTAAATTACACCTTGGAAATCTCATATCCGATCTCCACATGCAACGCTCACTTCCTGTCTAAGTACAGTATCATCGAAAAGTATGTAATAAAGCCAAGACGGGGCCCCATAGCACAGGGTAACCTAGTTTGGACTCCTGTCTCCCACAGCTACTCAAAAACTCTTCAACTATTTAGGAAACTATTATAACTATGTAAAAAGTGGGAGAAATAAATGTTTTATTATTATTAGTTGGACCGCGGTAATCCGACAAATGTTTTAAATGCGGTCTCGGATTATCAAACTTGTCGGACTATAGAGTACTGCCCCCTGGTAGTCCGGAACATTTTGAAAAGGAATACCTTGTAATCCGACAAATTATATGAAATATAATATAATATAAAATTCATGTGATGCACAACGATTACCTAAACAGTAAATAATGAATGCCTACTAGGCCGCTACCATAGTCACATTGAAACTAAGACAATACCCGTCAAGCAAAATTTTTGGTGTCGTTAACTAGTCGCAACCTGTTTGTCAACATATTCGGAAAGAACTGTACTTTGGTTACCAACTTTCGAAAGGACCAACCCGGGAGAATTTTATGTAGACGGGAAGGGGGGGGGGGGGGGTGAGAAAATCTCAATCATTTATTAATTTTTAAATTTATATTTACTTCGATTTTGAGCAGCATCTAATATTTGTCGATTTCGCAATGCGAGTTGCGAGCGACGGACGCATATAATTTTTAGAAAAGCCGGAGAAATTATTGCACCCCGGGAGGTCGGGAGATTAACCATTATTATCGGAGTCTCCCGGGTAATCCGGAAGGGTTGGGAATCCTAAATGATTCTTAAATGAAGTTAAATGTAGATGTCTATGGGCCACAGCATCCACTTACCATCAGATGGAATATGTGCTCGGTTATCATCTTTATTCTATAAAAAAAACAGAGGGTGATTAGACAGGGGCCGGGTTACTGGGGGTCCACTGTAAAAATCAATTCATGAGTTTTTCTGTTAAGAAAAACCTCAGCAGCAGCCCGAAGTCAGAAAGTTGAAGGTGTTTTACTCTCTTGCCCCGTAAGTACGTAAGGAAGTCATGTCTTTTGCCTGAGCGATCTCCGCATTTTGGTCCCATGGGACTATGCGAGTGAAATAATAGAGAGTGCACCTGTACTTGTGCAAGCGACAGTAGCCTAATGTTAAGGTGCGGACCGCAAATTGAAAAGGTCGTTAGTTCGAATCCACCATTCGACTATTGTCATAAACCACTCCTAACACAAGCATTTTAAGCTTACCAGTAATAGATAAAGCGAATATTAGTAATTAGATAGCATTGCTAGTATTTTTTTTTACAACCTGTGCACATGGCTAGGCTCTGTTGACTGAGGTCTAGAGAGCATTATCACATGAGTAAAGAAACATTATTGACCTTAATAGCGATGATTATGATTCTTTTGGAAAATTAGTGACAAATTTCCGTTGCTGGCTGAGAAGAAAATTCATTTTATCTGATATCCTACTACTTACGTATAAAACATATAGGATATCCTAATTCGATAAATGTAAGTGACGACTTTGATAAAGTTTTAATTGGTTCTATTAAAAGTTTACCAAACTCTGACTCTATATCTCTAAATTAATTACAAGAGGTTCGGCGCTCCTCCGAAGAAGAACTAAACATTATACGAGACACACTAGTAACAGGCTAAAAGTAAAACCGATTTTTTTTTATAGAAGAGGGGGCAAACGAGCATGCAGCTCACCTGATGGTAAGTGTCTACCACCGCCCATAAACAACTGCAACACCAAGGGAATTTCAGTTGCGTTGCCGGCCTTTTAAATAAGGCTGTTTCTTAAAGGTCCCTAAGTCGCATCGATCCGGAAAAGTCGCCGGTGGTAAACGATTACGAAGTAGTCGTGCTAGGAAGAAAACTTCTAGTAAATCGCACAGTAGTGGACCGCCAAGCATTCACATGAAGTGTTACTTCAAACACATTTGTTATTTGAAAAAATAAAATCCTTTTTTTGTGCAGTTTTCTTGAAAAATATGATTTAATAGGTTTATTTGTGTTCCACATATGCAATAACAGCATTAAGACGACAGATCATCGAGGTTCCTCGATATTTCGAGACGGATCGGCGGCGCAGACCCAAAATCAAACGATCCTTTGATCTTTGACGCAATAATATTGATTGATATAAAGTTTTCGATAAATAAATAATTAAATTTATTGGAGCTATAACTTACGTCTGTCGCTATAATTAAACTGTTTGTTTGTTTAGTGATGTGGAATGAGGCAATGCCCCGATATATTTTAAACGGAGATCAGTCTTAAATTAGTTTATTAAATTATAAATGGCATCGAAATTTCTTGTTTCTTGCCATTTATACTTTATTAAATTTGTACTTCTTTTGAAATTTTCTAGAACATATTGTAACTTCATACAACCATATGTAATATAATGTAATTATGTAGCTGTGTAATATCTCTGACACCCATCACCTAGAACGGTTGGCAGAGACTACGGACTTCAATTTGGCACATGCCTAACACACCTCGCTCGCTTTTCTCAAAACCGTTTATGTTTACTCTTGTTATTGTTTTCTCATACGTTTACGTACGTTTCTTTCTTTCATTTTTCTATAGAATTACTATTTCATTTACTTTTACATACACTTAAAATTTACTGTTTCATTTATCTTTATATATACTGCGAACGAGCTGTGATCTACCACAGGAAATAAGTACTTGCCTTAAAAATTCTCCAAAAACCAGAATTTAATACGACCGACCCACTGAAAAAATTTAAAATTTTGTTTTTATTAAAGTAAAAGTAAAGTTATATTCTATATATATGAGAGGTTTATCAATTACTCAAATATTTCCTATATTACCTGAAAAACATTTGCAAGCACTAAACGCGATCAATTCGAAATAGTAATTGTTCTCGTCCAAGACTTATACGCATTTTTTACAATATAAGGCAAAGCGACTCAATCGTGACCTTTTTAAGGAAATCATTTAATAAATAAAAATATTTTATTTCATCCATCAAGGAACGTATCAAATAGCTTATACCTATTTGTAAATGAAACAACTTAAATAAATAAAGTAAACTAAACTTAACCTAAGACAGGAACGATTTAACATCACATTCACAAGTACCGAAGAGCAGTGGTTCAAGTACATACAATCGAACCTTTCAGCAAATGATAAGAACGCGAGGACGTGATGCTGACAGGACATGATGATGACGGACATGAGCTTCCTTACGACTTAATTTTTTATTTTTTACAAGGTAGAATTTTAACCATTAGGAGAAAAATATTCTACTTGTGAGAGATCCTTGCCGCAGTTTCCCACAAGTCCCTACTGCGTGAGTAGGGACTTGTTGAAACGGTGGCATAGCTTTTTTGACTTTCTAGTAAGTAGTAAAGGCCAAAACATTTTTATAGGATATTGACATACGAGTACACAGTCCACCTAATGGTAAATGGTTGTTGTGGCCCTTTGACATCTACATCTATCTATTACGATTCAAAATGCAGATACGTTGTGTGTTGTGAGGACTTAGATACAATGCATAGTTTCCAGTATTAAGCGTCTCCGGTTCACTACAATCACCATACGAAACACAGCAGCATTAAGCTGCTATTTTACGCTGGTATTCTGTGAGAGCGTGGTCCTTTCCCGGTCGTCGCTACCATATAAGAAGACAAACATCGGAAAAATTTACATAGCTGAGACATTCAAAACAACTCGTGTCATATGAACGCTATCCGCCCGTTTTGGGGGAGCGCGGCGGAGTTTTTCTTACCCTAAATCTTACCTATAACTTTTTATAATGAGAGGATTGTGTACAACAGTAGAACACGTACAAGTGCTTAAACTTTTAATTAAAACCAGCAGCCCGCCCCGGCATCACGCTGGTGATTCCAGGATCTCGACAGCAGTGCCACAAACCGGCTCCAATCGTGAATCTAAAACATTCAGAGACCCAATGAAACACGCACAAAAAGTTTATTAAAATCGGTCCAGCCGTTTAAGAAGCGATCAGGGACATACATACGTACAGAAGAATTGTACAACAACAAGGCTAACGTTAAGTACGTTATGGGAATGAAGTATTCAAACGTTTTTACAAACAACTTTACTTCAGAAAACTTGACCAAAAGAAATTTTATTTAAAAAAATTGTAAATATTTATATCGTAATCGAGGATAGATGTAGATGTCTATGGGCCACAGCAACCACTTACCATCAGGTGGACTGTGTGCTCGTTTGTCACCCTATCCTATAAATAAAAATAAAAATAAATAGTATATTGTATGTGGTTTTATTGCCTCCTAGTCCGGTCAAATTAGACCAGAAAATAAGAGCGAAGATACATAAAGTTACAACAAGCTGATAATTTCTCATGTCCTATTAAAGTCCTTAAATTCGCAAAAAAAATTGTGGACAAAAAAACTATCCTATCTCTCAAGTTGGACCAAACTGCGCACGATGTGCAAATTTGATTAAAATCGGTTAAGTAGTTTAGAAGTCCATCGCGGACAAACAACGTGACACGTAATTTACATATATTAAGATTTGCTATATTACAGCGTAGTTTGAATGGAGTTTTCTTAGTCCTTACCATAATAAATTAATATTACAGCCTATGGGCATTTCTGTATACATAGAATCCCAAGTAAAAGTTACAGGTGGTTTCTCATCTGTCTAAGGTAAGATACCTTGAGCTCATGCATAAAACATTAGGTTTTTCTATGTATAATAATTATTAAAGATTAAAGTTACTAAGTTCCGCTACCGATACCGATATATCGGCAATACTTTATATAATAATAATAATTATAATATTATTTTTTTTTATTACGGTTTTCGCCGTGGTCGGTCAGCTGGTGATCTTCTGGTCTACCTCACTCACAGATGGGCGGAGGCAGTAGAGTTCAAGGGGGAGGCATTGGCTGTTAGTTTGGACATTGCGAAGGCCTTCGATCGGGTTTGGCACAAAGCGCTTCTTTCGAAGCTCCCTTCCTATGGGCTTCCCGAGAAATTGTGCAATTGGATCACCAGCTTTCTTGCAGATCGGAGCATCAAGGTCGTTGTAGACGGTGCAAGCTCCGATTGCAAGCCTATTAATGCTGGTGTTCCACAGGGCTGCGTGCTATCGCCAACGCTGTTTCTTCTGCATATCAATGATATGTTGCATACCCGTAACATTCATTGCTATGCAGATGACAGCACTGGTGATGCTCTTTACACCGGCCGAACCAATATTTCTCGGGAAAACGTCTCCGAGTGCCGGGACAAACTTGTGTCTGAAGTCGAGTCTTTGCTGAACAGAGTCTCGGATTGGGGACGACTAAATCTAGTCCAGTATAACCCCCAGAAGACACAAGTTTGCGCGTTAACCGCTAAAAAGAACCCCTTTGTCGTATCCCCTCAGTTTCAAGGTACTCCCCTTGTTGCCTCAGCCAGTATCGGAATCCTCAGCGTCGACATATCGAGTGACGTGCAGTTTCGTGGTCACTTGGAAGGGAAGGCCAAATTGGCCTCTAAAAAGCTTGGCGTGCTCAGCAGAGCGGGACAGTATTTCATGCCGGCACACCGCCTGCAACTTTACAAGGCGCAGGTTCGGCCGCACATGGAATACTGTTCCCATCTCTGGACTGGGGCTCCCTAGTACCAGCTCCTTCCACTTGACCGCATCCAGCGCAGAGCGGCTCGAATCGTCGACGACCGAGTGCTTTCCGATCGGCTCGATTCACTGGCGTTGCGAAGAGATGTTGCATCTCTTTGCGTATTTTATCGCATCTATCACGGGGAGTGCTCTGAGGAATTGTTCGGATTAATCCCAGCCGCCAAATTTCGTGAACGCACGACACGGCAAACGTCCCGATACCATCCACACCATCTGGATGCTTGGCGGTCCACCACTGCACGTTTCACAAGGAGTTTTCTTCCACGTACAACCTCTCTGTGGAATAGTTTATCACCGGCGATTTTTCCGGACCGATACGACCTGGGGACCTTCAAGAAAAGAGCTTACTCCTTTCTAAAGGGCCGGCAACACACCCGCAATTCTCCTGGTGTTGCGGTTGATCATGGGCGGCGGTAGTCACTTAACATCAGGTGAGCCGCATGCTCGTTTGCCCCCTCTTCTATAAAAAAAAAAAAAAAAAAACTTAAGGTAGCATTCGGAATCCGGCGGCCGCGGCCCGGCAGCGGCGACCCGGCGGTCGCGACCCTGTCGCTTCCGCGCCGCTTTGTAGGGATTTGTATGGAACATTTTCCGAAGCACGCGACAGTGCCGCGCTAGGGGGTCATTGTAGAAGCGTGCTCGTCGCGACCCCTGCCAGCCCTTTTCAGGGCTGCAATTCTACACAGCTGCGCACCCATGCGAACGAGGGTTAGGGCGTCCCCCCAAGGCGACGCACACCAGCTCGTTCCCGTTGGTGTGAAATGCAGCGCGCAAAGCGGCGATGGGGACCGCCACCCGTCACGCACAGCCCGACACGGCGGAAGGTGGAGGACGGAGTGCAGAGTTGGCACGTGGAATGTTAGAGGAGGCATGAGAGATAAGACGAATGAGTTGATCGAAATAATGAAAGAAAGAGAGTTAGATGTCGTGTGTATGTCGGAGACCAAACGGAAAGGCAGTGGTATTGAAGAGCTCCCTGGCGGGACGTTAGCTATATGGTCCGGAGTCCCGGAAAGCGAGAACGCCTGCCAAGGAGTGGGAGTGCTGTTGTCGTCCCGGTTGGTCGATCTTATGACTGAATACAAGGTTGTGAACTCAAGACTTCTCTGGGTTCGCTTCAAAATGGGACTGACGAAGTTATTCCTTTTGGCTGTTTATGCGCCGGTAGCTTCGTCGTCCAGGGCTGAGCTGGAGGAGTTTTGGGAGAATGTAAGAGAAGTTTTAGATTTGGTTAAGGGAAACGAAAGAACTGTTGTATGTGGTGATTTGAATGGATGGGTAGGTATCGCTCGACCAGGATACGAGTCGGTGCTTGGAAAGTTTGGCGATAAAAGAGTTAATGATGCTGGCAAGCTTATACTGGCTGTATGCAAGGAAAAGGGTCTTCTTGTGACAAACACTATGTTTAATCACAGGAAGATCCATATGTACACTAGAGAAAGAAAGAATAAGAGAAGTATGATTGATTTGTTCCTGGTGGATGACCGATTGCGAAAACAGGTGATGGATACACGAGTGTTCAGGAGTGCTGACCTGGGAACGGATCATTATCTAGTAATTACTAGATTTAGGGGTTTGTTCGCGGGTTGGCGCCACCGGACGGCAGTAACAGAACCACAGTCGGTCTGTCGCATCCGAAGCTGGAAGCTTCAGGAAGCGGATACTAGGGACAAATATCACACGAGGGTAGCCGAAAAGCTTGACACCATCGATGGCAGGAAAGAATGTGTGGAGAGAACATGGCAGAACCTTAGGGATGGAATGGTAGGTGCAGCGGAAGAAGTATGTGGTACGACAAAAAGAGGTAGCAGTAAAAGAAGAGATGCATGGTGGAATGATGAAGTGAAAGAAGCTGTAAAAAAGAAGAAAAATGCATGGTTAGACTACTTGGCCTCTAGTAACGATGAGCATATGAGAGAGAAGATGAAAGAAAGATATAAGCTGCAGAAAGTTCATGCGAAAACATTGATTGAGGAAGTACGTGAAAACTCCAAACTCTTCTGGAAAGAGGTTGGAAGGTCCCGGAGTGGTGCGACAGCTTTAAGAATGAACAAAGTGCTTTCGAGAACCAATGACGTCCTCTCAGAAAAATCGGACGTCATGCAGCGATGGAGTGAATTTTATAGAGAATTGTATGCGTGTCATGATCTTAGTGAAGGATCCGGGGGTGACGCCGTGACTGGCACGCCAGACACGGACCTCGATGACACTGAGGTCATCAGCATGAAAGAGATTGAACGTGCGATTCGAAGTTTGAAATGTGGTAAGGCTGCGGGACTAGACAGAGTTACTGCTGAAATGGTCAAGTACGGTGGGCCTCGCGTCTGGGACAGCTTTCATCTGCTGTGCAATTTGTGCTGGCGGACGGGAGATGTCCCGGATGATTGGCGATCCGCGGTCATTGTGCCTTTATATAAAGGTAAAGGTTCACATTTTGACTGTGGGTGCTATCGGGCGATCAGCTTGACCAGTTTAGCAAGTAAAGTTTATTCGAAGGTTTTGACACGCAGGATGCAAGAGAAATCGGAAAGATTCTTATGGGAGGCACAATGCGGATTTAGACCTGGAAGAGGATGCACGGATCAAATGTTTTCTCTCCGCATGATCACGGAGAAGCTTCTGAGTGTTAACCAGAGGATTTTCTGTGCTTTTGTAGATCTGGAGAAAGCATTTGATAAGGTTATAAGGAAGAAAATGTGGGTGAAACTGTTGCCGGGATATGGTGTGGATGGTCGATTGTTAAGGGCTGTGCAGTCACTTTACTATGACTGTAAAGCCTGTGTGCGGGTAGGGCATGACCTGTCACCCATGTTTAGCGTCCAAGCGGGCGTAAAACAGGGTTGTGTCATGTCTTCCTGGCTGTTCATACTGTATCTCGACAGCTGTTTACAGAAGCTGAAAGATAGCTGTTTGGGTGTGAAATTGGGTGACATAAAAGTTAATTGTCTGCTGTATGCTGATGATGCAGTGCTTATTGCACCATCAGAAGCAGAACTGCAGGCATTAGTCACGTGTATGAAAGAGGAATGTGAAATTAAAGGTCTCCGTTTGAATGCTAATAAAACTAAGGTTCTGGTATTTGAAAAGGACGAAGAAAGAACGAAATGTAAAATTTGAAATATGGGTAAATCAGGAATGTCTAGAACAGGTAAATGAAATTGTATACTTGGGGAGTGCTTTCAGCCGGGATGGAAGATGTGATTTAGATGTGGATAGGCGTGTCGCTGCCGGAAACAAAGTCAATGGTGCCCTGAATGTATTAGTAAAAAGGCAAGGCGTGGTGAAGAGTGCACGCCTTGCAATACATAACGCAGTGTTGGTACTGACTTTGTTATATGGCAGCGAAACCTGGGTATGCCAGAAGAAGCATAAAAGCAAGTTGAATGCAGTGGAGATGCGATCTCTTCGTAAAATGTGTGGCGTTACCATAGCCGACCGAAAGCGAAACGAAGAGATTCGCAATATGGCAGGATTGAAAGATGACCTTATCACAAAAATTGATAGGGGCGTACTCCAATGGTTTGGGCACGTTGAACGAATGAGTGAAGACCGAATGGTGAAGAAAATATATAGAGCGAAAGTAAATATTAAAAGGTGTCGAGGTAGACCGAGACTAACTTTCGAAGACCATGTGAGCAAATTGCTCGAAGAGGGGAGGGTCAAGAGTACTCGGATACCTAGACGTGCATGTATGAAGAAGTTAATGAACCTGAAAGAAGCGAAAGAGGTATGTAAGAATCGTGACACTTGGCGATCTGTTCTCTCTGGCTACCCCGTTAGGGATTGTGCGTGACGATAAGTAAGTAAAGTAAGTAAGTAAGTAAAAAATTACTTACTTCCGCAGTTCTCATTCCAACAGTCTTGCAAAATCGCAGTTTTCCGCAAAATTTGGGAATACTTTGTTTCAAAGCTTGTTAATGTACTTTTAATTACTAAAACTATTAATTAAAAGTATAAGACAGGCCTGTTGGTCTAGTGGTTAGTGACCCTGACTGCTAAGCCGGAGGTCGTGGGTTCGATTCCCACCCAGGAAAAATGTTTGTGTGATGAGCACGATCATTTGTTCTGTGTCTGGGCATAATTTATCTATAATATTTATGTATTTAGAAATATATAAGTATGCTTATCAGTTGTCTAGTACCCATAACACAAGCTCTGCTTAGCTTGGGACTAGATGGCGTTGTGTGATAGTTGTGGAATATTATTATTATTATATATTAACATGAATTATTAAGTGCTTTTTATTAATTTCATTTTAATTTTCACTAAGCGTGTCAGTATTGGCCTCGGCATCGGTTAAAAATATCGATGCGTCGCTATTAATATGTACGTACCAATACCCACGTATAATAATATGTCCGCGGCAAAGAATTCATTTTTCCGTACACACTTATTATAAGAGAATGTCTTTAGGGATACCGAGCTTATGCCTTAAGAAAAATATTCTTTTACTATTGGCAAGTAGATAGAGGTGGCCAGCAACAAGTTTGACTCTTGGGCACTTGGGTTTTCGAATATAACTCAATTGAGGTATTTGTCCATCCTGCCAAGGGGATTGGGCGGCCTTACCACTGGATATGTGCAGTGGCGTAGCATAGGTAACTGCTAATCAAGCAGCTAGACGGTAAGGTTTAATTTCGTTTTACTTGCTTATATCAGCTTGATATATAGTCTAGCCACTTGAGCAAACACAAATCATTATTTCGGATCTACGGCTATAGCAATACTTGACGGTCGTGAACAATAAACGTCGCGTCACGCAAAAAATATAAAACCGCGTCAAACACGAATTTAGTTGCTTGACCCAAGCGTCAGACATAAATTTACGTACTTGCTTCAAGCCGCTTGATCATTTCGGAACCGCTTTAGGCTCTTATTGCCTTTATATTAACTTGTTTACGGTGTAGTGGCGGTGTAAGAATATGCACTACCCCATAACAGCCCGTGCCTCTTGGCGATAGAAGGAAATCTGGGGCAGGAGATAGTATTAAGCTGCTGTTTTACGCTGGCATTCTGTGAGAGCGTGGTCCTGCCCCAGTCGAGCCGACCCATTCGTGCTACAACCATAATATATCTGCAGCGTGACTCTACCACGTAAAAATAAAAAATAAACATACATCGTTCCGAAAACAGCAAAACTACAATTTTTATTATGCGATTGCCAGTTCCTTTTCTTGTCAAGCATGGCAACTATGCCAAACATGCCACCTGCATTTTATAGCGGAGTCCTATGATAAGAAGTGGACTATATTAAGCTATAACGACAACGGTAACTTGTACATCTACTTAAAAACAGTTGCAAATAAAACGTATTTATAAAAGGAAGTCGTTCATTCCTATCTTCAAACACCAATCAAACAAAAAACAACTCTATTTCAAATAGATTAAGAAGCAATTGTTTCAAAACTGCAATAACGTCGCAAAATCCTCTGCGATTGCGATAATGCAATAAAACAAGGTTTATTTAATGCAAACGCACAACTACAAGATAAATAAGTACGGAAGCAGGGAGAAGGTCGCCTGCTACTTCCCTGATGCATTGCAGTCAACTGACTATATTAGAAATTCGAATAATTCATCGAACAACACGATAGTACTCAGCAGACATTTTGCTGAGTTAGCTCTATGGCTTCGTTCTGATCATATTCCATCAGCAGAGTTTGCTTTCTTAATGGGAAAAAAGCTTTCACAGAATTGCGATGTATGTAACAAAATTGAAGATGTATACTATTTGTTGATGGAGCGTGTTCAGAACGAAAAAGATAGACAGGCTGTGCTGAAAGAGTTTCAGGCAAATGTTTTGGATGTCGATCTGCAAAGGGTTTTATCAAACCTCAAATCAAGAATGTCAAGAGAAGTTATTCCGATTTGCTATTGAGACGGAATGACGGAAAGCATATTTTTTGTAGAATTAGGGTGAAAAAACGAGCACCAGTCTACCTGATGGTAAGTGGATGCTGTGGCTCATAGACATCTACATTTAACCTCGATTAAAAATCAAAATTCAGATGCGTTGTCACCCTTGAGGACTAAGATGGAATGCCTCGTAAAGCTATTATTCTACTACAGCGGGTCCCCGGTTCTCTACACTCACCATACGAAACACAGTAGTATCAAGATGCTATTTTACGCTGGTATTCTGCGAGAGCGTGGTCCTTCCCCAATCGATCCGACCCTATCGTGCTACAATCATAATACAGCGGCAGCGTGGCTCTACCACGTGTAAAGTAAATGCATAGTAATTTTTTACTGTGGTATAAGCGAAAGTTTCTTTTTACTTGAGTAATTTAATCAGAACTCATAATTATATTTTCATATTTTGTTCAATAGCGTTAGCAGTAGATCGGCACGTCGTTTCGATAAAAGTCCCAAAAAGAAGAAACAGATAGTAATTTCAATCCGATTAACGAAAGTAAATAATTCAAATAGTAAGAATTATAGCCCCGTGGGTGTTGAGAAACTAAAACAAAAGACGGGCAGTAGCATATTCCCGACAACAACAGAAAATAATAGAAAATTGTGGCTACCAACCCGCCTGGCAAGCGTGGCAACTATGGCAAAATCTCTTCTATGAAGCAATCTATGGGGGGAGTCCTAAGCTCTGCCATGGACTTTTGCTGGACTGTGTAAGTAACAATAACGAAATTACGCCATCAATGCCACGTTAATAGTACAGTCTACAAATTAAACTGAAGGGCACAAATGAATTTAAGGTCAACCTGATGCTAATGGGCTACGGCAGCCCATCAACTTCAACTTCTGCGTTGTCTCCTCCAAAGACTAAGCCGCTATTTCTGTCGTCAAAGAAGAGTATGTGTTCTGGCCTGGAGGGTGCAAAGAGCCAGTATATGGACAGGCTAAATAATGCAACTGTAGGCCGCTGTACCCAATTACCATTAAATGCAAATCTCTTTGCACTCTTTGCACATTCGTTTGTTATTTCAATTTTATTTTTAAAAAATGCATCTCAGCTATCACATCATTATACAGATTTTTGATTGGAAAGAGACTATAATTAGAAAGAGATATTGATACTTTTCTATGGTAATAGGGCGACAAAAGAGCACATAGTCCATCTGATGGTAAGTAGGGGTCGCAATACCGGACCACTTTTCAAAAACCGGTGTTTTCGGTATTAGTGTTTAATGAATACCGAAATTTCGGTAGATTCGGTATTTTAGTTTTTTTTAACATAGTGAGCAAAATATTTAAAAATATGTAATATAACCGTAATTTTCATAAGGGAATTGTCACCAGTCGATCAATAAAAGTTGTGTTAAGATAAGAAAATTACATTTATTTTAAAAAAATTCAATCGTTTATTTAAAGTTTAATAAATAACTCACTGCTGCTAAGTTATTTTAAACTATTTAAACATAAGAAACCTCGAGTAATCAGCCTTAACAATAACATTAAATACTCCTGCTAAGTAACTTCTTCATATGCTTACTTCTTCACGTTCTTATAAACTTCTTCATTATTCTCAGCTTTAATAAAACATAAAATGCTCCTGGGCGATTTATCTTTTTTTTTTCACTCTTCTTCATGGAAATCGAGTAAGAGCTTTCTTTGCTCCATGGTATAGTTAGAAAAAGTCATATATATTCTTCAGTTTACGATCATCTAAAACTTCTATGAACGTTAAAATCTACCACCGGGGCCAAAAGCGATATTTCTAGAGAAGAAAATCTGGTTCATAGGTTAAATTCGATAGCAAAGAATGTTATAAATTTACTTTTAAATGAATTGAAGAAGTTTAAATGAAACTAAATTTTACGAATTTTATTGCGTATTTTAACTTATTTTATATCCCCGTCCCAGTGTCATAGCTAAACACGGCTACCTTCAGTTAACAATTATTAGTTTTTGGTGTACGCAGAATAGGCGTATCTTGAAGTCTTGCAATTGTATGCTTGTTTTGGGACTTAATTTTATAATTTATAAGATCCCAAGCAGATGGTAACACCCAGCCATTCCCTCGTCGTAGTAATCTTCTCCATAACATTCCAAAGCAAAGTCATAAGAATCGTGATCTTCCGGTTCTCTTAGTTGAGTTTGGGAACTGTTTTCTTTTTTATATAGCACGTCTAATATCGCTAACTGTATACCATGAGCAAGGCATCGCTGGTGGAAAAGTGCTGCTTCTCTACCAAATGCGATCATTACACTAGCACCGTCATTAGTTGTATAGGCGAGCGGGCGGATTCGTCGTCGGCTCAGGACTCGGGAGTAGGTACTCTCTCTCTCATTCACTCCAGAGTGTAGTCGCGAGACTTGCATTGCATAGTCGAGCCGCGTTGCCATAGCATCCACTATTTAAATTTTTTGACATAATATTATTTAATAAAGATTTATAATGAAATACCGAAAAGTCATAAATATCGGTTTCCGTTCACTCAATTCCGGTATTTTAAAGCTTTTGTTTCCAGTCCGGTATCCCGGTATTTTCGAGAATCGGGATCCCGGTTTGCGACCCCTAATGGTAAGTGTAGGCCTTATCTACATAAAATCTACATCTACCTCGAAATGCAGATGCGCTGTCTCTTCTGAGGACTAACATGGAATACCTCATTACCAGGAAAAGCGGTCTTATGGATCTCGCATCTCATGGCGACAGAGCGTGCCAGGCAAAGTACTAAAATATTTTATATTACAAAAATATATAAATAGTGCGGGTAGAAATATTACCATCATAACAGTATTGAAGATCGCCCGTGCAATCAAAAACAAACGGGGCACGCGAACACAAATACGTCGATTTAAAGATGTTTTACTAGAATTTACTAACTACCGTAATGAGAATTATTGTAATATTGTTATATTATTGTTATTTTACGCAGGTATTCTGTGCAAGCGTGGTCCCTCCCGGTCGAGCTGATCCATTCATGTCGCACCCATATGCACTCGGCAGCGTAGTCTTCTATATTATATATTTTCATAATTTTTTATTTTCATTTAATTCCAAAACCAATGATTAAAAATTCTGTTAAAATTATAGTGCAGTTGACGACACCTGGAACAAGATAAGGAATTGTCACGTACTAATTCTATACTTTTTGCCTTAGGCTACCACGGTAGTTAGCATTTACATAGTAATAGTAATAAATACTTAAATATGCTAGTCGTTTCGGAACAAGCAAACGACATAATCGACTATCAGACCGATAATAATATCACAATTCAGCGACAACACGTATTAAATGGGCGATTCTAATTTAGTACAATAGAGTACAGATAATTGAGAAACATAATTAAGTTATTATCTGGACTTCATGTTTATTTAGAGATAATCAAATACATAGATAATACACGTAACATTTTTTAATTTGAACAGATTTTTATTAACTTACTTTTTATTTGTTGTGGAATTTAGTAATTGATTTTAGAAAATAACTTCCCGATTAACTAGAAACTTGAAATTATGATATATGTAGCTCAAATTCAGATGACACTACAAAATTGTGAAAAAAAAAATCGTGCCAAAATTCTTTAAAAATTTCACTAATTCATGTTATAACGATCGTATAAAGAATGATTATGACAAGGCAAGATCTAAATAGTCGCGCTTATATAATTGTGATGACGAATTTTTTTTCCAACAAAGTTCATAACCTTTGTTCTGCAAAATACGGTACATATGGTCTCGTGATCGACCTCTAATCGTTGCGTATATCGTCTATCCGGAATAATGTCTATCCATTTTCAGCTGTTTTTGACGTGGTAGAGCCAAACTGCCGCTATATTTGTAGTAAAGTTGTGGCACCAATGGGTCGGCTCCTCCCGGGGAAGGACCACGCTCTCACAGAAAACCAGCGTAAAATAGCAGCTCAAAGCTGCTGTGTTTCGTATGGTGAGTGTAGAGAATCGAAGACGCATTTTACAAAAAACGAGGCATTTCACTTAGTCCTCACAGGTGATACCGCATCTGCATTTTGATTCCTAATCGAGTATAGATTTAGGATGTCTATGGGCCCTAGCAACCACTTACCATCAGTTGGACTATGTGCTATTTTGTCACCCTTAGTCTATAAAAAAAAAATAATATATGAGAATTAGCATACTTCAGTAATTTTTCAACAAGGATTCGCCATTTAAACTAAAGCCTCTTCAACGATATCACGTACTAGCAGCTCTGTAGCAAACATGAAAAGTAAAATAAAACGAAATCAAGCAAAAGCTTGAAGCTTTCAGGTTTAACTTGAGACTGACGTCTTTAGAGCACAAAGAGATTGAACGAGGGCTTCTTAAACTTTTTACAAACCCATTTACAGCAATAAAACTTCCGAGCGCCTTTGAAAAAGGGGATGAAAAGTTATTCTTTTGTTTCACTTGGTGATTTCCGATTCTGAGTCACCGACTTCTGATTATTTTAATATTATATAAATATAACCAAAGGCGTCGGAGTTCATTGTTAGTTCAAGCTCCTGTTCGAGTACCATTTATAAGAATGAAACATGCAATCAAAATAATAATAAAATTATTATATTTTACCCGACTGCCCCAAAAAAGAGAGTAAAGTGTTTGGAATGTATGTATGTAAGCATGTATGCACGCGTTTATGTATTTACTTATGTCTATTTCTACGGCTCGTTCTGTTCGACTTTAAGCTAGGATGGGTGTCGTTAGTTTGGACACAGTTTTGAAAGTAACATGAGGTATAAATTTTTTCTCTTTTTGGTAATTTTATTTACGTGGTAGAGCCATGCTGCAGCTATATTGTGGTTGTAGCACGAATGGGTCGGCTCAACCGGAGTAGGACCACGCTCTCACAGAATGCCAGCGTAAAATAGCAGCTTAATACTGCTGTGTTTCGTATGGTGAGTGTAGAGAACCGGAGACCCTTTTTACTGGAAACGAGGCATTCATTGCATCAGTCCTTAAGGCTAGCAACGCATCTGCATTTTGATTTTTAGTTGAAGATAATACCCAGTAGTGTTAATTACAGTTTCGACCATTGGACATGTTTCCAAACACCTTATGCCTGTATAGGTGACAGGTGACCGATACGTAACCACCATCAATCGTTCAGTGCCGAGAAGAAGAAAGTTCTTTCGTTTACTCAGCCCTTCTTCTTTGTTTTAGCGTTTCTCGCGGCTTGAACAAAGGTCTGCTTTACTCCCCTTTTACCAGTCTTGAACTTTTATTTAGGCATTCTATGGATTTGTATACCCTTATAGACGGCATGCAGCCAGTGCTTGCATATTGAGGCTAGTTGGCTGCCGGTACCGTATAAACCAATCACAAATATTGTTTATTTGTACAATTTTTTTTTCATAGGTTATAAAAGTATTTGGCGTTTGTGTTTGCGAAGCCCGATAAGAAGTCAACTTAGAAGCTATATAGCCCGATAAGAACTACGAAGAACTGCGGTTTTGTGAATTGCTACACGATATCTTTTTTAACATATTTTAACATTACATACAACAGAGTTAAAAGCCCATTTACTCTGCGTCCTGCACACACACTCACACTCTTCGTTCTATAGTCTTGTCATATTAAAATTAACGTTAACTCTGACTTTTGCCACAACAATGTTCTCTAGTGCCGGCTATATAACACATAAAACCATTATGTACCGCAAAAAGTACAGAAAAATATTGTTTTAAAAATTTTAATAAATGATACCCTTTATAAAGTAAGTACCTGCTTTTGTTTTACAGATACTGACGCTTGGCAAGTATGGCAAATAAGGGGGAACCCTTAAGCGGGGAATTAACTAGAGGGACTTGCTCACGGGCATGTCTGCAGATATGCCTGCCGGACTTCGCTACACACCTATAGGTGTGTGCAAAGTTTGATAGTGTAGGACCATTTGCCAGTTGAACGTCCGCGCGATCTCTTTTTGTCTACGCCTCTGTGATATGCCCGAACGTGAATGTCTGCAGGCTCACGGGCTGTCTGTTCACAGACACAAGAGCGACAGCAACCAGTGCAGACGGTCTTTTATTTTTATTTGACGAACTTTGGAGATTTTTAATTTGCAATCAGTTTTAATGATAATAAAATATTACGGGAAGAGTTTATACGACTCTATATCCATGCACAAGTAATTGTACAGGTCTCCTGGTTCATCAGCTTGTAATTCCTTATTTAAATTGATATATCTAAGTTTATTTCTATTTTTATACCATTCTTTCCACCGAATTAATAATAAATAAATAATAAGTATTGCAAGTCTATAATAGGTTGTCATCTTAATGTGCACGAACAACTAATTACGTAGCCCGTCTAAAACTGATGAGTGTGTGTAGTGTATGTGTATTATATATTAATAAAAATAAATTAGGGTAAAATGGTAAATATTAAGGTGCAGGGCCGGACGCTGTGTATGGCCGGTATGGATCACAGCATAAGTTTTTCGGCCAGTTCTACGTGGCTCGATCACGTAATAGCACCCACCTCAAGAAATCTGTATACATTAAGCTGGCTGGTACGCCCAACATTGTATACAGTGTTATTTTTCAAAGAGTATCCAAATTTTGTATTTAAGACTCTTTATTTGATAAAATTGATAAAAGTCTAACGTTGAAAGATCCGGCGAGTCATAGGTTTTCTCTAACCATATTCAATATTATCGCTCACAGTCTTATGCTTAGCTGTCAATTGTTCTTCGATTGGTAGGTACACGTACGTTAATTTCTTGCCGCGGTAATAACTTCATTTCATTTAATCTTTGCGCATCGCGTAAAACTTTCATTGCTTAAAATGTAACACCGCATCATTTCATAGTTTCATAGTATTCGCGGTTCGAACATTTTCGTTCCGTCCAAAGTAACGAAGCGACACTACCCGCTATGCTGCGGCCCATCTCTTGATCTGTTTCAATCTGCCGCCTCTTCCGACGCCCACGGGATGTAATGGGGTGGTGGATATTCTTACACCGCCACTGCACGGCTTTATCCTACGTACGTTTTTAGTAGGTACGTTTTACCTACTAAAAATGAAAAATGAGCTCCATTTATAATAAACAGGTAATACCACAATGTGTTTTTATTTTTACCTACAATCCCCACCGCACTCACCGATAGCTATAATTATCTTTATTATATTACATAATTTATGTTTGTACTGACAGAGAATGGACCATTTATCTCTACATCATCATCATATTCCTCTCACAGCCTATCAAGTCCACTACTTAACATAGACCTACCCCACAGATTGCCTCGTTCTTAAGAGAGATATTTGCCATAATATTTGCCAGTTTAAACAGATTTTTTTTATTATTTAAATTGTTATCAAGCAAATGGTGCTACTAAGCCCCTGTTTCAGTTTCTCTCTATCGCATCTAACGATCCCCACGTGATGATATTGGGCACGGGATGATATTGAGCACGGGATGATATTGAGCACGGGATGATATTGAGCACGGGATGATATTGAGCACGGGATGATATTGGGCACGGGATGATATTGGGCACGGGATGATATTGGGCACGGGATGATATTGAGCACGGTATGATATTGGGTACGGGATAATATTGGGCACGGAATGATATTGGGCACGGGTTGATATTGGGCACGGGATGATATTGAGCACGGGATGATATTGGGCACGGGATGATATTGGGCACGGAATGATATTGGGCACGGGATGATATTGGGCACGGGATGATATTGGGAAATGGATGATATTACATCATTATACAGCGAATCTACGCCAATATTAAACCTCTGGCGCGGTGTATACATTCGAAAATGCCGTAACCGAATCCCACATGCTGGTGACGGTCAGCATCATTGCTACCAAGCGTAGTATGTGCGATTGTGTATTGACGCTGTTCACTAGTACTAATCTCTGCCGCTTTCGGCAATAGCGACCGCTGTTTGGCTCCTACATAGAATAATTAATAGAATCAGGCGTTACTTTGCGGAAATCTATTAAAGATGTTTAAAAAATTATAAGCTAAGGTACACTCTACTTGTATAAACGACGGTGGTGTGTCTTTCCTAGTGTAGTGGTGTTGGCAGTAGTAGTGCCGGGATAAGTGGTGACGGGGATAGAGTACGCTTGAGGGAGGGCTTCCGCCCTCGTTGAGGCAGGGCGGGAGGTGCTCTTCAAACTAAGTAAGACACATTGTTTTATTTCATCACGCGGATCCAACTACAAATTTTTTTTTACATTTTTCCTACATCGAAGTCCTTTTTTTTAGCGAGAAAAGCACGAACACATTCAGGGCAATCCCGAAAGCACAAAAGACCCTGCGTGGTATTTGCAAATATATTTTCAAGCTACCTCGACTTTCTTGACTTTCTTGAAAAGGCATTAAATAACGTTAAAAAATGTATAAGAATTTGTAATTGCATATATTGAGTACAATAGTGATATTAGTTATAGAGAGCATATAAATAACCCTTCGTTTTAGACTACTTCTCATATACCTAAGTAAAAAAAAAAAATAGGAAAAACGAGATGTTTGACAAAACCAAATTAGTAATGCTTAAAATTCGATTGTTTAGCCATTCCACATCAGATTTATGAAGACTTCTACTGGATTTCTCATTCTCACCTGCAGCCTGCGAGCGGGTTGATGGCGCAAAATACCCAGCACTGGTCAGTCATATGAGCAGCCCTCCATTCTATCACAGATTGGTATAATTTGGATTCAGCATTTATCAATGGGTTTTCCGCAATCAGTCGGCAGCCGAAAACTTATCTCACAATCACCAGGATATACCAGGTTAATGTGAATTTCGCATTTAGATAAAACGGTGGTGTATTCCATACATCCATCCCATCATAAAGAGTATAAAATAATTTAAGTATTAAATAATATAAATCGGAGAATATTAAAATTTTAAAATGATCGTGACAATAACAACAACACAGTGATTACTGATTACATACCTCTCGCTACATTTCCTTGGCCGACCGGCGCCCCGTTCACTTTAATCCGTCGCCCATCTGCAGTACATTTCAAAAGCATATTTCCAACATACGCTCACGTGGTGTGATCCATTCAACATTTCATTTCAGCAACAAACGTTTCAGATCATAATAAAACACTCAGTTACTACACAATCTTCGGCCTCAATTGATTGGTCAGTGGTCACCTTCGTGACGTCAAGAGTCAATTTGAAACCACTCGACAGCTCGACACAAAAACTTGTTATCTTGCTGTCTTTTAGTAATTACTTTATTTGTAATAATCACGTAAATGTTTACACAACTTACACACAGCTTCTAGTGCACAAGCATAATTTATGTTAATTTTGTAAAACACACAATTTATAAACTTATATAAAAAATATAATCCACGAAACCACACTGCACCGCTTTAATCAAATCAGCGATACAAAAACAGCAACATGGACTGTAATATGTCCACTTTACGCTCGTTCTTCGACAATCAACAATTTGAAACTGAAACTGAGGCGAATGAAGAGCAAACAGACGAAATACGAAGAACGGATTTGACAATCCTGTGTGTCAATCAAACCAAGCACACCAGAAAGAATAGAGCTGTAGTGAAGTTAGGAACAAAAAGAAATGTTGACATGCAGTAAAATGTTATTTTCCAAAATGATACAAAATGAAATAGATTTGGTAGAATTTTCTATAAGTGTTAGTTAATAACACTTTAATATGTTGTTTCATGATTAAATTAATAAAAGAAAGATATATTGTTTTTGAAAAATTTCTTCCTGTTTTAAAAATATGCTTTTAAATGTATCGATATTTTTGTTTCATTCTGAAATACTTTTAGTGGAAATACAGAAATACTTTTGGCCCCTTATACATAGAACACACTTAAACAAAACATAAAAGTTCAACGTTTCACAAATGACTACGTAAAATATTTTGCTTAACAAAGTAAGTATTTTGTATTCGTCATCGGCTAGATTTTATTTAAAAAATGCAATATCGAAAAATACGAAAGTTTTTATTTAAAATTTAGATTTGGATGGGAATAGCGTATTTCATTGCAAAATAGATCTGCGTCAGGGACAATTCGCACGGTATTTTTTTCGGATTCAAAATGTTGCAGATTAGCAGAATTCACGAATTTCAACACGAACGCCTTTTAATTATGCAACATCATCGATGAAATTGAAGCGAGCGCGTATTGCAGATAAGATTTTCATCGCTATTTTTTCAATTTGACGGGGTGTCTGGTGTCAATTCCTTTATGTAATCAATGTAGCACCAACACCAAATAGTAAACTTCCAAAATTTGCCAGAAGCGTTCACTGCTTGAGTAACAAGAGAACAAAACACGTTATTCCATGGGTTACTACTTTCAAAAAGCGCTCAAAACGAGGGAATTCCTACACAGCACACTTGTAAAGCTTTTAAGTCAACCTTGTGACAGTTTTGATTTTGCGTCGTGTGACTTCCAATTATTCAATAAAATAAAAAATCTACTGAATGTGATATAGTTTTCATCGCAGTAAAATATATAAATAAATTTAAAGAAACAATGGCAGAACTCGTTTTAGTTTCGCAGAAATTTCCAGATGGTCTACGTACATTGCATATTATATTAGTTTTAATTATCTCGCTGTTTAGAAAATACTTTAAAAGAGGTATATTTTTAAGATCGTAATTAAAATTATTTAAGGCGCTACTAGTTGTACAAAAGTTATAATATATAGCTTGCAACATTAACCATTAACAATAATTTCGGCGTCCCGCCATTTTGGTATATTTAGAAGCTAAAAGTTATTGTAGACGCCGTTCGTTGTTAACCCGGCATTTTCTGTTTTATTTAATAAAAAATGGGTAAAAAAGACAAGAAAGGAGAAACAACTGATCCTTCTAGTGAAGAAGAATACGTCGTCGAAAAGGTGCTCGATAAAAGAACCGTCAAAGGAAAGGTTGGTATTCTGTACTGCGACATTACAATGATTCGATTTGACAGAAATTTTTATGAAATAAATAACTTTAATTAACATTAATGTTTAGTGTAGATTTATTATTTAAATTTGATTGTAAACAAAGTATTGACACTAAAATATCTTGCGTTTTATATACATAGATACCATTGACGTATCTAGCATCTAAACATGTTTAGATCATTGAAAATTATAATAGACATTCGTGTTACTCAATAAAAATAACTTATTATGATAGTTATTAACACTCCAAAACTATAAGTATTAGATTGTGTGCATTTAAAGGTTACATATTTTAAGGTTATTACATTGTGGAAAAGCAATAGACTAGTAACTACTATCAAGTATATATATAGCAATAAATTTGTAGTTTTAACTAATATTTTTAGTGTTAATTCATTAGGTTGGCATTAGAACATAATGTTTAGTATTGTATTAGATTTCAATTGCTTCATTCACTAGATCGACAAATCCTTGATATTTTAAACAAATATTACCTCTTAGGCTTCTCCCAATGATTGCTTAACTCATACTAGGCAAGTTAACAGGGTTGGCTACTTTTCTATGATTTAGGCAGTTGACAGTAAAATGATTAAGGCCATCTCCTTTTTCATTTTCCCTCCACCGCCTTGATCTGGGTTGTGGATTTTTTTACAACACCGTTACTAGGCAATTATATTTTGAGGGTAAAAACAATTTTGGGCCTCTATCTTAGGAGTAAAGATATATTAGGAATAAGATACAAGTTTCACAATTGTATTATAATTTACAGCTTGTCTATAGACGTCCGGTACTTGATTTCATTAATGCTTTTAGTTTAGGAGACTTGTTACGGTTAAGCTTGAACCAATTACACTATTTTTAGATGTCGGAAATGTGTTTTGAATTAAGGGTCGGCTTTAGTAATCTGCTGCACGATTTAAGTGATTATTTTAGGTTTAGTTGACAGGCAATGATGCTATTGATTACCATTTAGCTGCTTTTTATGCCGGAAATCTTTATTTTTCGAGATATCGATAGTTAAAGTTTTGAGGTTATATCGAGGTGGCTAGACATCCAGTACTTGATTTTGATAATGTTTTTAGTCTAGGAGGCTTGTTAGGGTTAATCTTAAACCTACTACACTGTTTTTAGATGTCGGAAATACATTTTGAATTAATTACGATAAAAACAAATTTCACCAAAAATTAATGTAAAAGTCAATTTGTTCTCGTATTATGAAGTAGATTTCCGATACTTGATTTTTTAATTATGTTTTCAATTTAGGAGGATTGTCAGGGTTAAGCTCGAAACATTTACACAATTTTTGGATTTCAGAAATGCCTTTTGAATTAATTACTTACGATAAAAATAAATTTCACTTTAAATTACATATAAAGAAATGCAAATATGTCAGTTCATTTTTTTAACACAGATACACTCATAAAAAGTTAATCACTCGGACCTAGACAATCCATTTGTTGTGGTGGAGATGGGACTTATATACAACAAATTGAGTTGCAGTGGAGAGCAGTCAAGAGGTTTATCCAAAAACAAAATTATAACAATTCACATTACATTATTTCATTTACCACTCTAGTAGCAGAGTTAAGAGCAACTAGACTTTATAGATAAAATAGGTCTAATCGGTTTTAAAACCGAATTAGCACACCCCGACTCCACATAGTCTTGTCTGCCCTACCCCTAGAGTGCTTTTGTAAAGCCGTAGGCACGGAGGGAGAGCAGCCCCCGCCCGCCTCCGCAGCTTCGGCTTGATGGTCGCCTTCGGCGACCAGCCTCAGCCGCTACAGCTTGCTTAGGTGCCTGTGATTTGCTACGCAAGGGCAAAGGGGCTGCGCTTCCCGCAGTGCCGAAGCCGTTGCAGAAGTAACTGCGTCAATATTCCTGTATAAAAAAATGAGGTTATGATTTTACAAAACAAAAGGGGGTTTCCGGCGCTTCCCTCTTTAAGGGTGAGGTTCCTACCCCAGCCCCCCCCCCCCACTCGGTGACCATATATTCATGCGGTAGATTACTAAAAAAATTCATAAAAAAATGGGGGGGGGGGGTTCCGGCACTTAATTCTTTTAGGGGAGGTTCCTACCCCTCCCCCCATCTACCCGTCCACTCGGCGACCAATAATTCGTGCAGCAGATTACTAAAGAATTACCTTAACCCAGTAATGCCTAGCACGTCCATATGGACACAAAAATATGGGTAAATTTAAATGCTTAATATGGCTACACTTTATTTAATTTTAAACATTTCATTGTTTATACTATACCACTAAATGTCAAAGTTTCATTACATGTCACTGTCACTGTCATAATATTGTTGATTCGCGGGTTTAATCATTTAATTGCCGCTAATCTCAGTTACGGTGAAATATGGATCCGAGAAGAGAGTAAGTAATATTATTTTCAAAATATTGGTTTTATTTATGTTATTTTTGTGCTAAATTACTAAGACATAATTGAGTTATGTCTACAAAATGGTAAAATATTGCTTAGATTTGATTTAGCATAATATTTATAACACTGAACTTTCTGTGTCCATAAGGACACGCTAGGCACTAAGCATTGCATTACAAAAAGTAATGTATTATTTTCAGATTCTTCGATTTCAACCAATTTCTGGGTAACGGCTCCCTAAATGAAATTCTTGATATATTGTGCGAAGATGAAGAAGGTTCTGGTGAATCTCCGATACCAGAATCAATTTTTATAGCTCCTCCTGATCCAGCTATTTTGACGGACGACGATTCAGGTGACGAAGATAGTGGTGGAAGAGCCGAGAACTTGAATGCTCAGCAATTAACAGCTGGTGCGGAGGTAAGGTTTGAGCAACGATACCAAACTTATAGAGACACTCTTCATTTTGACGATCTTTGTGGCAGAAAAGCGAGAACATGGATCGATGGAACCTTAGAACCATTTTTGGGATCATTTCCAGAGATTGCAACTGACATCGCTAGTCAATCAGCCGTCGATTTGTTTGAGCTTTTTATTGATCACTACATTATTGACATGTTTATTCTGCAATCAAATCGCTATGCTTTATGGAAAAACTGCCCTGATCCTAAGATCACAGCTGCTGAAATGCGATGCTTTATTGCTATTCTCATTTTGAGTGGGTATTCGCCCAATGCTAACAGACGGCTCTATTGGAGCACGGAGATAGATACCCGCAATGAGCTTATTTGCAACTCTATGCGGCGCAACAGATTTGAGGAGATAATGCGATTCATGCATTGTGTCGATAATAATGAATTAGACGTGAATGACAAAATGTGGAAGTTGCGCCCTTTAGTAAATAAAATAAAGGCTAATTTTATGAAACATTTTGTCCCTGAACAAAATCTGTCATTCGACGAAACTATGGTCAAATATTTTGGCCAGCATTCCTGTAAGCAATTTATCAGAGGAAAACCCATCCGGTTCGGCTACAAGATATGGAGCCTGTGTACTCCAGATGGTTACTTGATAAATTTTGAAGTTTATCAAGGCAAGGTTCCAAATGCCAATCCACTTTATGAACAGCACTTTGGAAAATGTGCCACTCCTCTTCTAACATTTATCGACGAGTTTACCGATGAAAAAAAGAAAATGCCTTATCATTTTTTCTTTGACAATCTTTTTACAAGCTTGAATCTTCTGAACTACTTTAGACAGCAAGGATATGGAGCTACAGGCACAGTGCGGGAAAACCGCCTGCAGAAGTGTCAAAAATTGACTTCGAATAAAATGTTGAAGAAAAAGCCAAGAGGTTATTATGAATCTGCGATTAGCAAAGAAGATGGTGTCCTTGTAGCAAAATGGATGGATAATTCAATCGTTTGCATCGCATCTAACAATTTGGGCGTGCAACCGCTGACTACCGTGAAACGGTATTCCCAAAAAGATAAACCATTTGTTCAAGTGCCACGACCATTTCTTCTGGGTGAGTATAATAAATATATGGGTGGAGTTGACAGGATGGATGAAAATATAAACATGTATAGGATATACATCAGAGGAAAGAAGTGGTACTGGTCGCTATTTACTTGGATGCTAGATGCATGCGTGCATAATGCTTGGCAACTTCAGAGAAAGAAAGATAAGATGCCACAGCTGGAATTTCGAAGAGAAATTGTTCTTACCTACCTAAAAACTTATGGCATAGCTGCTAAAGGTGCAGGCAGACCTTCTACGTCCAAACTGGCTGATACAGCGCGGTTTGACAGCATAAATCATTACGTTCGAAAGTGTGTAAAAAAAAGAAGATGCGCCGGCCCGTACTGCAAATCAAAGAGTTCTTCTGTAAGAACAGAATGTATGAAGTGTGACGTTGGCCTATGTATACCATGTTTTGCAATGTATCACCAGAAGTAATAAACACCTACCGTTATAATGTTTTTATTTCTTTTTATCTAACTGCATACTTCAAGATAAATTTCTCAAATCCTTAGCTATTGTAAGCGCTTAGTGTGTCCATTTGGACACGTGAATTTTCTCCAACTTCTAATATATTTGGAAAAATAAAATTTATGCTAAGTTGATAAGAACCCATCATTGAACAATATTATATATCCAAACTTAAAAAAATAAAAAATAAAAAAATTCGGGCATTACTGGATTAATTATGATAAAAATAAATTTCACTAAAAATTTATATAATGAAATGTAAATATAATAATAATAATAATATAATTTATTTAGTTCCAAACATATACACAAATTAACGTAACATAATTATTTAATGGAATGAACTAAAAAGGCGTCTACTCAGTAGAAATGTTATAGAAACCACATAGTGGTAACTACAACTACTGATTTTCAGTAAACGCCAAAGACATAGGTGGAATGGAATAAACTTAACTTATTACACTAATCACAGGTTCCAACACTTATAACAACTTAAAAATAAAAATAAAACTGTTAGCATTTAGGAAAAGGGCGCAACAAAAAGCCAACACAACAAAAAGCGCAACAAAAGGCATGTGCAAGGCACAAGACACACAATTAAATTATTTGACAAGATACAAAAGCAAAATAAATAAATTTAAAATAAGCAAGTATTCCTTAGTTTTATAATATATAGACACAGTATACTTTATGTCAATTTATATATGTCAATTTGTTTGTGTTTTTTTTAAAAGTTAATCTCTCGAACCCAGACAATCCATTTCTGGCTGAAGACATGACTCATATACAACAAATTGAGCAGCAGTGAAAACAAAATTATAACAATTCACATTACATTGTTTCAGTCAAAGCAACCTGACTGTATAGATACAATTAGTAGAATTTGTTCCAAAACCGAACCAGCATGTCCAAACTCCACATATTCTTGTCTGCCCTACCCCTAGTGTTTTTGTTAAGCCATAGACGTGGTGGGAGTGCAGCCTCCACCCACTGTAGCAAATTTCAGGCAACCATGCAAGCTGTAGCAGCTAAGGCTGGTCGCTGAAAACAACCAATAAGCCATAGCCAAGCCGTAAGGGTGCCTGTAATTTGCTACACAAGGGAAAAGGAACTGCACTTCCCGCTGCGCCGAAGCTGTTACAGAGATGATTTAACAAAAAAAAAAACATCAAGGGGAAGGCTAGGGACGGCTTTTTCTGCACCCAACACCTCCCCGTACCCCTCCCAGCCCTGTACGCAAGTACCGGATGTCTATAATTTTGCCATGTCCTTTGTTGTTGCTCTCTGTAGCGGGTCTAGCCTCTTTATACTATCCTCACTTTTTTATGAGTTTTACAAAGAGAGAACTATGTAAGATGCCAGAAAGATCTTATGGTCTATAACTACTCAGATGCCCACTATGCCATTTGATTATGTCACTAAAGTGACCCCAGCGCCACTTGTGAATACCTGTCAAGTGCCCCTAATTGCATAGATAAAGGAGGGCCCTACATGCAGGGTTACACAAAAACACATATTGTGAGTTAATTTTTTTGAATAACAGGGCAAGTGTTTGTTTTTTTGTGTTGCTAAATGAATGAGTCATTGAACTTGGGTATTATAATTTAATTTATGACACCTTGTTTTTAAATAGAGCCTCATAAAGTTGAAAATAGTGAATTTGAGCGCAACTTTTGCAAAGCTGTTCATAAATCAAAAAGCAAATCGAAGACATAGGGATTTTTTATTCAAAACCCTTTTTGAGAACATACACAGTAAGAAAATAATTTAAAAGATACCTATCGTAGTACAAAAACATGCTATTACAAGAGTTTAAACTTACCAAACATTTGAGTGGCACACAGCGTAAATATGGTTAAACTTAAGATAAGAAAATAATTTAAAAGATACCTATCGTAGTACAAAAACATGCTATTACAAGAGTTTAAACTTACCAAACATTTGAGTGGCACACAGCGTAAATATGGTTAAACTTAAGATCTATTTATAGAATTAATAACTCATATATTCACAAATAATTGATACATCAGTATCAATTATTTGTGAGCTGTTAAGGATGCTAGTAAAAATTGTAGCAGTATCTGTTATCAATATCCAGAAATATTAGAATTAGTGAATATACTCTCATAGGTAAAGCAAATCGCTGCCAGTTTTCCGAATTTTTATACCACATACTTAAATAATTGATGATTGATGATTCTAATCTCATTAAATTGCATTTTTGATTCCCTTTCAAAAAGGTATCACATGTATAGTATGTGAGTATGTTATCAAACAAATATGTTTAAAGCAAAAAAATTGCCATAAAGTAAGGCGCGATAAGGTCGGGTATAGAGATTGCAAAATCCGGATTTTTTGAAATCCGAATTTTTGAATTTTCTTATGATTAAAATCCGGATAATCCGGATTTTTCGAAGTTTTGAGGTGATTTGATAAAACTGAAATAAAACAGCATAAATCATTTAAAATCTACATTTATTCTGATACGACTGAATAAAATCAACCAAAATAAACAAAAATCATTGTAGTGGCGGTTAAGAAAATCCACTACCCCATATCTTCCCGTGGGTGTCGTAAAAGGCCACAGAGGGAAGCAGGCAAAAGATGGGCAGTAGCATCTTCCTGATAAAAGTAACAAAAAATTGCAGTTACCAACCCACTCGCCAAGCGTGGCAACTATGGCAATATACTCCCCATGAACAACGACGCAAATAGACGACCCCCAGACCATGGTAACGGCAGGGCAGGGGGTGCTTCAGTCGAGTCGAGTCGTTTTAGGTGGCAACTCAATCTCCAGTGGAGGTTCAGTTGCCACCTAAAACAAATCGACCTGACAAATTAAAATGCATGCAGCTTGAGGACTGACGAGAAGATCCTGGAGCTGGAAGAAGAGATAGACAAGTTGTGTTGGAAAATTATAGGATTATCCCAGGTTCGAAGAGAGGGAGGACACGGTGATTCTCGAATCCGGCAACTCGTTCTATCACCAGGAGGAAGACCATCTGTCCCAAGGAGGTGTTGGATTTATCGTCCACAAGTCTCTCGTTAACAACTTTATAAAGATTGGGAGTGTGTTGACAAGGGTTGCGTACCTTGTACTCAGAATCGTCAAACGGTATTCGCTGAAGGTCATACAGGTTTACGCACCAACGTCGGCACATCCTGATGAGGAGGTAGAGGAAATGCATGAGGATATTCCTAAAACCACGCATTCTTTTAAGACTCACTATACAGTGTTAATGGGAGACTTCAACGCGAAGCTGGGCACAATAAAAATCAGTCCGCTGAAGGTAGGGAAATTTGGGATAAGGTAACGGAACCAAAGGGGCCAGCAGCTGGCCGACTTCATGGAGCAAGAGGGATTCTTTGTGATGAACATTTTTCTTTCAGAAGCGGCCCCATAGAAAGTGGACCTGGTCAAACCCCGATGGTTCAAGAAAAAATGAGATTGACTTCATTATGACGACTAGACAACAACTGTTCAGTGATGTCTCAGTGATCGCAAGGGTAAACACTGGCAGCAATCACTGAATGGTTAGAGGCACATACAACCTAAACGTTAAGTTAGAGAGATCTCGTCTAAAGAAGTCAACGCGAAGAAGCGATCGAGCGGAACAAGGGCTCCAAAGTCTTCATCAGAGGTCTGTCTGTCAAAAAGAGCCAACTGTCAAGGCTGAAGACTGAGTGTGGCAGCGGAAACGATTTCCAGGACACCTGAGATTTTGAGTGAGATTGAGAGGTTCTATGGGCAACTGTACACATTATCATTGGAGCCACACGCAAGTGTTAGTAACGATCCAATAGCAAGTCTTATCCGACACTATTCCGATGATATCCTGGACATCAGTCTGAGCGAGATTAGAATGGCTCTCCAGCACCTTAAAAACGGCAAGGTCCCAGGCGAGATTGGAATTACAGCGGATCATCTGACAGCGGATGGAAAACTGGTACTTAAGTCCTTCAGAAGCTGTTTTAATTCCGTCCTCTATGGTGGCACTACGGAGGTGTGGAGCAGAAGTATGGTGGTCTTGTTCTTTAAGAGAGGGGACAATGCTCTCTTGAAGAACTACAGACCAATTTTCCGTCTGAGCTATGTCTACGTGCCGTTTTCGAGAGTCATTACGAATCGTCTCGCACGCAGACTCGACGACTTCCAGCCTCCCGAGCAAGCCGGTTTCCGAAAAGGCTTCAGTACCATAGACCAAATACATATCCTACGGCAGATTGTACAGAAGACCGAAGAGTACAATCTGCCACTTTGCCTGGCATATGTGAACTATGAGAAAGCCTTTGATTCCGTCTAAATTTGGGCGGTGCTACAGTCCCTTCAGCAGTGCCAAGTTGACTTTCGGTATATCGAAGTGCTGAAGTGTTTGTACAGTAGGGCTACGATGGCTATCCGAGTACAGAACCAGAGATTGAAACCTATCCAACTGCAGAGAGGTGTAAGACAGGGTGATGTTATATCCCCCAAACTTTTCACCGCTGTATTGGAAGATGTTTTCAAGCTAATGGACTGTAAAGGATACGGTATTAACATCAATGGCAAGTACATAACTCACCTTCGATTTGCCGACGATACAGTCCTTATGGCAGAATCGCTGGAGGACCTAAGCACTATGCTCAATGAACTCAATAGTGTCTCCCAACAGATAGGTCTTAAGATGAGTAGGGACAAAACAAAGATCCTGTTGGAGGATGTCGGAAGAAACAAATGTCCATGTCACACCTATGCTGGTAGTAGTTGGGATCACTAAGCTTGAAGTTGTTGACGAGTGAGTTTACTTGGGACAAATGGTCTGTTAGGTAAGTCCAACTTTGACCAAGAGGTTAATGGACGGATTCAACTCGGCTAGGCAGCGTTCGGGAAATTACAACACATCTTCTAGTCAGGTATACCTCAAAACCTAAAAATGAGACTGTACAACCAATGCATGTTGCCAGTGTTGGTGGCTGTATAAGGACACACAAGGTGCTACGGAAAGGGCTATGCTCAAAGGTTTCTCTGCGTTATAAACTTCGAAATGAGGATATCCGCTGTAAAACCAGAGTGACCGACATAGCCCAACGGATTAGTAAGTTGAAGTGGCAATGGACCGGCCGACCGAAGAACCGACAATCGATGGGGAAAAATGGTTCTCAAGTGGCAGCTTCGTACCGGTGGGCGACCACCCACTAGATGGAGTGACGACCTGGTAAGACATGCAGGAAGTCGATGGATGCAGGTGGCTCAAGACCGTGCTTTGTGGCATTTCTTGAGGAAGGGCTATGTTCAGCAGTGGACTTGTGAAGGACTGTAATGATGGTGGTGATGATGAAAATAAACAACAAAACATGTTCATAAACTGAATGTATTAGCGTATTAGAGTAGGGTAACACCTACCTATTCATTAGTTAGAATTAAAATTTGTAGATAAATGTAAAATATCATCCATTAAACTCAATTTTCACTAAAATCCGAAAAAACCGGATTTGAATCTTAAAATCCGGATTTATAAAACTGGAAAATCCGGATTTTTCAGTTATTTTCGAATTTCGAAGAATCCGGATTGCAATCACTGGTCGGGTACACACTAGGTACGAGTCTGGACCTGTTTACCGGCTATGGATGGGTTTAAAGCTTGAAAGCGCAAAATATCATACTTAAAGGTAACAAGTCCGAACTATGAATAAAACCTATACTCATTGAAATATGGCTCTTTTTTTTAACAACTATACTCAAATGTGCGTTTGTAAACCACTCATACACAGGGCATTTTACAGGTAAAAAATCTTGTTAACCAGGAGTTAACTAGTCAGTTTAGGGAGGAAATGTGTTGTAAACCAGTGATTAACAGGGTCATGTCAGCGGATAATAAATTAATTTTTCATTGTTTTTTTTTGCTATTATTAGTACAAACTAGCTTATCCTCAAAATCAACTAAATGTCCACAGCCACACCTCAACTCGCTGTTGCTGATATTATGTGTAGTGTATATTTCCATTTTTCGTATTTTCATTCACCAATTCTATGGTATAATGTTTTTTTTTTATAATTTAGTAGTAGTGTATTTTTTTAATGTAGGTATTTTTTGTATTTATTTTATTTAGTATTTAAGGAATTGCATCAGTTCCTGGCCCAGTCAATATTAGCGATAGGTTTTAGGAAAAAGTAATATCAGTGGTCAGTGCCGCTGGGATAGCCCTTGGGCCAGGTTGTTGCACCTTGCATAGTCTGAACACAATGTTACAGGTACTGGTGACAGGTTATTTTTTGTTACTAAACTGCTAGTATTTTTGTAAATAAGTACTTGTCTATGTTTGTCTATTATGTATTGGACTACACAAATTTTAAATTAAAAGAGTGAATTATTCATTTCAAATGGCTATGTTAGGTTTCTGTTTTTTTTTTTTTTCTAGGAAAATAATTCTGTTAATTACTTTACGGCCCACTCTGAAAATCATGTATTCATTCTACCTATGTCAGTTGTGCTTCTGTGCCATTAAATTCCATAGGACATATATATTACATGTTTATAGTATAATAATTTATATGGTTTATTTTATATAACCATTGGCATTTGTAAATAAAGCATGTTGTTTAAGAATTTATTAGTAAAATTTATGTGCTCTTCTAGATCCAGTATTTGTTAAAGTGGAAAGGCTACAAAGAAGAGGAAAGTACATGGGAGCCAGTTGAAAATCTTGATTGCGAGGAGCTCATTAAAACATTTGAAGACAGCAGGAAAGAAAAGGAGGTATGCTTTTCAAGATTTTCGTTAATGTTTTTCTTTATATATATATTAGGTCAATTTTTAAATATACCTAGTTAATAAGCTTACACTTAATTACTCTGACCAACTAACTACTTAACTTTAAATGTAGGGCAGAATTTCTCAAAAATAGCTGCTTTATATCCCCTTAACCAAAAAGGACTAATTTTTCGTTATTGTGATGTGTGATCCAAATTCATACATTATAATAATGATTGGGGAAGCACCATGCTCACACAAAATACCAGCATAAAATAAGAGACATATGATGAGTAGTAACATGAGACGTAAGACACTCAATAAGTTTGGAAATATACAAAAAGTATTCTAGATACTATTAATATTTATTTCACGTCTTTTCAAAATATTCTCCATCGTAATATATAAGTTCCATTCGCCTAAACCAACTCTGAAAACACTTGCTAGTCTTGATCTGACAGGTCGGAAATCGCTTCTTCGTAGGCAGCCATGGCTCTATCATATTGATAGATCCATGTCTCGTCACCAGTAACGATTTCTGAAACACGCCTAGATGCCCCGTTTTCAAAGCGTACACGCATTTCATGGTACCAATCCACATGAGTCTGTTTTTCGGTTTTCAAAGAGCAAACGAGGGATCCATAGAAAACAAAGCTTCCTCAATCCCAGGATGTTGATGTAGGATGGTATGACTGCTGCCCGAACTAATGTCTGCAATCTTTTCAATGTCCGTACATGTGATTTGTGGGTCTTCCAACATTAAAGTAGTCAATACATTTTCTGTCGTCATCCTTAAGACTAATTTTACCAACTTTTGAATTCAGCAAACCACCTCAAAATTGTTGCGCGTGATGCAGCTGAGTCCCCTAATGCTGATTGTAACCGTAGTAAACTTAATTGTTCCGTTAAACCAAATTTAAAATCATAATAGATCATAGCGCGCAAATGTTTACGGTTAAGATGTTTCCTCTAGGGAACAACCTTGAGCGTTCGGTCATATCTCGCGTAAAAATACGCCTGAATTTTGGAATTATTTCAATTAAAAAAGAAAAGCGAAATTAAGAAATTAAATAAAACGTGGATAAAATAGATTTTTAAATTATCTATCCATTAGTGTAATCCTGAAATGATTAGAGTGTTGCCTTTAGCAACAGATGCATGTAATCAGTAATTCGTCATTTTTTTAAAAGTAGATTTTAAATGTATTTATAACACATATAAACAAATTAGAACGTGGAATGTGATGATAGGATATCGAACATTAATAACGTGCTTTTGGATGTAGCTTATTTCTCATCACTAATGAGATAATACTCTCTGAAAAACGCACTTTTGCAAGATTTTGGTCGGGGTACCGCCTTAAGATCCATTGTTTTAAATGAAAAGCGTGAGAAGCATTGCAGGAAAATTAATAGAACTTTGTTTTTTTTTTAAAATTGAGCAATTGGCTTATGAAGTTCTATTTTTAAATAAATTTGCTTTTTGGAAACATATAACACGGGTGCGTTTCATTTTTAAAATTCGCGCGTTTCAAAACTTATTGAGTAATCTACGTAGGGAACCAGATCCTTTCACTGAATGCATGAAAGCAAATTTGGAGCATCTGGGTGTACCAAAAGAAAGTGATGTGAATTTTGTAAGATTAATTAAAAAGTGGGTTGATACAATCTATATATATATATATATATATATATATATATATATATATATATATATATATATATATATATATCCATGGGCAATATGGACTGTTGTCCAAGGAAACTTAGTTGGGTCTGCCTTACATATCTTCGTAGATATCATTGCACATATTGATTTATGTATTATTGTACCAATTATATTATTTAATAGTAACATGCACATTAACACTGATTACTTTCTTTCTTGTTTAAATATATGTCCTCGTTTTTAAGTGTTGCTTTTTATTTCATATACACCCACGTACCTACTTACACGTCTAACACCAATCTGTGACAAATAATCACTGATGGACTACTGAATACTGATTACAAATAATAATCATATTAACGCAACAAAATGTTTAACTATCAATTATGAAATGGAGATTGCTCATAGTATGAAGCTATAACTGGTTTTTTTAATTCTCTAAAATAAAATAGCTAAAATAAATATTTAATCAAAAAGTTTTTAATGTTTATAAATTCTGAAAGACGCCGTTGTTTGGCGTTTTCCGCGTCAGAAGAGTTTTGCTATTTTTCTAAAATCATTATTTACAAAGACTGCGACTATAATGATGTTGTATGTATGTAAAACGTGCACATATAAAAGTATATCGCTTTAGAATAGAAATTGGTCAAGTTATGGCCAAAATATAATTTACGCCGATCGGCGTCATTCGACTAAGAATGACACATTAAATGACGCCGTTGTGCGTTCAACGCAACAAATAGGTAGCCTTTGTGGTCTGACATTCGTTTATATGTTTTGCATTTATTTATAATTTATATAATTTGGTTTTAGAAGTCAAAGAAGTCTGAAGAGCGTGGTAAAAAGCGAGTGCGTGAGTCCAGCGAAGACACCAGCGTGACAGGGCGCAGTAAGGGGCGTGCGACCAGCGTGTCTTCAATGGAAGAGCCTAAGGAAAGCAAACGAGAGCGAAAGGAAGACAAAGCAAAGTCCGGGTTTGATAAAGGACTGAAAGCTGAGAAAATTATTGGTAAATTCGATTATTTTATATTCAGTTTCAGAACAAAATCCAAAAAACCCAAAAATACTTCCTTCTCTTCTCTTACTGCATTAAAAAATCTTTTAACAGTTTTTTTTAATTGTTTGTGCATTGTGATGGAAAGATCTGCTTTGCTTGCAATCTTATGTACATTACGTTGTATGGTGTTATGGGGTTTGTCCATGGGTTATGTCCTAGTGAAATTGGAGTACATGTAAAGCTTGTTTTTAAAATATAAGACCTTTCTTTAAATATGAAAAAGCATATTAGATCAACTGTGAGCATACAACTCTGCCATGAGTTGAATATAGAAAATTAAATTTATCCAAATCTTAAACATTTAATGTATTATTTTGCAGGTGCATCAGATGCTACAGGCGAACTCATGTTCCTAATTAAATGGGCAGATTCCGATGAAGCTGAGCTGGTGCCTGCCAAGGTTGCAAATGTCAAATGCCCTCAACAAGTGAGTTAAATTATATATTAGTGTTCCTATAAAAAAAGTTTGAATAACCAGTGTTAAAATTCATTTTATTCCATATGCAATGTGCTCATAAAATATAAGAAATAATTTTGGAAATACTTCCGCTTACTGTTTGCTACTTTAGTCTGTATTTTTGTAAGCCGTGAGCCTTATGTCATAAAGTGCTTGTTCTATTTTCAATTTTATTTAACAGTATAAATCTAGTCCAGTTTAACCCTCAGAAGACAAAAGTTTGATCTTCTGTTGTTATCTCCTCAGTTTCAAGGCACTCCCCTTGTTGCCTCAGCCAGTATTGGAATCTTCGCATTTGACATATCGAGTGACGTGCAGTTTCGTGGTCACTTGGAAGAGAAGGCCAAATCGGCCTCAAAAAAGCTTGGCGTGCTCAGCAAAGCGGGACAGTATTTCATGCCGGCACACCGCCTGCAACTTTACAAGGCGCAGGTTCGGTTGCACATGGAATACTGTTCCCATCTCTGGGCTGGGGCTCCCCAGTACCAGCGCCTTCCACTTCATCGTATCCAGCGCAGAGCGGCTCGAATCGACGACGACCGAGTGCTTTCCGATCGGCTCGATTCACTGGCGCTGCGAAGAGATGTTGCATCTCTTTGCGTATTTTATCGCATCTATCACAGGAAGTGCTCTGAGGAATTGTTCGGATTAATCCCAGCCGCCAAATTTCATGAACGCACTACGCGGCAAACATCCGGATGCCATCCACACCATCTGGATACTTGGCGGTCCAAAAAATATTCACAACGCTATAAACATTACTAATATTCCTCTTAAACACTCGTGGTAAGCTTAAATTGCTTGTGTTATGAGTAGTTCACGCCAGTAGTCGAATGGCGGATTCGAACCCACGACGTTTTTGAGTTAGCGGTCCGCGCCCTGCCATTTGCCTACTGTCGCTTCAAAAACTCGCACATTTCCCAAGGAGTTTTCTTCCGCGTACGACCTCTCTGTAGAATAGTTTACCATAGCTAGTTTTCCGGACAGATACTAGATAGATAGAAAAGAGCTTACTCCTTTCTAAATGACCGGCAACGCACCTGCAATTCCCCTGGTGTTGCGGATGTTAAAGGGCGGCGGTAGTCACTTAACAACAGGTGAACCGTATGCTCGTTTGCCCCCTCTCTTCTATATAAAAAAACGGTATTTCAATTGTTCGTGCAATAAACACATGCCTTTGTATTGCTGTAAAATTGAAACTGATGACAAACTCTTTTGCAGGTGATTGCATTCTATGAGGAAAGACTAACGTGGCACACGCCCGCGGAATCTGAGTGATCCAACAACTGCAGGTCTTCATTTAATTAATACAAGACTTTTAAAGTGGCCGACTTGAAATATATTCAGTGTGGTGCGGGTTGGGGGATCTCTTTCACTTTTGCATTTTACTGTGCAATCTCCAGTGTATTGTGATGTTCCACATGTGTTTATATACTTTATGAAGATGTCTGCCACGTATGTGACAACATAGTTTAAAAAGTGAAAAAGTTTATTATTGTCCTTTATTTCATTACTATTTTCTAGCTGGCCATTGGAAGATTTCAATTGAAATTTTAGTCCTAATATTTTTGTAATGAAGTTTCTTTAAATGTTTAACTAGTAAATGTGAGAGTTTTATCCATTAGAATTTTAATTTTGTTTTAATTTTGAACTAAAAACTTGTTCCTTTTTTGATTTGCAACTATGTCTAGCTGGAGGAACTAGTTGTTTCAATTACATTGTATAGGTTTAAAATATGTTTAAAGTGAATATGACTATGCGGCACAGTAAACATACCACAAGAGATACATATTAAATAAAAAATCATTTCTAGAAAGGGATAGTTTTATTTAAATATGAGAAGAGTAAGTTAAAATACATTAAAATGATTTGAAACATTTACATGAAAAATCCAAAGACTTCTATGTATAGTACCAGACCGGTAATTCAGAACAAAAATTGTCCCAGCTGTGGATCGCGCGGGCGCCGACTGGCCAGCTCGCTAAATACGCTACGCAGTTTTTTTCATTTACTATCATTACTGTTTTTAGGCAAATACGAAATAAAGTTATATACTTACCTGAAGTTAACTTCAAATCACGTTAACAATGTGCGCACATAAAATAAATAATGACAGCATTTTCTTAGTCACATAAAACAAAAACCCGTGTTACTTTGTCGAAAACAAAGTTCGCGGTTTACAAAAGAAAAGAATTAATCTTCTCGCACGCTTAATTTAATGCGCAATATGTTAAGGACCGCAGAGCCCTTCTAGTGACATACATAGAAGTATGGAAAAATCTAATCTATTGTCTAATCTACACTTTAACAAGTCAGTTCTAATACAAATATATCTCTGTACTTAAAATAATTTTTTTTAAGATCTTAAAAATTCAAATGTTCTTCACCCATTACTTTTAAATTTTAACAAAACGTACGTTGCGTTAGATATGCGTGTTTTGGAAAACTATGAGCTGAACCAACACGTTTTTTATGTAAAATAATACATTACAAAATTTTCTATTATTCATGAATCTATACAAAACATATTATTTCTAAATAACCTTAACAACTACGTTCATTGAAAATTGTAATAGGAAGAGACAGTTAACGCTGCTTTCCTCCAATACCTGTGAGACATATTAGGCGCCCTATGCTATAGGGGCGAAAAGATTTTAAATATAAAAAGTGCGTGATTTATATATTATGTGCGTACTTTTTGATGCGTATTCATAATTAGTTGCATCACGTTTTCTTCAATCGTAGATTTTGCTTACAAATAGTTAGGTAGAACTTATTAAAGTAAACTGTTCATATCTACATATAAATATAGCACAGAATAAATATGTAATTGACTAAAAATATACGTGATAAACATGATTGTCTTTATATATACAAAAATACAGATGTGAAGAAATCAAGGTAATAAGTGACATTACGTTCTTGTATTTGAAAATCAAATAGTTCTAACTGATCGATAAAATCAGAAAATAGTTTACTTTCGTAGTAAATATAGTTACATCATCCTTACAGCCTATCAAAATCAACTTCTGAAAATAGGCTTTCCCTGTAGATTGTCACCTCGATGGGATATTTGCCATCGCTGCCACGCTTGACAGGCGGAGTTGGGCAACCGCATTTTTTATTATTTTGAGTTATTAGAAAAATACAACTGAACATCTGTTTCAGCTTCCTTCGGTCCCCTCTTACGACGCCCACGGAATGATCTTATACGCTTACGGATTACCTTACTCCGCCACCATACACTGTACCTCAAATACACTGAGAAAATAAAGTCATACGTAAAAAATAGCATTTCGAAAGAGCTATTTTCTTTGCGTCTTATATTAAAACACCATTGAAGGTAACATAGTACTTAATGTAACTTACTTAGCTATAACAAAGGGTTTTAAATATTAATTTATCGAATAAAGCTTTTTGTATAGTAATTCAAATTCATAAATGCTCATGACACTGATTCATAAACTTAGTTATTATATTATGTTTTTTTTTAATAAAAGAAAATACTTTTATATGTATTTGACAGAAATAACATTCCAATGTATACATATAGGTCTGTAATATTGACATAACTGACTTCTTTTAAGTTCAGGGGGTTATATGCACGCTATAAGAACATAAACAACCATTTTTAATTTTTTTATCCATGTCAATCTGTCCGGCCCAATCTTTGGAACGTCTAAACTAATTGTGACGAAACTACGACGAGCCTACAGTTTATTGGAAAAAACTTAAAACTAAAATTGCTAAAATAAATGGTCTTTGATTATGTTAAATCTAAACAACGCCACATTAATCAATTCGAACCTGGCAAAGCCGGGGCGGTTCGCTAATTTTTATTTGTTACTATTCACTTTCACATCTGTACTGTTTTGTCACGGAGGTTACGTTTTGAACAAGTAAATCTGAAGGTAGTTTCCAAACTTAATGTTGTAGCCAAAGATCAAATTTTTGCTTAAATCATCGTCCAAATTAATTATAAATAATAATTATGCTTGATATTTGTAGTCATGCTTGCTCAGTCCGTTGCTGAAAAAAAAAGAAAAAAGTTCATTATACCAATAGTTTTGTTGACTGCCTCGTTGGTTTAGTGGTTGTTAACGCGAGTGCTGATCATGAGGTTTCGGGTTCGACTCCCGGGTCGGGCAAAAAAATTAATTAATGAGTTTTTCCTTAAAGAAATGAAATCCATGATTTGCGACTGATCTTTCTCCGGTCGTGAAAGTTTACCGTCCCTTCAGACTGTGAGAGCGAGGGAATAGAGAGATAGAATAGAGAGTGCACCTGTGCTTGCGCATACACTTAGGCACTATATAATCCTGTCCTGCGCCGATGGCTACCCTCCGTTGAGACAGGCCGCTGTGACCGGACTTCGGTCTGGAGGACATTCTTACTGTGGTAGTGTTGCGCGAGGACGCACCTGAGCTGCGCAACGTGTCCGGGCGCGTGCTGCACGAGCGGCGCCAGACGCTCGGTGAAGCGCGCGAAGTTGCGCTCGAGCTCGCGCTGGTACTCGCGCTGGTCGCTGCCGATCAGGTTCTTGTTCTTGCGCAGCGCATCGTGGCATCTGCAAACGTGCCACGTTACTCAATACTGTGCCAGTTCTATCATGCGAGGGTTGGCTGCCATATGCTGCTTGTGAGGACGGGATTAGCCAATGTGACATTCCACAATCGATTATTTTTGTAAGGAGTTCACCTGTTGGTAAGTGACTACTACCGCCAATGATCATTGCATGATCATTACATGATAATTACATCTGCTACACCAAGAAAGGAATTGCAGGTGCGTTTCCAACCTATTAAAAAGAGTAGGCTTTTCTTGAAAATCTCTATGTCGAATTGGTCTGCAAAAATCACTGGTGACTACCACCAGTGATTTTTGCAAAAATCACTGGTGGTAGTCGAATCCACAAGGAAGTTGGACAAAGAAGAAAATTTCTCGTGAATCGCACACTGCTAATCATCCAGATACCGCTAATAATCTAAGACGGTATCGCGATATGCGATGGTGTTACCGTATAAAGGTTGACTCACGCTAGACAGTGTCTGGTCCGAGCCGAGTGTCGGACGTAGCACGGTCACCGAGCAGGTCCCGTGCCTTTAGTTACAAAAACAGGCCTCGACCGAACGATTACCGTTGCGCCGTGATGCAGTATACTCGTCCGATAAAAACTAGTGTTATAACTATGCTACAATCATGTTGAAGTTTGACGATCTGGAATTAGCGGCAATGCGATCACTCTGGACGATGAAGAATCTGATAAATCTTACAATACAAGCCGGAACCGAGCGGTTGTCGCTCGGTGTAACGTGTGTCCATACAAAATACATATGTAATATTAGTTGACCGTGCTACGGCCGACACTCGGCTGGGATCCGACACGGTCTAGCGTGAGTCAACCTTAATTTCTCAGAGCACTCCCCGTGGTAAAAGAATATGCAAACGGATCCAATATCTCTTCTTAGCATCGCCAGTGCGTCCGTCAATCCGATCAGAAAAAACTCGGTCGTCGACGATTCAAACCGCTATAATTGTAGGGGAAATACGTACAAAACGACATACAGTTTTGTTTTTGGGTCATAACTCTTTATTAATAAATCACAGGATATTCATATTGTACACCAGTAATCTTTGGTTATATACCTATGAATTCTAATAGATATTTAAAAGATAAACCAATTTTTTTTCTATTAAAGTTTAACTGGAGTCAACGAAAATCCATTTTGTCCATAGCATATGGACAAAATGACATACACAACAAAATTTATAAAATTAAAGACAAAGCTCGCAAATGAATCGCTTTGTTCGTTTGGAGACATCCGCGCAAAAAGCGTGGGCCCACTGCGAAAAACTTAAACACCGCAACCAGTCTTCTCCTGGTCTTGACCGGGAAAAAAGATCGTTGCATAATATGTAAGCGCAATCCTCTTCGTCATCTTGAGCGTAGCTTGCCAAATTTTCTTCTTCACCGACTTCGAACAAGGTTGGTAATGTTTCTTCTCTTTTATGCAGGAGCTTTAAGCTTATGTTTTGACTTAATTGTGTTCATGTTTGGAGGAGAGTCAAAATCAAAGAGGTTTGTTGTATCTTTGGTTTACGTTTTCCCTGGCCACTTATGTGGCATCCTTTTGGGACAGGTGATATATCCTGAATAGGTACTGCTAGAGTATAGAATAAAGGGCGTTCTTTATTACCAACAGCTTTTGATTTGGAGCAGGTAAGATAAGGTTTGATGAAACCAATGTTTGATGTTAAATTAACCTGAACCTTGAACCTTGTTCAGTAGAGTCGGTTGTATGAACTGTATCGTTTTTGTAAGGTGTTTTTGTAAAATTTTATCTCTAAAGAAATTAACAGCTTTGAATAAAGGTGAATAGTTATGCGCAATGAGCTCATTGAGATCTTATGGACAAAACGACATACTATGTCATTTTGTCCGTTACTTGTGTATGTCATTTTATCCTTATAGCGTTATAAAAAATCAAAATTCATCTATAAATTCAAAATGAATATTATGTACGGAAAAAAATTCAAATGCAAAAGCAAGATAAAACTATGAAAAATATAATATTAATACAAAAGACACCTTGCAATCAAAAAAAAAAAACTCTTAACTTACCAATTTTTGTCGTCGGCTATGACACCCGAACGAAAGACAGGCGCGAGTTCACGTTTTGACTGATTGGTATGAGCCGGTAGTCACATGATATAGTTGTCTAGGGCGAGTTAGAATTGACAGAATTTGAAATATGATGCCTGTGTCATTTGGTCCGTGTATGCCATTTTGTACGTACTTCCCCTACTAGATAACTGGTAGAGCCATGCGGCGGCTTTTGTGTCGCACGGGCATAGGCCGGCCCCAACCGGGGTGGTACTAGGACCTCACAGAATACCAGCGTGAAGTAGAGATTTACCTCTGCGTTTCGCTTGGTGAGTGCAAGTGGTGGCCAGAGGGCCAATCCCCCTCCCCCCTTAACATGGTAACGGATTCAATTAAAAACTACCCCAGGAGGGTACCAGCACCCCTGGTGACGGAGAATCTCTCGCTGAGCATCCACGACCAAGTTATCCTACTTTTTCTGAGCGTGGGTATTCAGGTACGCTCATCACGCCGAATGGCTCGGATCACGTTTAACCGATCATGCGGGGAGATCTGTTGACTTGACTTTGCCTTGGCATATGGTCTGACACAACTGGTTACTTCGCCTACGCGAATTCCATATGTGGAAGATAATACACCTTCTCTGTTGGACCTTCTGCAGTAAAAATTCACGATACCATCTTCACCATCTGGATGCTTGGCGGTCCATCACGGCGTTTTACTAGGAGTTTTCTTCATCGTATAACTTCTCTGTAGAATTGTTTACCACCGGCGATTTTTCCGGACCGATACGACTTAGGGACCTTTAAGAAAAGAGCTTACACCTTTCTAAAAGGGCGACAACGCACCTGCAATTTCCCTGGTGTTGCGGTTGTTCATGGGCGGCGGTAGTCACTAACCATCAGGTGAGTCGCATGCTCGTTTGCCCCCTCTTATATATTAAAAAAAGATAAATAAACTCTTAAAAATATAGAAACTGACATCAAAGAACTGAAAAGAATATTATCATCGAAACCGGTTGACGCGGTAGAGAATTATTCGCCCATATGTCATGCAAGTTCCTATTAAAGAATATAACAATTTTTTCTTCTCATCATCACACCTTATCTGAAAACATATGGAACCAACCCTGAGATATCCCCTTTCTAACAAAACAAAAATCACTGAAATCGGACACGGTGGTAAAGAACCAACCTGGATCAGACAGAAAATATTCCAACCAATTGAGATCCTCGTTTTTTAAATTGGTTGTAAATTATAAACAAGTAATATTTTTTTTAATTTTGTCGTAATAACATTTTATATACCACGTTTTTCTGTCCTCCATTGTGATACGATTCTGAGTTATGTTCAAAATGTTAAGTCCAGCTCATCGGGCAGTGCTCAACATTTGAATTGTAAGATTCCTCCCGCAACGAAAGACAGACAGACAAACAAGAAAGTGACAATAAAAACGTTTAAATTTTAATTAAAAACTTCAAGACACGTTGAGAAGTTTATAAGTCATTCCCCCTTAGTACTTTTTTAATTTTTTACCTACCTAGCTGGTTTGCGCAGGTTTGCAATATATATACGAAGTTATTTTCGCTGTGTGATTCTATTGTTACGCCGCGCTCAAATCAGCGCACTAGCGCCATCTAGTGTCAGGAACGAGAGCGAGGGGAGCTTTGCAGTAAATGACATCACAAATCTTTCGACCAACAGCGCCACCCGAAGAACTAAGTTTCTGGAAAATCTACACTCGAATACTCGTTGCCTGGCGCGCATTTACCTGAATGTTCGGGACGCTTCTTTGCTAATTATATAAATAGGCGCTGCAAGATGCGATCGAGACAGAGTTGAACTCGGCGACACAAGCGAAGCTTCGGAGCGGAATTAAGTGAATTAGTGTGTTTAATTATTAGTGTTTTTAACTTTAATTTGTGTAAAGTAAATTAAAGTGTTAATTTAGGTAATTCTATCGGCAATTTTTATTGTCACGAACCTCAAGCTCGTAACACTATTATAGACCATACTTTGATTCCCTATGGACCTTCTATATTATTTTTATTAAAATTTATTTATTAATCATTGGCCTTTAGAAAAAAAAGGTATGTTAGATTAAAGAACTTTTTATTTGGTAGAGCCATGCTGCAGCTATACTTTTGTGTTCCACGATCACACAAAATACTAGCGTAAAATAGCATTATATTTCGTATGGTGAGAGTAAAGAACCATTTTACTGGAAACGAGGTATTCAATCTCAGTCCTCTGGCGTGACAAACAACGCAACTATATTTTGAGTCAACTGAGGATCGATGTAGTAGTCTGTGGGTCACAGCATCCACTTACCAAAACGCGTGGTAACCATGGTAATGTTACATATTTTTGCAAATGACATAATAGCTGTGATGTTTAGGTTAAAATAATAATTTGGATCAAACATGTTTCACCATGCCTGGTGTAAAATTATTAAAAAACAGATAATTATGGGACACCTAATTATGACAAGATATTTATACAAAGTTTTTTTTTATACAGAATGGGTGCCACATATATGCAATAAATGAAACCATATACTTGTTATCGCCTTTGTTGACGATATACAAAAAATGAACGTAATCGGTCCAGTAATTAGGTCAAAACGTAGAGTTTTAATTTTAAGCAAATTTGAACACTCTATAGAATTGGGTCACTAAGTCAATGATTCAATGAACTTGAATGAATCCTTGAACATTAAAAAGCGACGTTGCCACGCAGTGCAAACTATTGGTATTGCGACATATCGACAGCGGTGTCTTTTGTCGGCGTGCCACCCTCGTGCAACGTTGTCACTCTTCCAAGGGGTCAAGGTACGTTGTCTAAACAGAGTGTTCACTTTTACTGAATTTATTTTAATATTTATTTTGTTTGAAAATTTCACTTTTTTATTTTACGGGTTTTAATTTAATATTTAACTTTTCTACACTTCTACGGACTAATATTACTTGTGGTTTCATTTATTGCATATATGTGGGACCCATTCTGTATAAATAATGTTGGACTACAAAAGATATTAATTTTATAATAATAAATTCCATAATTTTTAAGCACTATAAATTAATTAACAAAACTAATATAAATATAAAAATTTACATGTAACTTAAAAAAGATATTTATTTCATAAAGGAAATCATTAAGAATTTATTTTTGTAATTAACATTAAGGGTGGTTTTATCGTCACGCCGCTAGACGCGCCGTTGGGCAGCGTGCTGTTAACAGCGCGCGCTTGAACAGCGGTGCACTATAAAACGAGATTTGTACCGCGCGATCCGCTGCTGTGAGACAGTCGTGTACAAAATGTATCACGTCAATGCTCTTAGAGTACTGGCTGTTTACATTTTATGGAAAAGAAGGCAACAGCGATTTAGAAGAAGAGTAGTTGATCCTTATAACGCTACAAGGTTACTAGTGAGAGGCGAACACGTAACATCTTTCTCCGATTTACGAGGAAATAATTATAAATTTTATAAATATTTTCGCCTATCAACAAGCAGTTTCGACGAATTACTCTGCTAGTTAGAGTTTTCTTTACGACGATCCAGCTTACGTTGCATCCCCATAACTCCTGTGGAAAAATTGGCGATTACTCTAAGATAAGTGAAATAAAAGAGTATTAAATAACATTAACATTTTTAATCAGTCTTATTTTAATCACACTCTAATTTTGTGTCCCATAAACATCTTCTAAGTCGCACTTCCTCAATTACTCGTCTCGTATCGATGTAATTTTGTATACCACAGTACCTAACGGCGCGTCTCAACGGCCTCACACTAAAACGCATACTGGCATGTAGGGGCGCCCGAACGGCGCGCGCTTGGGCAGCGCCGGTGAACAACGCGCGTTTACCGAACGGCGCTGCTCAAACGCGTGACTTTGAAACGCAACTACAACCCCAATACATATCCGAACGCGCGCGCACCAACAGCACTGCCGAGACGCGTAACGATAAAACCTGCCTAAGACGAGGGTTTTCCTCCGAAATTAAAAAAGGGCTTGAGCGCTCACTTCGTCGCATGCACATTTCTGCCTCCGTTAGTTAAAAGGACGTATCTACATATTTTTCCAGAACAGAGTTATATATATTGCCAGAATGAGAAAAAAAAGGCGCATTTGCGTATAATTTTTAATGTTAGCTTTCTTAATGATTTCTTATATTTACGCGAACACTATACATTGATTAAAACCACTTTTACGGATTTTATCGCGTTTTATTTTTAATACCTGACGTTTCGGGTGCTTTCCAGCACCCATGGTCACGGGGGACTGATGTGACTGACGTCCCGATGTCAAAGTTAACACGGAGTACCTTCAGCTTTTTAATTATTGTCTTTGGTCCGATCTACGCAGAATGAACTAACTGTGTTTTGAAGTCTTGCAGTGGTATGCTTGGGTATTTTATTAATTATAGGGTCCCAAGCAGGCGGTAGTACCCAGCCTCCTTCTCTATTGAAATTAGGATGTTTTTTAATTTCAATAGCCTCACGAATCATCCTTGGCAGGAGTCGATCTTCTTTCGCGAGGATTTGTGGTCTATCAAATTTAAAAAATTTAGCTTCTGCTCCTGCATAGTTTCGGATTTACCGACAACCAAAAAGAGGTATCTACATATTTAAATGTGGTCTTACTAAAAAGTTAAAACGCATCTAACAAAAACTTAAATAAAAAGACGTATTTTTGTATATGTGTCTTATTTTATTAAGAATTCTCTGTTGTTACGATACTAAAAAAGTCACTTCTACATATGAGATTCGCGGCGTAAGATAAAAAACGTAACTGACCATTTACGTTTTTTTTTGTTTTAACTTTATCGTATGCCTATACTGAGCAAAAAAAAAATACATTTATACCAGATGCGTCCTTCATTTTAAGTACATGGTGTAGATGCGTTTTATTTTATTAAGGAGTCAAAAAGTTTGTCACTAACATACTTAATACAAAAGCCGCAAATGGTAGAGGCGTCTTTTCTATTTAGTTTTCATATGTGTGGCAGGGTGCGGGAGGAGAGGAAGTGTTCGACATTCTGTCAGTTGCACCCATAGATAATACACTATATACCAGGTTGCGCCTACTTATATAAACAATGTACTCTGTGGCGGCTACCGAGGGAAGACGCAGCGGCTGCGCATCGTTAATTTCCCAAATTAAAGTAATTTTGTAAATAATGCTGTTTTAATACTTTCTGTGCATTTTAACCGCTAGGTTTTCGTCATAATATTATTTTACTATCGTAAAGTGTTTTAATTATTTGCTTATAGCCCAGTAATATTTATTAATATTATATTTTATCAGACTATCTACGATTTACACTCCAATTCAGTTATGAAATTAAATTTAATGATTTTTGTGTCTATTTTAGTATTCCACGATAATATAACTTATCTTAGTAGTCCCTAATAATTATTTTAAATACCTACATATTTTGTATAATCTTTTCATATTTTTCTAGTAAAGTTGTGAATTTCAATGTACTTATTTTGATAGAGGGTAGAGTTCCTTATATATACAATGTACTCTGTGGGGTAGATGTTAGTGGTTAGTTATATATAATACCTAGTAACATTAAATTGGTAAAGTAAGTAACAATTATTTTTTATTACTGTTACTATGTGTTAAGAAAATTAGTCTGGTGGATATTGGCGTTTGGCCTTCAACCACCAAACTGCTGGTTCAAATGTATTAAATAATATTACGCGGTGCGGCTATTAATTTAAATAGAATAGTGGACTGTATATGAGCGCAGTGCGAGCGGTGAATGGAATTTAATTTATTCGTGATACTGCAAATCCCCTAAATTCGGGATATAGGAAGGACGTGAAGGAATGCATGTGCACCCACCTGGACTTCCGCTGATCTGCCTCGTGTCTCGATGGCTGCCGGCTGTCTTCACACTTATCCACTTCACAGATAATCACGAAATATAGCGTTATTGCAAATGTCTATACTTTTTACTATATGCTTGTATAATTCAATATCCAAATTACACAAGGGCGGGAGCGATGATGCGAGATATAAGCGGTGCGGTTGATTGCGTGAGCCCGTTAACACACGAATGCACATGCTGGGCATAAAGGGCGGTAGATAGGAAACCGGAAATGGGCTTTGCAATAATCTTATTGGATAATAATTAACGAATCCCTTGAGCGTTAAGCGATAGTGCAAGTGGCGCGAACCCCCCCCCCCCCCGGCCTTGAGGTATCCTCAACTAGCAAGTAAAGTATAAAAATATAGATATATATAGATAAATACTTATATAGTAGCGAAATGAAGCGACGTTATGACCTAAGAATTAAACTAAATATATAAACGATAATGCAAAATTAACTATATTAATCACTGTGTTGGTAAAGGACACAGTTTGATAAGAGGGCGTTTTAAAGTGGAATTCTTAAGTTTAACTTGCGCAACACGTACCACACCATCCTTACCGGGAAACAATTCGGTGACAACGCCTAGAGGCCACTGAAGCGGTGGAGTATTATCCACGTCTATTAGAACAATCGTCCCTACAGAAATGGCAGTAGCGTTCTTATTCCACTTCACTCTACTCTGTAATGTATGTAAGTATTCGAATCTGAAGCGTTTCCAAAAGGACTGAACTAGAGAATCTATTAAAGAAAAGCGTGATAAGAGATTAATGCGTTCCTTGCTTAAATCTGCAGCTGGTAAGCATTCAAGTGGTTTTAAATTTATAAAATGTGCGGGTGTATGTGCGGTAGGTTCCGATGGATCACTGCTTAATACATAAAGCGGGCGAGAATTTAAGATACACTCGATCTGACAAAGAGTAGTAAGCATTTCTTCATACGTGAGGATTTGCTTACCTATTACACGAAACAAATGGGTTTTTACAACCTTAATATTGGACTCCCACAAACCCCCGAAATGTGGCTTGGAGGGTTGAGTTTCCAAACAATGCGATTATCAGTGAGCACCTGACTGAATGCCTTATAATATTCTTCTGATTTTAAAAATCCATGTAATTCATGTAAATATGAACGTGAGGCGACAAAATTAGTACCGTTATCGCTGTATATAAATCGACACGGACCTCTACGAGAGATAAATCTCTTAAAAGCGTCTAAAAAACCCGCCGAACTTAGATCAGACGCTAATTCTAAATGCACTGTCTTAGTAACGAGGCATATAAATAAACATAAATAAGCCTTCTGGCTTCGTATATCACGTTTACGCGTCAATGTGATATAAAGTGGGCCCGAAAAATCCACACCTGTGTGTGTAAACGCATTACACTGCTCTAGGCGGCAAGCAGGCAAGGCAGACATTATGGGGTAAATAGGTTTGGGTTTATGTCGAAAACAAATGTTACACCTATGAATGCGGTATCTCACTACACGGCGAGCTGATAATATCCAATATTTCTCCCGTAATGCAGCAAGTAAATACTGAGGACCAGCGTGGAAATGTTTATAGTGATAATAATCAATTATAAGATCAACAATATGCGAATAGATGACACACCCGTAAGCCTTTTCACTAGCGTCGGCGAAGGCTAGTAGCGACACATGGGATTTTTCATTTACGCCGATATGACGTGGAATCTGTAAATGTGAGATTAAAGGTAACTCTGATATATATCGCTGCCATATATTGACAATATTAGTGGGTGGAGTCTCATCCCAGTTAAGTTTAAGAACCCACAAGGCTTTAATTAATAATTTGGCGTAAAGTATTACTGGACCGACAAGTCCTAAAACATCGTACAAGCGAGCGGTTGCGGAGAGGATAGCGCGTTTGGTACAAGTGACCGGTGGCGGCGAAACAAGAAGGGAAAACTTATCGGTAGCGGGATACCAACGAAGGCCTAAAATTTTTAAAATGTCATTATCATCAAATGATACCGAGTCTTGTTGACGATGTGATGCTGGTATATGTTTTAAAAGCTCCTTGCAGTTACTTGTCCACTTAACCAAATCGAATCCACCTCGGCGAAACATTTGGATAAGTTGAGTGGCGGTGTTGACTGCGTTGTTGACGCAAGGCGCGGAGGGAACGAGGTCATCCATATAAATATCCCTTTCCACTACAGAAGCAGCAAGGGGATAGGACTCACTTTCGTCAGCGGCTAACTGGCGTAAAGTGCGAAGTGCGAGGAAAGGGGAAGAGCGTAATCCGAATGTGACGCGATTAAATTCATATGTTCGTATAGTTTCTTCTGTAGAAAACCGATATAAAATGCGTTGAAAAGCGCGATGGGATTTTTGGACTTCGATACACAAGTACATTTGCCTAACATCTGCAAAGAAAGCGATGCGATAAACTCTAACGTTTAATAAAATATTAAAAATGTCTGTTTGTAAATTTTGCCCGGTGTGCAAAATGTCATTCAAAGAAATATCGTTATCCGACTTAGCACTAGCGTCTAAAACGATGCGCAACTTCGTTTTACTTTTATCATTCCGTACGACAGAGTGATGCGGCAAATAAAAAGAAGGCTGTATACAATCATTATCAGAAACAGCGGATAAAATACCCTTATTAATGTATTCCCGTATAACAACATTGTATTGATCGCGAAGATCGGGATATTTGTTAAAGCGTTTTTCCAAAAGTAAGAGGCGTTTTTTTGCATTCATTAAAGAGTCACCCAATATGTCGGGCCTTTTCTTAAATGGCAGGGCGACCACATACCGTCCGTCGTTTTGGCGGTAAGTAGTAGAAGTATAAATGTCTTCACATTCCTGCTCATCACGGCTCAAATATAATTTTTGCGGAAGTTCTTCAATTTTCCAAAATTTTTCCATTATATCATTAAGACAATTTTGATTTAAATTTGTATCGTAAGAGCAGGAAACAAATGAACGCGGGGAATGATGTGATATAGCGACTTCAGCATCACCCATAATAATATATCCGAGTGATGTTTCTATGGCACTAGGCCATTGCGAATGAATTAAGTTTTCAGGCGACAAAAGTTTTATGTAGGTATTAACCCCCAATAAAATATCTATAGACCCAGGTTGATAAAACTGATCATCTGCTAAGCGTATTTTATCTAAATAGCGAATTTTTGAAACATCTACTATCGAATCTGGCAACTGACCCGTGATGGTCGGAACAACTAATGGTTCAATACGATAAAATTTGTTATCATTAAAACGAGACGTGAACTGCAGTGAAGTGACACCTAAAATCTTCTGGGACACACCACCGATCCCGTGTACTTCGGTAAAACGATTTTTATTCGAAACGGAAAGAAATAAGCGTTTACAACAATTCTTCGTAATATAGTCGCTTTGGGATCCGGTGTCAACTAAACACCGAATAAAATGTTCATTGCCGTACTTATCTACGACCTTTATTTTTGCAGTCCCCAATAAAGTAGTATAGCGCGGGAGAGTACTATAATCGCGAGAAATATTACATGAAGAGGTAAGTGTTTTTTCATTTTCCTCCATATTCGAATTGTGAGCGACAGAAGAATTTACCTTATTATCGTTAACTGCGCGGTAATTAATCGAATGCGCGCTGCATGCATTAGCGTTACGCGTCTGCACAACCTCTGAGTGTAACGTATTGCTACTACGAAAAGCAGTCTTAGAGCCATTCTGATTCGGGTCAGAATGAATTCAAGAATGGTGGCGCCGCGCGCAGTATATACACTTACGCTTCGATTTACAAAAAGAAGTCGAGTGTTTATTACTTAAACAATTAATACAACAATTGTTTTGTTTAATAATATCGTAACGTTGTTGTGTATTTAATTTTAAAAAGCGTGGACAAACATACAAGTGTTCATGATCATTTGATTTGCAAAAGATACATGAATGAGAAGGATCTGTATTAATAAATGTTTTACTAAATTTATTTGAAAGTGATTCGTTTCGATTATTATTGGATGTAGATAAAGTATGCGAATTATTAAATGTATGGCATATAGCCCTATTCTGTTCGTATAAAAATTGTACTAAAGAGGCGTAGTTTGGTATGCTAATTGTGCGACAAGATATTTCAAATGACTTAACAGTGTCATGATCTAATTTTCTAAGTGCAATATTTAAAAACAAAAAATCAGCTAAGTCCTCAATTTTAATTGCTTTAGAGCATTAATTGAAGCATCAAATTTGTCCATAAATTTATGATAACCTCCTTTTGTGTTTGCGTTCACCTGTGTTAAATTCAATAGTTGGTTAATATACGTAGATGCGAGTGTGCGTTCGTCATTATATCTTCTTATAAGCGCATTCCAAATAATGGAATAATTTTCTGCGGTAGGGGCTAACCCGGCACAAACTGATAACGCCCTGTCACTCAATTTGTTAACCAAATAATAAACACGTTCGGCATCAGTTAATTGTAAATTGTCGTGAATATATAATATGTCGTATGTCTCCGTTAAATGACATTAATTCAATTGGCGGAAGTGAAGTTTTTAATTTAGTAGGAAATCTATTTTCTAACGTAACAGTGGAAGGCGATGTGGATATTTTCGTAATTTGGCACTTAATACGACTATATAAATCTTCAAATGAGTTCCAAGCCTCGTAAACAACGTCTGCATTAGGGTTTAATTTTAAATGTTTAGTATTATAGTTATCTAGAACTTCTTGAAACTCACTACGTAATTGTTCTATATTCGAAGCGATGCTAAGAAATAAATTCTGCTCGTCCAAGAAATTAAATGCGCCCTTTGAGGTCTTTTGAAATTTTTTGTAATCGTTCGTAAATATTATTACGTTTAGCGATAATAATTTTTAAACTAACTTCTTCATCCGAAACCAGTTTAGATTCTTTGCTTCTCGTCGTCATTTTCAACAAACAAATGCGGACTAAAATTATTGCGATAAGTGACGGTAGAATTAGTTAACTGAGGAACGAAGCAATCTCGCGTTACTAGAAAGATGGCGGTTAATCAACAAGAAAAATATCATTAATGGAATAATGAAGCGGTGTGGTATGCGTTACAAAGGTATTATAATACGTGTAATAAGCGATGCGGGACAAATAAATATTGTAGTTAGTATAATTAGAACTACAATTTATTATGATTTAATAATATATACGTATATAATTTTTTGTAATATATAAAAAAATGAATTTACTTCTCCGGGCCTAAAGGTTAATTTAATCCCGGCCGAAGTGACCAAAAAATATATGGTGAATATTGGCGTTTGGCCTTCAACCACCAAACTGCTGGTTCAAATGTATTAAATAATGTTATGCGGTGCGGCTATTAATTTAAATAGAATAGTGGACTGTATATGAGCGCGGTGCGAGCGGTGAATGGAATTTAATTTATTCGTGATACTGCAAATCCCCTAAATTCGGGATATAGGAAGGACGTGAAGGAATGCATGTGCACCCACCTGGACTTCCGCTGATCTGCCTCGTGTCTCGATGGCTGCCGGCTGTCTTCACACTTATCCACTTCACAGATAATCACGAAATATAGCGTTATTGCAAATGTCTATACTTTTTACTATATGCTTGTATAATTCAATATCCAAATTACACAAGGGCGGGAGCGATGATGCGAGATATAAGCGGTGCGGTTGATTGCGTGTCTTCTAAACTTGTGTGAGCCCGTTAACACACGAATGCACATGCTGGGCATAAAGGGCGGTAGATAGGAAACCGGAAATGGGATTTGCAGTAATCTTATTGGATAATAATTAACGAATCCCTTGAGCGTTAAGCGATAGTGCAAGTGGCGCGAACATAGTCAATATAACTTATTTTTTGTTACGATATATCACGTGAAGTTTCATAACTACATAAATAATATAATTATTAATCTCTATTTTTATATTATAAAAGCGAAAGTTCGTTTCGTTTCTCGTTCACAATTTCATAAATTCATTTTCGTTCGTTCATAATTTTAAACGTGTATTTTTTGACTGTTGTTGTAAACAAATATTAAGTACAATTACTAACAAACCAAATTATATATATATATAAATATATATATATATATATATATATATATATATATATATATATATATATATATATATATATATATATATATATATAACCTCTGTTCAGTGACCGAAATTCAGACCGAATTATCTTGTTCAGTTTGAATTTTTTAAATAAATTTGATTAAAATAAAGACTTTCATCACGAAATAATTACTTGATAGGTAAAATGGCTTATTTCATTTGTAATAAAAGTGACGTTTTTGCAGAAGCGTCTTTTATTAGAAAATTTTTGGTGGCAAAATTAATATGAATAAATTAAAAATATATAATATCATATGTGTGCTAAGTATAAAAGCTGCATATGGCTTGTTGCGCCTTTTTTACTCAGTTGGAAGTGATTTGTATAATTTTTTGTGCTAAAATAAAATGCTTTTTTTGGTTTTTTTTATTAAAACTAAATAAAATTAAAAATCCAATACATGCTTATAATAGAAAAAAGTGTACAAAATAATATCATACATTAACATTATGACAAAAAAACATATTTACTACACAGCAGGCTTTTTCCTGTTTTGTCATAAGATTTTTTTCTCGAAATTTACTTTTTGTTGGATGCGACCTTTTAACTAACGGGGCAGATTTGTCCAGCACCAAGTAGGCGTAAGCCAGTCGGTAAACAAAAAGTTACTTTATTTGAAACGTTTTTGCATATTTTCATGATATAAAGGATCTAAATTAAAATGTAGCAATAATCTTATCATCCAGATGGTATGGACGGCATCGCGATGTGCGATGGTGGAATTCAGCAACTGGAATTAGTCCAAATATTTCCTCTGAGCAACTCCCCTTTCATTTTATCTAAAATATTGTATGATTATCGCTTAATAAAACTATTTTGTATATGGAATAATATAAACTATTTTAAAAATCCATTCGATGAATTTAGTGTTTCATGTGCATATTTTTTCCGAACAACTTATTTCAGAAAATATTAATTCTGGAGTATCAAAATAGAGTTTAAAACACAATATTTTTCGTGCAACCTGTCCTTAAAGTGACCTATTTTAGTCAAAATTTTTAATGTTTGCTATTTTGTTAACATCTACAACAAGCGCGCGAAGACTTACCGACATTTTGGTCCTCCAATGGTAGAAAGGGGAGGGGGGAATTCAATAATTATGTAATATGCTCTAATATTATTAAACTATCTTTAACTAGAAAGGAATGGAAGAGATGTTTCACATGTAAAATGTATAAAAGATGATTCTGGAAGGATTTTGACTGACGATGAAAGTATAAAGAAGCGATGGAAGGAGTATTTTGAGAAATTGATGAATGAGGAGAATGAATGGAATGGTATGCTTGAAAACCCACCAGTGAATATGGGCTTAGTGAGAGAAATTAGTGTGGAAGAAGTAAAAATGGCTGTTAGGAATATGAAGAATGGGAAGGCAGTCGGCCCAGATGGAATACCAGTAGAAGTGTGGAAGTTGCTGAGTGCGGATGGATGGAAGTGGTTGAGTTTATTTTTCGGTAAATTGTTGCAGGAAGAACAAATACCTGAGGAATGGTGCAGTAGTATACTGGTCCCCATTTTTAAAAACAAAGGAGACGTTCAAAACTGCAGCAGTTACCGGGGAATAAAACTCATGTCACATACTATGAAAGTCTGGGAAAGAATAATAGAGAGAAGAATGAGAGAAGAGTGTGAGATAACACAAAACCAGTTCGGATTCATGCCCGGTCGAGGTACGACAGATGCCATTTTCGCATTACGCCAATTGTGCGAAAAGTACAAGCGCGTGCATAAAAATCTGCACATGGTTTTTGTCGACCTTGAAAAGGCGTACGATCGGGTTCCCCGTGAGGTTTTGTGGTGGGCGTTAAAGATGAAAGGTATGCCTGGGAAGTATGTGAGGTTAGTCCGTGCTATGTACAGAGCATCCCGTACATGTGTACGATCTGCCGCGGGAACTACGGGCAGTATCGATGTGGCGGTAGGGCTGCACCAAGGGTCGGCATTGAGCCCTTACCTCTTCCTACTGATTATGGACGCTTTGACGTCGGACCTGCAGGATGAGGCACCCTGGTGCATGCTCTTTGCCGATGACATCGTGCTTGTCGGGGAAGAAGGCATCGAGGTACAGAGCAGACTGACGGGGTGGCAACAGAGGCTGGAAAGTGTTGGCTTGAAGATCAGCAGATCCAAAACCGAATATCTGTGCTGTGATTTCGGCGGTCTTCCCAGTCCTGTACCCATGTCGTTGGATGGCGCTATACTGCCTACCTGCTCAGATTTCAAGTACCTCGGTTCCCTCATTCAAGGCGACGGCGGAATAGATAGAGCTGTGCAGCATAGGATTAACGCAGGGTGGATGAAATGGCGACAGGTCACAGCCACAACGTGCGATCCCCGAATGCCAATAAGGCTGAAGGGGAAAATTTACAAATCGATCATCCGACCTGTCGTCATGTATGGAAGTGAATGCTGGGCCGTCAAGAAGAAGGATGAAAATAGACTGCATGCGAATGAAATGAGAATGTTACGATGGATGTGTGGTGTGACAAGGATGGATAAGATAAGGAATGAGTATATAAGAGGAAGCCTGAAAGTAGCGCCAGTGGTAGAAAAGGTGAGAGGAAGCAGATTGGCATGGTTTGGGCATGTGATGCGGAGGAATGAAAGTCATGTCACAATACGAGTGTTGAATATGAATGTGGAGGGACACACGGGCAGAGGAAGGCCGAATAAAAGATGGATCGATTGTGTGAAGAGTGATATGAGAATGAAAGGAGTAAGTATGGAAATGACGGCTGATAGAGAGGAATGGAACAAGAAGGTTTACTGCGCCGACCCCAGATAATGGGAAATGGTTTAGAGAATGATGATGATTATTAAACTATCTTGATAAAACCTCAAAGGCACTCGTTTTTTATGTGCAACTCTAGAAAAGAATATTAGCCATACATTGAGCTATTATGTACTACGTACTGGAGGCGACACTGCATTCAGCTACTCTGTTCCACTCAACTGCGGATGCGGTGCATACACCGCACTTTAATCAGTCACTCGCTAGGCGCTTGTTGAGTTGTCACGTGTTGTGTTGATTAAAAAAAAATCTCTTGATAAAAATATGCCGTCGTGTGTGCTTAGATATTGCACAAATAATTCAAGAAATGTCAGTAAAAACCAAGGAATTACTTTTCATCGGTTAAAAAGATACTTAATAAATAAAAAAGTATTATAGATTAATAATAAAACAAATTTTTCCTAAGGCGCCATCTCGTGTCATGAAATATAGATTATGATATTAATATGTTCAGATGCGACATTTCTGTGGTTACTTAAGTAAAGGACGAATATATTATTATACACATTTTTTTGTAGAAACATATATAAGTTATTATAATTAGGCAACATTTTTCATGTTTAAATCTGCTTATTATTCTTTTATTTTATTTTTAGGTTTCCACATCAAAGTCAAAGTGGAATAAATTCGTTCATATTTAACTCGCGTGCCCAGCATTTATGAACGACTCTTATTCTAATTTAAATAAATATATTTGAAATTTAAATGTTATGTTAATAAGTTTTGTTAAACATACACTTACTATGTTTTTTTTTTAATATTTGACATAGATACCTTTTAAAATATTCAGATAAAAATATCATTAAAATGTAATTGTGATATAATATTATTTAATATTATATTAAATTAGCAAATATAATATACAAATAAATGACAAAATTTAAATATTGTTCTGGATATAATTTACCTATTTAACAATACAATCTACTATTACCTACGGATCGTTCTACCTATGTTTATTCTATGATAAAAAAAATAACCGCGCGAACACAGAGTAGCGCACATTTTTTGTTTGAAATAGCTGTTCTAGTACGTAAGTATAAACCTATGTACGTTGTACATAATACTTCAATGGAGCCATAGCAGAGTTTATTTCTCCTGAAGATCCTCGTGTAGAGGCGAAACACGTATCGGACTACGGACGGTGGCGTGTCTTTCCTAGTGTTGTATGATGTTGGGTGGAATGGTGACGGGAACAGTGCAGAGGGCGGGAGGTGCTTGGTGTAAGGATCATCATTTTATTTCATTACGCGGATCTTAGCCGATGAATTTTTAACATCTTTAAAGAAATTAGTTTTAATTACAAATAATATCAATTTAGTAAAAATGACAAAGTAGATTACACTTACTTTTTGGAAAAATCCTTAAAAGCGAGACGCAGTTTGTTTGTAAGGCGCGTGGGCGGTTGTTTACCTTCTGCCACTGGCGCCAGGAACACCTTTAGAATAATTTTTTAAGGAAAATTAAAGATTATATCTGCTTTGGGTAAGGTTTAATTTGATTTGACGAATTGCTACATCACAACATGTATGTTGCGATACTTATGGGTTAAGCCCAAAAAATTCATCCTTCGGCCTTTCCAAGGAATGCCACAAAGTACGGTCCTGAGTTATCTGCATCTGACAACTAAATAATGATCTCTTAACAGGTCGTCACTCCATCTAGTGGGGTCTACACTTCGCTTACTGGTATGAGGCTACTATTCAAGAATCTTTATCGGAAACGGAATCTCGGAAACGAGGCATTCCATGTTAATCCACACGGGTGACAACGCACCTGCGTTTTGATTCTTAATCGAAGATATTTGTAGATGTCTATGGGTCCTTGCATCCACTTACAATCAGGTGGACTGTGTGCTCGGTTGTCACCCCTATTCTGTAAAAAAAATTATAATTGGTACCAAAATTATTTTACATTTTATTCTACTTATCTTACATAATTTTAAATAATAGGACAGAACTTGTTGGTAGTCGTACCGTAAACACGCGTATTTAGTGTGCTCAATTTTAAATTAATTAAAATCATTATTACATGCTTATTGCGAATATATATATATATATGTTATAAGAATTAACTAGACTCACCTATACTCACTGCTCACTACTTCTCCTTAATTAAAAGATTATTTTTATGACTTAAAGACTTGAAAGACTTATTTTTATATCAACAATGGATGTTCAACTGGCAAATAACCTCTCCGAACTTGAAAAAATGTTTGGATCCCGAATGTGTAAATATGAAAAGAAGCTGCAAAAAGTCAACATGGAGGGCAATTCTTCACATACAGATTTATCATCACTAGCACGTGAGTTTGCTGAATTTAAATCCTTTGTTTGGCAATCTCTCTCAGCAATGAAAACTCAAATCCAATTACTCTGCCTTGGGCTTGATAGGCATGAAACGGCTATGAGAAGGAAAGTGCTTTTATTTCATGGGCTGCCCGAGAAACAAAATGAGAACCTTATCGATGTAGTGTATGAATTAATATACAGCCAATTACAGTTGCCTGATGTGAATAAAGATTGCTTGAAGGTCTGTCATCGATTGGGAGCCTCACAAAATAAACCCGACCTGTGCTGGTTAGATTTTATGATACCGAACACAGACAGTTAGTATGGGATAGTAAAACCGGACTAAAAGGCTCCGGTATAACCATCTCCGAGTTTTTGACCAAGAGTAGGCATCAAGTATTCACTTCAGCGCGTAAACATTTTGGTATAAAACAATGCTGGTCGTCCGAAGGCAAAATAATAATAATTCTTCCGGATAAATCTCGAAGGAAAATTGAAAGCATGGCAGAATTAGAACTGCTCACTGCTAAATATCCGTCTAGTACAGATGTGCAGAATGCGCCACAAACTGAAACAATGGCTTGTCCAAAAAAATCTTCGACGAATAGTGCAAATGTTCCTAAGAAAACGCGCCGACGTTAATATCTGTTTTTGTGCAGTTACATATTAATGCATTTGTACAACGTCCCATATTTAGCCGTATTATGTATAATGTTTTGTGCCAGTAATCAATGTTTTTGTTTACACTTTAATCAACAAATATAGTTTTCTTAGTAGGTACATTATCAACCGTATGACACTGTTTTCAAAAGATCAGATTAATAAACTTTAATAGCTATTGTATATGTATATATATATATATATATATATATATATATATATATATATTATATTTACTTTGAATACATTCATAGCTTAAAAGTTTGATATAAAGTATATATAAATATTCTTAGACTGACGTTCAATACAAATGAATTTTAGAAAGTGATAATGTATGTTACTTTTATATCATACAGTATGTGTTTATAATGATTTGTACAGTATACTGTAGCCTGCTTTCTTTTTCATTTTCTTTTTTTCCTTTATTTTTTTTTATACACACTAATTGTTTAGTAACTAATGTTAGCTTTAAGTATAAATTTCTTCCACCACGCCAGTGAGTAAGATGAGTTGCCCTTAATGTTACTTTTTTAATTTTTTTTTAATTTTAAATATTGTTTAAGTTAATTTTTTTTCTTTATTTAATTTTTTTTTCTTTTTTTTATTAAGTAATTTATTAGTATTGTGCCTCTTTAATAATATGTATACAGATAACGACACAGATAATAATGATAGCTTTTTCTCATGTTCGTCTTCAACCAACAGCTTTTTAAGCATGGATTCAGAGCCTTCCGTAGATCTTAATCTGCATGATCGCATTTCTACCATCTTTTCTCAATATCCTGACAATCTTAACATAGCTCACATAAACGCTCAAAGTATTCCTTGCCATTATTCTGACCTTCTCGCATCCATTGACAGTGCTCATCTTGATGCTCTTCTAATTTCTGAGTCTTTTCTCAAGCCTTCCCTCCCTTCTATTCAATATTCACTACCTGGTTACGGTAGGTACTAGGTGCTACGGTTACGTTCTTATTCGTAATGACAGGGTAGGCAAAGGTGGTGGAGGCGTTGCTATCTATTTACGTTCAGAAATTTCTTACAGGGTTATTAGCGTATCTCCATCAACTTACTCGGAATCTGCGGAGCATTTGTTCCTTGAAATCACACTCAAAAATTTTCCTTGGAGTCTTGTATTGTCCTAACCTTAATATCAATTACTTTGATACATTAGACATACTTCTTAATACTTTTTGTCCTGTATATAACCATGTAATCTTGATGGGGGATTTCAACACATGTTTATTGAAAAATGATTTACGTACTTATAAATTGCAATCTCTTGTGTCTTCTTATAACCTAGAAATCTTGCCTCTATCTGCCACCCACCACTTTCCCAATTGTATACCATCTCTTCTAGATCTGATTATCGTATCGTCTTTAAATAGTGTTGCTAATCACGGACAAATATGCGCTTCATTCTCATATCACGATCTCATCTACCTATCTTACCGTGTACGTCCCCCTAAGTGCAAGCCACATTTTCGATATCTTAGAAGTTATAAGGGCATTAACTTGGAGAAGTCGAGGGGTGATGCTAGTTTAATCGACTGGACACCGGTAATTGATTGTTCTAATATTGAGGATAAGGTGATTAACTTCCATTCTTTAATCTTAGATCTATATAATCACCATGCACCAGTAAAACGTGTGAAAATAAGATACAATCCTGCTCCCTGGATCACAGCTGATATAAAAGACCTGATGGCGCGTAGAGATAGAGCCAAAAGAAGATATAGGCGATATCCACTTGAACGCAATTTAATCAGCTTTAAAATACTACGAAATCGCTGCAATCGTTTGTGTAGAGATGCTAAAAGGCGCTATTTTCATGATACCCTCACAAATTGCGATACTGCAAAAGCCTGGAGTTTTCTGAGATCTGTCGGTGTCGGAAAATATTCTGCTAGTGTGGGAAGTGAAATTGACTTGGATAATCTCAACGAAAACTTTGCCAACCCTCCTGTCATAGTCTCATCATTCACTAAAGCCAGAACTCTACTCGAAATATCCAAATGCCCAATTCCTCATTATTCCTCGTTTAATTTCACTTCCATTACTGAAAATGATACCAAGCGATCCGTGCTTGCAATTTCATCTACTGCTATTGGAAATGATAACATCTGCTCTAAAATGATTACATTGATTCTTCCCTTTGTCATCCCTATTCTTACTCATACCTTTAATTTCTCTTTATCTTCTTGTTGCTTTCCGTCGTCATGGAAATTAGCTCATATTATCCCTATACCCAAAGTTTCGAATCCTTCATCCACAACTCATTATCGGCCTATTTCTATTCTACCATTTCTTTCAAAAGTGCTTGAACATATTGTCCACACACAATTAGCTAAGTTTCTTAACCGTAACAATATCTTAAGTACTTTTCAATCTGGTTTTAGGCCTGGCCACAGTACAACTACTGCTCTCCTCAAGGACCAAAATTACTTAACGGTACTCGTGCTGCTGGATTTTAGTAGTGCCTTCAATTCTATTGATTTCGATATACTTCTTAGCATTCTTCATTCTATTAATGTGTCTCCTTCAACTATTCAATGGTTTGATTCCTACCTCCGTGGTCGTTCTCAGTGTATTCGTTCAAATGAGACTTTATCTAAGTGGTGCAACCTAGCTACGGGTGTTCCTCTAGGTGGCGTCCTTTCTCCTTTACTCTTTTCTGTCTTTATTAACTGTATCTCCAAGGTGATATCTTCAAACTTTCATCTCTACGCAGACGATTTGCAGCTGTATCGTCATTTTCTAGTGACTGAAGCAAATTCAGCTATATTTGAAATAAATAAAGATCTTAATAAAATCTATGAGTGGTCCAGATCATATGGAATTGTTATAAATCCCAAAAAATCACAAGCAGTTATTATAGGCACCAGGTTTCCTCGTAACCTACTTGATTTTACTTCACTCCCAGCACTGCAAATTAATGGCACTCCACTAAGCATTTCAGAAACTGTTAAGAATCTGGGCATCGTAATGGATTGCAAATTGACATGGAATGCACATATCACAGAAGTTAGCCGGAAAATCAATTATACTTTACATTCTTTAAAATGGTTTCAAAGTTTTTTGCCTTTATCAACGAAGATTTCTCTTGTCCAAACACATATTTTTCCGATTCTTGATTATGCTGATGTCTGTTATTTGGATGCGACTGAGGAGCAATTAAACAAGCTTGAGCGATTGCAAAACTTATGTATCCGTTACATTTTTGGGCTAAAAAAGTATGACCACGTCTCTTCCTATCGCAAACAGCTCAAGTGGCTCCCAAGCCGACTTGGTAGGAATACCCGAATCCTATGCCTCCTTTTTAAAATACTCTACGATCCAACATCATCACCATATCTACGTGATCGATTCCGCTTTGCTCGTTCTCCCGATGCAGTTTGCAGATCACATTTAAAAACCCTCCTAAACTTCCCTTCCTTCAGAACTAAGTACTATTTTCATTCTTTTACAGTACATGCAGTTAGGTTATGGAATTCTCTTCCTACTGCAATTCGTGAGGCTCAAACTGTTTCAGTGTTTAAAAGGAGAGTTAAAGAGCACTATCTTTCTTTGTCGTCCCAATGATCCAATGTATGACTTGTAAATATATGTGTATCTACTTGTATTTTATTTTATATATGTATATAGCATAGTATTTAGGTATATGCATGTTTGTATGTATGGATGTATGTATATGTTTTTATTATCTTTATTTTATATTAAGTTTATTAATATTATAAAATTTATTATGAGTATCAGGCCTGCTGGAAGAAATTTCATTATGAAATAAGCAGAGCCTTTGTACAAAATTTCTTTTTATTTTTCATTGTAAAATACTTCGTGTGTACATAAATTGTTAAATAAATAAATAAATAAAATATTTTTCAATTTCAACAAAAGTGGCTTATGGTAACTTAAGTGTACACGATAATAGGAAATCATTCGCAGACAAAATCCTATAGATCTTCTAGATTCAAATCACAAAGATTCTTAGGAGTTTTCACTTCAAAAGAAAATAGCAAATCCGCGTGGCTGACCTGTGCAAGTTCGAGCGGGCCCTGGTTCACAGTGGTGCCTATACAGCCCTGCACCACCATTTGCAGCATTTTGGGGTCGGCAGGCTCCTGAGACGTGGCCGCTGCTAGCTCTGCGATCTGTGTAACAGAATAGAGGCAACAGCGTAAAGGAAACCGTCACTACGTCTCACGATATGGATGTCGTATGCGCAATGAATAGAATTAGTTAAGCGTTCGTTTCAGTCTATCAAAAGTTTACAGCTCAACATAGGCTTCCAATAGATTGCTTTATAGGGGGGATTTTGCCATAGTTGCCACGCTTGGCAGGCGGGTTGGCAACAGCATTTTTTTATCATTATCAGTTGTTAATATATGGGGGAGGGCCTGTGTTCAGCAGGGGATGTGACGTTACGTTATATGGAGGAGTTAATCAGGGCGCGAGCTAATTAACTCAGGCAGTTAGAGTGCAGCTCTTATTACAGCTTCATCTGACTCAGGCAGTCAGACGAAGCTGTAAGAGCTGCATAGATTAAGAACACAAACATCTCGTAAGTAGAGGTATATGGAGGTGTCACATGCGTGAGTGTTTAGTGCTCCAAACGCACGTGGTTGGACCACGACACAGCTGTTATTATTTTATGGCTGCAGCACAAATGGGTCGTCTGGACCGGGGAAGGACCCCGCACTCACAGAATATCAGCGTTAAATAGCAGGATAGTGCCGCTGTGTTCCGTGTGGTGAGTGAAGAGAATCGGGGACCCTTATTTACTGGAAGCAAGGCATTCCATCGGGGTAACGAGGGGTGACACTACATTTTCAATTTGATTTTCAAATGATGATTAATGTTAGCGTCTATAGATCGCAGGATATTTTGTTTGTTCTTACTTGTACAAAAATAATTTTTCTTTCAAATTTCAACTGCATTGGTGCCGACGAGGTTCGAACTAAATGTGACCTCGGTATTGATGGTACCTATCCCCTGAGTAAGACCAGCGTGTTTCATGATCGAACCGGAAAGGAGTTAGCAGGCTAGATTAACTTGTGTTACACACATGTACATCTCTCGATGCTAACCTTTTTCTGTATATCTTCAATGGCCACTTCGATGGGGGAAAGGATTATCTGTGTTCGCTGTACGACCTGCAACAAAATTGTTAAAGTTTGTATTTTCGAAATGTCATATATAATTAAATAAAAATAATTAAAAATAAATATTTAAATAAAAATACGAAGTTAAAAACCCATGGACTTATTACACTACTGCGTATGGACCGGGTCATTGAACAAACAAAATGGCACCGACTCATTGGTGCGAAAATGTTTATGGAGCATCAACGCGAGCTCATATGCGTGCCGTGCGTCCGTGCAATGTTTCCACTTTTAGATATTTTTCACTATTTTAGGGTAAATCTACTAAAATAAGTAGGGCTTTAGGCGTTTCTTCAAGTTGACAGGGTTTTGGATAATTTGGGGTGAAATCGAACTTCAGGTAACCGTTTTCTATACCCACCTTTTTTTAAGATTTATCGAAGGGAACAGAGTCAAAAGAGACGGAAAAGTGTAGAAAGAAAATGTTTTTCGTTCTGTATATATATCGGAATGATGGTATAATATTTTATATTCATAATTCCTATGAGACTAAGTGTTATTACAATTTGAAAATGAGAACACCTTCTTCATCACAAAACTCAAGAGTTTTAATCGTGATATGATATTCAAAACTTGCATCGATATTGTTCTTTAAAATATTCAAAATAAGGTGTAATAAATAAGGCTATTTAGATTTTTTTACGATAATTTAGGGAGTATTTCGACAGGTTCTAGGTTATAACCAAAATCATAAGTGGGAACACTGGTTTCGTGGTAGTTCGTAAGTTTTTAAGAGATGGCGCTGATTTATTCTATGCTTAAACCGTGTAAAATGTTTATTCGCACGACCATATCTTGTACCTGTGACGTGCGTGTGCGTGTAGGCACGTACCTGTATGCGCGTCTTGACGTAGGGGAAGTGGTGCGCGGTGGTGAGGATGGTCTTGCGCTTGCACTGCTCCGCCAGCGAGCCGTGCGCGCGCCCGCCCACCGTGAACGGCGTCGCGTACATAAATCGCTCTGCAACCAAACCGACCACAATCTCACTCACTTACTCACTCCCATTCCTCTCCCCCGTTATTATTGTACCAGAGTTAGAGGTTCTTGGCGGGAACTTGACTGCCGGTTTATTGCTGCTCCTACATTTTTATTTAGATAATGGTTTGATTTTCTTTATTAAATGTTTGTGCATGTGAAGTATTAGTGCGAATGATAAAACGATGATAATGTAAATCTCAAGCTAAGGTGGCTGTTTGGAGGCGCTATAAGATACTACCGTCATCGACTCTGCTGGGTTAAGTTGCCGTTAAAATATTCCAAAAACTTCACAAAGTTTTGAAACAAATTATTTTAAAAGATAGTTTTTTAATATACTCAACACTGGCAAACGTACAACAATACAACAGTTCATTACCAAAGAAAAAAAAAACTAATATTGTTAAACTTTTTAGCACACCGCATGCTTTGTAACTACAACGATAACAGCAGTTAAGAATGCATGATTTCATCTCAACTCATCATCAGCCTGCGGCAGTCCACAGCTGGACATAGGGCTCCCCCAAGGCGCGCCGCTAGGCCCGATTTTCAGCTACAAGCATACAGTTGCTGCCAACTGCCTCGCGCAGATCGTCGCTTCATTTAGCCAGGGGGCGTTAAACACTACGTTAATACCTACTCAAACGTTTATCGCTTCTGTGATAGATGTGACCAACCCATTCATTACCACTTCAGCTTGCAAATACGGGCTACTTCCACGACCTTGGTGCTTCAGTGGATTTCTTCGTTACCCGTCTTATCCACCAGGGAAACTCCGAGCATAGCTCTTTCCATCGCCCACTGGATGACTGAGTTTGTGGAGTGGTCGTACCGTTAGTGTCCACGTTTCGGCACCATATGGGATTACATGCAGGACTTACTGGTCAAAGACTTTCGTCTTCAAGCTTTATGGTATAGGTAACAAGAAGACCTGACGAAGATTTCCGAAACTACCCAGCCATTGTTTCTATCCTACTGCACTATCGGCCGAGGTGCACTATCGGCCGAGGTGCACTATCGGAAGAATCTCACCATGAATTGACCGCGTATTTTGCCCGCGTGGCTCCCGCCTGCTTCGACCCGCATGATTTATTCCGAACATTTACGAACGCGCTAAATTAACACGGATTTGTTTCGAACAGACCAGTTAAAAAACCGTGTTCAATTCAATTGCACACTATTTTGTAAAACCTCTTTTATAACGTTGCTTGATCGCAAAAACGTGCTCAATTGACGCGAGTTGATTGAATTGCGTATTAATACTAAAGCGTGTGGATTTCGCGAGAACGGCGTCGCCAGTTGGACACGGAAAAGGAAATAAGCGAAGTGACCATTAAAAATGACTATCGTCTTATTTAAATTCACACGCAGTCCGAAACGTTGGGAGAATTAATTTAGGCTGTTAAGCATGTCTTGTAAATGCTGCAGTGATTCTGCCACGACGACGATATCATCAGCAAAGCGTAAGTGAGAGATGTGTTCGCTATTCATATTGATGCCGCGTCTGTTCCAGTATAGCGTCTTAAAAACATCTTCCAGTGCATTTGCGAACAGTTTCAAGAATATTGCGTCCTCTTGTCTCACTCCACGATATACTTCGAAAATAACTAACAGATGTAGGTCAGAAGCGAGATAGGGCGACAATTCTTTAACATTCTCTTGTCACCTTTCTTGTAAACAAGACTGTGATGCTTCTGTTCCTTTGGTATTCTTCCATCTCGTAAAACGCAGTTAAAAATTTGACAGAGCTTTTACAACAATGGTTGTCCCCCCACTTTCAAGAGCTCTGTTTCAACTCCGTCCTCTCCTGGGGTTTCCATTTTTACGTTGCCCGAGGGCCAAATAGATCTTCTTCAGACAAATATCTGGCAGCTCGTCGGTAAAGTGGCGGGTTAGTGTGGCTCTGGGATCATCACATTTGGAATCAGGTTGCTGAATTTTGGAGGCATATCGTGTACCGCAATAGCCTTCGATCTCAGCGAGAATCTCAGGCTTCAACGTGATGATTTTGCCATCTTTTGTCTTTATCATAATGTGGCTCCTTCCAAGCTTACGAGCGAAGACTTTGGGACACTTGCTTCGCTCTATTGCCTCTTTAATAAAGATTGCGTGGAGCGTCACAAGTCCCGCCGTACAGCTTTCCTTACGAGTCTAGTGAGTGCCAGCTATTCTAATGGAATGGCTGCTGTTGCCTCACTGCAGTGTCTCGTCTGAGAGCTAAGGGTTTCCGCCTATATGTTGCGTACTACATAACTTATTCCCCTCATGCCTTAAGATCGAGACCACACTCGTGATATCCTCGTCAATGTTTGGACCCACACTAGTGTGGGTTTTAGGGCATCGAATCAATTCCGGAGTTTTAATTGGAAACGTTGGGATGCCGCTACAGTTTTGAAACACATTTGGTCGGAGAGTGAATTTCATCAGACGGGCTCTTTCGAAATCGATATTTAGAATGCCTCGTACAAGTCGGGAACAGTTTCCATGTGTTAAACTTATTGATCACTGAATACGTACTTTTTATCCGTTATGGTTAAGTCGATCTCAGTGTTCGTCAAGATGTCTTGGCTGCGCCAGATCCACTTATCTGGCGCAGACATCGTGATGTGACCTTGACCTATGACCTTTGGTTTTTTTTTAATTATTCAATATATGAAGCCTCTCTTTTTCGAGAAACTTGATCAACATTTGCCCCCTGTGGTTTCTGCTTCCTAAACCGTGCTGTCCCATAATCGATTCAACACCTGTATGTTTCCCAATTTTGGCGTTAAAGTCCGTGATGACGACATTAAAGTGGGCTTTAGTGGTGTTGTGTAAAGCCTTCGCTATGTCTTTTTACATAGCTTCAACTTTATCGTCCGAGTGTGTCGAAGTAGGTGTGTAAACCTATACAGTATTTTTTTTTGTTAGTTTTAAAATACGATACGCTACCCTTGTCGACACACTGGAGATTTCCAAAATGTTGTCACGGACGAGACTATTGACGAGAAAGTCCACTCCACCCTGAAACAGATCATGTCTCTCGTTATAATAGAATAGGCGGCGTGATTCTAGGATTAGTGTGTCCTCTCCCTCTCTTCGAACTTCACTCAGCCTCAGAACGTACCATCTTACATTTTTCTACTCTACTTCTAATTCAGCAATAATATCGTCGTGCCGCAGAGTTCTGCCATTGTACGCCGTCAGGTCCACTTTGTAATGGTATCCTGCCCACTTAATATGTAGTAGTATAGTGATGCTCTGCTGCAACTTTAGATTTGTTCATTAAACTAAAGCATATTTCAAGTGAGTACTGAAGCTTTATTGCAATGGCAATTTAATTTATTATTTTTTTTTAAATACTATCACGTTTTTTTTTGTTTTTTACAGGCCGTAAAATATAGAACAGCGAAAAAGAAGGATATCCAGAGAAAGTAAAAAGGGAGCTGCCCCGTAACAGTAGGGAAGGACTTAAGCAGATGAATTGTGGACTGCTATAATGGTGATAATAATGAAACTGACTTCCAGTTTATGTGAACTCTACAAAAAACATAAAAGTGGGACTTTTATGTTTTTCTAGACACTCACCATATTCGCGTAAATTTCATAACAATAACATTAAATTTTAAAAGAGAAACTCACTTATGTTGTAGTTCCTTTCGTAGTGCGTGAGCCGCTTGCGCAGCTCGTGCGGCTCGAAGTAGGGCTCCACGTACGTGATCTGGATGTACGCCTTGTCGGGCTCCAGCGAGCTCGGGTCCACGATGTTGGAGTCTTTTATGATCACCACGTTTTCAGTCCCGAAACGTGACCCGTAAAAATTCTAGTAATAGATTGGAATAGTATAATTTTTATGCAATATAGATTAAGATTACAAGAATATTTATTGACAGTCATTTCTGTTTTAGCACTAGTTCTGGGAAGAACCAGTAAAAAATCCAGCGGCACATTTTTGAACTAAATTTACAACATAGTATTTTTAACAACGATGAAACATGAAAACATATATAAACAGTGTAGTAGCGATCGCCTCATTCCCAAGGGTTATCATTAATCATGTATTCTTTAGTAGTATAATAACCCATATTAAATAATATTTGCTTAATAACATTTTTAACTTTTTGATACAGGTATAGGCAGGCCTCTGTCACTCTTGCTACCTACGTGAAATAATTACCTACAATCGCGAGGCACCCAGGGTAACATACGCAGTCGAGACTTACGCGTTGTAGGCGATTGAATGTTAAAGTTTTTTAACGCTGTTTACGTAGTTTTTGTTCAGTGTATAGTATATTTAATTGTAGGATAAAAAAGTTGAAAAAGTTTTAATGTTATTTATAAGTTATATGTAGGTACTATGTATATTACCTATTTGATCAATTGTAATGGCAAAAAGTCGTTCCTACTATAAATGTTGCGTGGATAGAGGCTAAATGACCAACAAAAGGTTTCAGATATATCATTCTTTAAGTTACCGAAGGATTTTAGTAAAGTTTTAAAAGGTGAATTTATTTCATTTTTAGGTACTTACAGCAAATAAGAATCAAATAATAATTTATCTACAGATCACCTTCGTACTTTAGTATCTAATTTTTACCTATACTTGTCTTTTGTAATTAAAATATTTTAAATTATAATAACACAAAATACTGAAATTAAAACATTGTTTACTAACAAGATTTTTAACTAAGTAGAATACGATCACATTTCTGTTAGGAATCATATTTGAAGTTTCTTGGTTGTTTCATCTGAGCCAAGCATCGCGATTCCGACGAATGGCCTTGCAAGTTGCATGCGTTGCACACCGCAGAACTCGCATAGGTGCGAAAAATTGGTCAGTCGATCATAGTCAGATTAGGTACTTCATGTAAGTAACTTTATGCAATGTATTTTCTTACTCTTTATTGACATCCCTTAGTAACTACGGAAAGTCCGTCGTAACTTAGGAAGGGGAAAAGATGCAAATATGGACACACACTGGACGCAGCGATAAAAGTTTTATTTAGTTTACTCGCGCGATTTGTCTAATTAATAATAATTATAGTAGTACTATTATTTATTCTGTCATATAATAGGTCCTACATTATAATAGAAACATACTGCCAAGTTATATAATGAAATTAAATACTATATTAACTATTGTATAAATATTGTATATAAAGGATATATATTGTTACGTAAGTAAAAATGCCGCTTAGGATGAGAATGGATGTATTCTTCCACACACACACAGCAATCGTCCAAAATTGTAAAGCATCTTCGGTGAAGTCCTTAATAATTACAGATGTCGTAGGTAAATTGATCGTAGTCGCTTACCAAAGTAGTTTTCTTTCGCGTTTCCGAAGTAATTAATTTTTCGATTGCCGGCGCAATGTAGAACATTATAGGTCAATCCAGGTCATTCCGTTCTTTTTATCGGAAGGTATAGTTCATTTCAAATAGCATGGCAGGATTGTACTTGAAGCGGTCATTAGGCGATAACAAAAGAAGTGGTATTTACAACCGATACCTGGGAAGACCTTATCCTGACGTGGTATTTTTGTGGCAGCAAACAAGTTTTGATGCTTTTGTTAAATACACGATGACATTGTTGTCAAAAATTCAGTCGTCTTGTAAGTTCGTTATTACACAGACGTACAAATAAACATGTTTCGACCATGGGAAATATCAAATAGTGCATCTACATGTGATGAAAATAGTGTTCAGCGTAGAAAAGGACATTTAAATTTAGACGCTCAAGACATAGTTTTGAGTGTTTACAATAAGCTTTTGAAGCTTTGAAGCTACAATAGGGGAAAATGTAATCCAAAGTATACGAAACGTAATAAATTCTACAAATCCCATTTTTTGGAAGAATGTTTGTGACCATGTCATAAGAGTGGAAAACGAATTTTCGAGGGATCGGATACAACCATTTATAATAAATACGTGTGAGGACACAGATACCGATGAATGTTCTTCAGAGTGATTGATTAAACAAAATATTAACAAGTTGTTATAAGTATTTAAAACAGTTAAGTTAAAAGTAATAAAGGTTTTTTATCTACAATTTAATTTGTTTTAATGTTCAAGTACCAAAATTCGTCATTCCAGCTATACTGGTTCAGTATTATCAACAGATGCTTAACTCCAAGTGTTAAAGCAATAAAATAATCACACAACAATAGATTAACATTACAGCTGTAATTGCTAAGTCTCAATTGGAATCCTGCCATCCTATTTGAAATGAACTATACAAGAAAATTCGAGATTGCGAAACGATAAAAAATATGTCCAATTGAGAAAATGCTTTATAAACATGTATATAAGGTTGCGTCTTGCTTGCACGTTTGTTTTGTTTATTTGACAAAGATCATTGACTTTTTTCATCAGGAACATTCTCGCGCAACGTAATACAATACGCAACTGACTGTCGTAACAATATACGAGACACTGGCGATAGGATAATCCAGGATGATGGTAAATATGTTAGCTCAGAACCATAGAACACCATAATACACAATAGAATGGCTGTCAACCTTATTTTGTACGAGGGTTGGCGTCGCCGGGAGCACACATACAAGCAATTACGTCGTATTATCAGTGAATCACTACTACAAACCCGATTCGCGGTGTTGACAGATGGATTTTAATACATATTTATTTGTAAATACAATTTGGCATTTTCTAAATAATTTACATGCGAAATTTTGAAACGATTGTAATGTCAAAACACATCTCGTATTGACATTTATACGTTTGAATTGACGTGTTAGTGGCATTTTATTGGCTACACGAGCTCCCTCCCCCCCCCCCTTATTATGTATGTATTATAGTATTCTATGCTCCGAACATACCCAAATGTTGAGAAAGATTTATGTATGTATTATTCTTGTAATAAGCATTAAGTTTTGGACTCAAGGTGAACACAGGTGTGTACCTTTCACTGCAATGGCAGCTAAATGGTTATGTCGGACTTCACCATCAGCCTATACGAGGGGTGCCGGGATCTACGTTCGGAACGCAACCGGAGCTCCTCCGTCGTTCTGTTAGATTAGACTCTGGTTTAAGAAGAAAGTATGTATATGAGACTAATTAAAAATATTAATAAGACGGAAATTGTTTTACCTCTAGTCTGCTGAATATCTCCGGCAGTTTGGTGAGCGCATGTTCCTTGTATATGAACTCCTCGCCGTTAAGGTCACCAAACCGTGCGCCGTAGAACGACACTCGGAAGTACGTTCCGAACACTCGTTTGCCGTGCAGCTGTTCGATCCGTGTGAACGCTTCATTTAGTTTGCTTAAAAGTAGATTCAACTTATTATTTTTTAGTTGTAGCTTAAAGCCTTAAAGCAGATAATGTGAGGAGTATATCTTGTACTTGTTGAGAGCGATACAACCTTAATTAGTAACATATATTAGAATACTTTAAATTACAAACAACATTAATCATGCTAACTATATAATCCAGATTTTTTTTGTAAAAACGTTAGTAATTTATAACGACAAAAGTTAATAATTTTAATCTGGAGGTCCGCACAGTCCCCTACGAGACCATGGGTGCTGTAAAGTGCTGGAAACGTCGGGAATATAAAGTAAGTTATAATATACGCGATATAATCCATAAAAGCTAGTTTTATTTAAATGTGTAGTGTTCGCGTAAATATAAGAAATCATTATATAATCCAGTTTATTATTATAATAAAGTTAGTCTTATTTCATCATTCGGTCTTTTACTCAATTCCTGGCGTTCGCCCTACATATCGGTGATATTGTCATGCTGCAATATGGCTTTATCTTGTGGGGTAGCTTGACAGGGCTCGCAGAATACCAGCGTAAAATAGCAGCTTCGTGTGGTGCTTACCCATGAATGTTGGCAAGTTTTTTGTAGTCGCGATGTTCTTCAGCGATCGGAATGAGCACTTTATACACTTCGTTGACAGTCTCGTACATGCCGGCGGTCATCAGCTCACTCGCGGCGTGTTCCAGAAGCGCCTGTGGTAAAAATATAGTTGGTTTTTTTAATTATCTCTATCATCTCTTTTTCAGAATTTTTACGGATCTATGTGTATCGAATTTGTACGTATCGGATGTATCTAAAGCGGTCGCCCGACGTAAATCCCATAAAGTATATATGGGATAAACTTGGAAGACAAGTTAAGAAAGGAAATCCCGCCCCTGCTAATATGAGAGGTTTTAAAAGGCATTACAGGAAGAATGGAAGATTTCAAGATTTTATTGATAACTAAATTAGGAATATGCTTAGAACACTGGAAGCAGTTCGAAGAGGTTAACACTAAGTACTGATTATAGCGCACGTAGTCTTACCGAAACATTTATGAAAAAAATTAGTAAAATGTTAAGTACAAATATGTTTTTTTTTGTAATTTTTTTCTCAATTTGGTTAATTTTTGTCATTTGATCGTTTGTTTTTTCGACGTTGGTAATTTTATAATAACGAATAAACAAAATCCAAAAGAATAAACTTAATTGTCACAACTATCCCCATGTTTTATACACACTAAGGGTCAGTTCAAATCGAAACGTAACACGACGCGACGTTGCTTGCAGAGACCAGTGGTTTTGTACCGCGCAGCTCGCGTATCGTGTAGTCGCTGGCAGCGCAACGCTCTTGCACGCCGCGCCTACCGACGAAGCACCGCTGCGGCGCGTCGTCATGCGGCGCGCTACGTCGCCGTCGCGAGCCATCTCGACGCGCAGCGCGGTGGTGAGCAACACCGCGGGGCAATTTTGAATTATCTCAATCAAAGGTGTATCTTCTTGTGTAGTAAAAAAAAGTTATATTTTGTGCCACTATCTTAAAACGTGCGCGCCGCGTCGCATCGCGTTATGTCTCGGTGTGAACTGACCCTAATATTTATTATTTTTGTATTCCTCTAAAAACAAACTATCTTGTATATGTCTTATATATGCTTGACTAGTCGAACGGTTAGTTCGACTAGTCAAGCACAGATACACGCCCGCACTCATGTACGCAGGAATGTACGTGCTTAAAGAATCTTCCGTGCGTCCGTCCATAGTGACGTGATGCAACAGCCCATGCACAACCCAGCACAACTACAGGTCACGCTCACCTGCAGCTCCTGCTGCGTGAGGTGGTGGTGCAGCACGTCGGCGCAGCTCTCGTCCAGCGCGTTGTGCGTGACGCGCTGCAGCAGCGCCGCACCGCGCCCGCCCGTGCACAGCTGCTCTGCAGCGAGCGCTGCGCCGTGCACCAGGCACATACCCGCCTCCAGGTGGTTAGACCGCTGCCAGAAAACAACACTGTTGATGATATTCTACTGACCGATTTACATAATAACTCGTACGGAAGTATTGCATTCATCTTTTAAGATTCGGCTCGTATAACCGCAAAGTTGGTAGGGCCATAGAAGGTGGTGAATTTACAATTACGACCACAACTTAAATCCGATTCACCGAGCATGAACAATTTCGTACAATGATTTTGTGTTTACTTCAGTGGTTGTTTAGCCAACAAACTTTCTAATTAAATTTAGTTCTTCCTGTTCTCCCTTGATGACGCTATCGCAGAGTTAATCGCGGTATCATTTGAATTTTCATTACGATGTATAGTTAAGCAATGTTAGCCTCCTTGAGTTTTTTTTTTCTATAATACAGTGTAGTGGTGTGTGAGTAAAACATAGTGATAAAGTGCGAGTGTAGACATGTGTAAATCACTCATTTCTAGCGACCGAATCATTCTAGTCACAGATGGGCTGAGTGATGATTTTTCTGTATCAATGACTGCATGACAATGACAAAAAAATATCAGTGACGGGAACAATGACAAAATCATCAATGATTTTTATCTGAGTATTAGATCTTGTCACTTCAATTGTGACTAGATACTGAAATGATCGCGGAACGGCTTAGTTATCATTAGTTATTTATGGTCGCGTAAATACGCACCTCCAATCTTACCTTCATGCTTTTTCCAGGCTTAGGACTGCAAAAGACTGGCAAAGTAATAGTACTTAGTAGGTACTTACCTAATAAAAAAAACTATCATTCTGCTTTTCTTTGGCGCATTTAAAAGATTGGTATATTTACAATGATCAATTATCAATAATATTTGTTATTTAATTTTTTTTTTGTTTTTTGTATTTTTTTTGTTTTTTTTTCTGTAGAAATATTTACATTTTCTTGCCCGTTGTACCGAATTATTGGCTACAATGGACGTTTAAAAACATTAGTTGTTTAACTTTTGCAATTCCTAGACGAGTGCGTCTTTCAGTTACCATGGTACCAGCTCGTGAAAATACCCTTTTACATGGCACTTTCTATCACACAGCATTTATTCAGAACTAATTTTGCCTTTAACGCTAAATGTGTAAACTTGGTTTTAAAATCAATGATATAGGTAACTTCACTAAACTAAATTCACTATAACGTATCAAAAAGCTAATTATAGCGAGAATACATTACACAACGTATTTCGTACGTGTGGTTGGTCGTCTTCGTCTAACCAAAACAATGATTTACGCTAGATAAAATATGCTAGATATTCAATGCTAGATAAAATAGCATTCGTAATTTGCCGTGCATTTCGCGCGTAAACGTAAACAACGCAAGTAAAAGCATTGTTTGTTGCCGTTCCGTGCAGTGTGCTGTGCACCCCCGCGCCGGTCATTTCATCGAAACTTGTAAGTTCTGTGACTTCAGCCAGTACCCATCGCCGATCGAGAAGTCTCGCAACGTCGCACGTCACACCGCAGCGCCCGAGGCGGCCCGAGACCGCCCGATCCGAATCACCGAAGCTCGCGTTCATTCAAGAAATGATTTAAAAGCATTGATGATTTTGTCGTGGTCATTTCATGACATGATTTTAAAATATTGATGATTTTTACCTGTGACATGATATCGGACTCATCTCTATTATCCAGTGGTCTTAACAGTTTAAGTCAAAGTGCGGATCTTTTATAATGTTGCGAAGTAGTCGAAAGACAAAGAAAAAACATTTCAATATATTTATTATGCTTTATATTAAGTGAATGTGTATCTAAATAAACTTATAAATTTATAAAATATTACCTAAAATAAGAATTTTCGCACCTTCCACAGAGATAAAAACGTTGAATGATCGTGACGTAGACTGAATGGTTCACTGATATAACAATAATAATAACAGAGGGCAAAAAAACCATCTCAATACGTAACAAAAAAAAAACGCACAAGCATAACAATCTTCACCTCAAAACTATAATATACAGAATGCTCGGTAATTATTGGATAACCTTGAAATGGATCATAGCAGAAGACATGGCCATTCAAAAAAGAAATACAAAGAATATCCCAAGTGAAACTAAATTCTTCTACCATAATTTACATTCTTGTACACCATAACCACACAATTATCCATCGTTTTTTTTATTATTATAGCACTTTACGCTTATTATCAGCGCATTCCATCTTGGCCGAGCTGAAGATGACATTTGCGCATGTACGGACTATTCGATAGAGATGTGCCTCTTTATATTCGCTCCTAACATTGGAAAGAGTTTTTTTTGTTTATATCGATTATCTAATAAAGAATTACGATAAAGAGTTTGGATATACGATAAGTACACGATATTACAGAAACAACGAATTATTTAAGTAACCCCAAAATAATATAACTTTAAATTTTTCAATAAAGTCTTTAATCAGATCATCCATAAAGCACAGCAGCAGCATAAAGCGTAGACCGAGACGATAGAAAACTAGTTCTCTAATTTTAGTTATCGTAAATAAGTAAATAGTATGACTGCACGTCAGAAGGGAAAACTTCAGACTTACACGTCAGAAATGAAAACTTTGACGTACCTTTCTACACACATCATCATTACAGCCGCCTTCACAAGTTTACTGCTAAATATAGGCCTTCCGCATGGAATGCCACACAGTACGGTCCTGAGCCACCCACATCTATCAACTTCCTGCATGTCTTACCAGGTCGTTACTCCACCTAGTGGAGGGTCGCCTTACACTTCGCCTACCGGTACGAGGCCGCCACTCGAGAACCTTTTTTTCACATCGGTTGTCGATTCTTCCAGCTATATGGTTGCCACTTCAGCTCACTAATCCGTTGGGCTATGTCAGTCACTCTGGTTCTACTGCGGATATCCTCATTTCTAAGTTTATCACGCAGAGAAACTCCGAGCACAGCCCTCTCCATAGCTCGCCGAGCGACCTTGAGCGTCCGCATACGACCTACAGCGAAAGACCACGTCTCAGATCCGAAAGTTATAATTGACAGCACGCACTGGTTGTAAAATCTCGTTTTCAGGTTTTGAGGTACTCGAGAAGATGTGACGTAATTTTCCGAACAATATCCAGCCGAGTTGAATATGTCGATTGACCTCTCGGTCAAAGTTGGAAATTAAAACGCTTTTTAAGGGAACACAACATAAAGAGCAATTTGAGTTTGACAAAACTGAAAGAGGCAACAACGAATGCAATTTCGACAGTTACGACAGAAAACTGAGCAAATTTCTAAAAACATGTTCAGTTTAACAGTGGTAGAGCCACGCGGCAGCTTTGCTGTTGCACGTATGGGCCGGCTCAAACCGGGGTGGTACCACGACCTCACAGAATACCAGCGTGAAGTGGAAGCTCCGCTTCCGCGTTTCGTCTGGTGAGTGCAGGTGGCCGGAGCCCCAAATCCCCCCCCCATCAACATGGTAGCGGAATTAAATAATGATAGACTACCCCAGGAGGGTACCAGCACCCCTGGAGAATCCCTCGCTGAGCATCCACGACCATGTTTCTCCACTTCTGAGCGTGGGTGCTCAGGCTGCCCCGCGTATTCTGGGGGGGGGGGGGCAAAATTCCGCTCAAGACTACAACTGCTCGAAGCAAACGGAGCAACAAGACTAAGGCAACCCCTGCCACGCTGTCCGTGAATTTCTGCAATATCAGGGGACTTCACTCTAACCTAAACGCCGTCCACTACCATCTCGAGACGGCGAGGCCGGCTCTGCTCTTTCTGACCGAGACGCAGGTGTCCTCTCCGGCTGATGTCTCGTATCTCTCCTACCCGGGGTACAAACTGGAACACTCCTTTGTGCCTCGGGCTGGAGTTTGCGTTTACGTCAGAGAGGACATCTGTTCTCGACGCCTCGGCAGACTTGAAGGTTCGGACCTGTCCATACTTTGGCTACGCGTAGACAGCGACGACCATCCGCGCGTCTACGGGTGCCTCTATAGGTCCCATAGCGGTAATGCCGAAACAGACCGACTCTTCGACCACGTCCAAATGGCTGCAGATTCGTTGCTACAGCAGATCCCCTCCGTAGAGATCGTGATCCTCGGCGACTTTAACGCCCATCACGCCGAATGGCTTGGTTCACGTTTAACCGATCATGCGGGGAGATCTGTTCATGATTTTGCCTTGGCATATGGTCTGACACAACTGGTTACTTCGCCTACGCGGATTCCAGATGTGGAGGATCATGCACCTTCCCTGTTGGACCTTCTGCTGACCTCTCACCCGGACGGATATCAGATTTCCGTCGACGCCCCTTTAGGCTCCTCGGACCATTGTCTGGTCCGGAGTGTTGTGCCACTCACGCTGAAATCGCGGTTGCATTCTGCAGGCTGCCGCCGTGTTTGGCACTATAGGTCAGCCGATTGGGATGGGATGCGGTCTTTCTTTGCATCCTACCCTTGGGGGCGGGTTTGCTTCTCGCCGGATGATCCCAACGTTGTTGCGGATTCTGTTACTGATGTGGTACTTCAGGGTATGGAACTTTTTATTCCTTCCTCTGTGGTGCCCATTGGAGGCAAATCTCAGCCATGGTTTGGTCGCTCCTGTAAAATAGCATCATGCTATAAGCAGGAGTGCTACCAAGCCTGGGTTGATGCATCAGCGTCCCGGGATGTAAACACCAGCGCTCTAAAAAAGGAGTATAATTCCGCCTCTAGGTCCTTCAAAAGAGTCATTGCCAAGGCAAAGTCAGAGCACATAGGCAGAATTGGCGAGAAACTAGTTCGCCTTCCTTCTGGAACCCGTGCATTCTGGTCTCTCGCCAAGGCTGTCCAGGGGAATTTCTGTCAGCCATCTCTTCCATCTCTGCACAGGGAGGACGACTCACTGGCCCATACTGCAAAGGAGAAAGCCGATCTTCTAGGCTCTTTCTTTGCGTCTAACTCGACTCTCGATGACGGGGGGAGTACGCCGCCGACCATCCCGCGGTGTGAGTGCTCCATGCCGGAAGTGCAGTTCACACAGCGCTCGGTTCGCAAAGCACTCCTCTCCCTGGACATCCACAAGTCGAGTGGACCTGACGGAATCCCCCCAATTGTGCTGAGGACGTGTGCTCCAGAGTTGGCACCGGTTTTAACGCGTCTTTTCCGGTACTCCTACTCCCTAGGCGTAGTCCCAAAATCATGGAAGACGGCTTTCGTCCACCCGATCCCTAAAAAAGGCGACCGCTCAGACCCGTTCAACTACCGGCCAATCGCCATCACCTCCTTGTTCTCCAAAACAATGGAGTCCATTGTAAACTGCCAGCTCATGAGGTACCTTGAGGATCACCAGCTGATTAGTGACCGCCAATACGGTTTTCGCCGTGGTCGGTCAGCTGGTGATCTTCTGGTCTACCTCACTCACAGATGGGCGGAGGCAGTAGAGTTCAAGGGGGAGGCATTGGCCGTTAGTTTGGACATTGCGAAGGCCTTCGATCGGGTTTGGCACAAAGCGCTTCTTTCGAAGCTCCCTTCCTATGGGCTTCCCGAGAAATTGTGCGATTGGATCACCAGCTTTCTTGCAGATCGGAGCATCAAGGTCGTTGTAGATGGTGCAAGCTCCGATTGCAAGCCTATTAATGCTGGTGTTCCACAGGGCTGCGTGCTATCGCCAACGCTGTTTCTTCTGCATATCAATGATATGTTGCATACCCGTAACATTCATTGCTATGCAGATGACAGCACTGGTGATGCTCTTTACACCGGCCGAGCCAATATTTCTCGGGAAAACGTCTCCGAGTGCCGGGACAAACTTGTGTCTGAAGTCGAGTCTTTGCTGAACAGAGTCTCGGATTGGGGACGACTAAATCTAGTCCAGTTTAACCCCCAGAAGACACAAGTTTGCGCGTTAACCGCTAAAAAGAACCCCTTTGTCGTATCCCCTCAGTTTCAAGGCACTCCCCTTGTTGCCTCAGCCAGTATTGGAATCCTCGGCGTTGACATATCGAGTGACGTGCAGTTTCGTGGTCACTTGGAAGGGAAGGCCAAATTGGCCTCTAAAAAGGACAGTATTTCATGCCGACACACCGCCTGCAACTTTACAAGGCGCAGGTTCGGCCGCACATGGAATACTGTTCCCATCTCTGGGCTGGGGCTCCCCAGTACCAGCTCCTTCCACTTGACCGCATCCAGCGCAGAGCAGCTCGAATCGTCGACGACCGAGTGCTTTCCGATCGGCTCGATTCACTGGCGCTGCGAAGAGATGTAGCATCTCTTTGCGTATTTTATCGCATCTATCACGGGAAGTGCTCTGAGGAATTATTCGGATTAATCCCAGCCGTCAAATTTCGTGAACGCACTACACGGCAAACGTCCCGATACCATCCACACCATCTGGATGCTTGGCGGTCCACCACTGTACGATTCACAAGGAGTTTTCTTCCACGTACAACCTCTCTGTAGAATAGTTTACCACCGGCGATTTTTCCGGACCGATACGACCTGGGGACCTTCAAGAAAAGAGCTTACTCCTTTCTAAAGGGCCGGCAACGCACCCGCAATTCTCCTGGTGTTGCGGTTGATCATGGGCGGCGGTAGTCACTTAACATCAGGTGAGCCGCATGCTCGTTTGCCCCCTCTTCCATAAAAAAAAAGAAAAAGAAACTGGAGAATGAATACTGGGAAAGGGATATGAAATAGGAATGGAAAACGTGATGGAAGATTTTATTATAGAAGTCGGAGAAACTAGTGACGAAGAGTCACTAAGTGCTCGTAGCGATGATAGTAAGAGTTCATTTGATATTGATTGTGATGAATAAAATATTATTACAAAATATTTTTTAGTTTACGTATAAACCTTATTTAATTGATTTAACAAGTTGCAAAAAATTATTGATATAAACTACCTAGTACATGACACATCACTAGAACGACGCGTCCGATCATACGCAGAAGAACTCATTATTTTATTATATTTATAGCAACAACTTACCTCCATATGCTTTTGCGCCATGTTGTTAAGCCAGGTGAGACGAAGGTCCGGGCTATGTTGGTAGCCGCGAGCGATTCGATGCATCAGATCAAGTAGCATCTCCGGGTCTTGCTGGAATTCTTTCATTTTGACAGTGTCGCTTAGGATCATGTGCAGGTTGAACACGAGGTCTTTAACCTATAAATAGTGGGTAATATTGTATATTACTTTATTAAGCCAAAATACACGCACCTGAGGCTTAGTTACCTGTTCAGGAAATGAAGTGTCTTGCAGTTCGACGTCTCGTTCAGCATATACTAGTACAGTTTTCAAAGCTCGTCGTAACGCTTCTTCGCTAAAGGTTGTAGACGTGCCCACGAGAGATGAGAGCGACATCGTCACCTGCATCTTCACTCGGCTGAAATTCTGCGATATAGAAATGGTATTCGTATTATTTCGTATTTATCAAAGGAAAGATTTAATACGTTGTCTATATACAAAATACTCGATAGGAAAGCGGTCTAGACGTAGTGCATATTGTTCCCATCCAAAATACTTGATGGTAAGCAGTCTAAGAGCAGCGCACGTCGTCAACGCAACGTACCTGATCAGAAAGCAGTTTCGGTGCATTGCAGTGTGTTTAGGATGTCTTACAGATCAAACTACGTTCTCGGCGACCAGCCTCAACGAAGTCCAGCCATCGGCGCAGGACATGATTATAGTGCCCGAGTGTATGCTTAAGCACTAGTGCACTCTTTAATCCCTCACTGTTATAGTCCAATACGACGGTAAACCAATATGACTGGAGAGAGATGAGGCGCAGGACCAACTATTTACGTGCTTTCTGAGGCACAGGGGTGAGACACCGCCAACTTCTTGACTCCGGACAGCTACTGAAAATTTCTTGACAGAAAAATCGAAGGGAAATCACTCTAAGTGAAGTGCACGTTGCCTGTATCCAAAGTACTCGATGGTAAATCAGTAAAAGTACAGTGCACGTTATCTATACTCAAAGTACTCGATGAGAAAACAGTCTATATCCCCTCGTCTATCCAAACGCCGTATTCTGGCGTCTCAAATAATATGCGCATCTGTCAAACGCCATAATATGGCGTTGAGTGATATATATGTTACAAACTATTTGAAACATATATATATATATATATATATATATATATATATATATATATATATATATATATATATAACATACATATACACCTTAATATATAGAAATTACGTGCCACGTTGTTAGTCCGCGATGGACTTCCTAAACTACTTAACCATCTTTAATCAAATTTACACACCGTATGCAGTTTGTTTTTTGCAAAATTAAGGATTTTTAGTTGACTTAGAAATGACAAAAGGCCGTCGATATGGGCAAAACAACATCTGCCTGACAAGCTAGTAACATATATATCTGCATGATTGATTTTGTCTAAATTTGATTTAATAATGTGTTTCTTTTGTGAACCTCCTTATTTTTTGTCCCGATGTCGAGTAGAGCTAAGTGTGGCCTTTCTCGACCTTGTCGTAAACAGAAAATTTATGAAATTTTTTTTATAATCAAATATGCTTTGGACGTACAAGTAAAACAAATAGTACTTGGAATAAAGGCTTCAATTTATAATTATTACAAATTTGCAGAAAATTGGGGAAAAAACACTTTTCTTACTTCCATTTTCAAATTAGTATCACTTTCGAAGTAAACCTGCATTCAATTTATACATAATCTGATAGCTTATTTAATAAAGTTTCCATTGATATATGATTTTAATATACCTTTTATACAAAATGCCTAGGAAATAGTCATTTTAATGAAGAGCAGGAAGTAGTCTGGAAGTACTTCGGGAAGTGCTTGACAGATGCGCCATATTGGCCAAAATGACCCCGACTTACGAGTGGATATGAAGTGCACGTTGTCTGTACCAAAGCATTCGATAGGAAAGCATTCTAGGTGCAATGCATGTTGTCTTTATACAAATACTCGATGATACAGCACTCTTAGTGGTGCACGTTGCCTTTACCCAACGTACTCCAAGAGAAAGAGAGTTTATCCCTGACCAGCGTCAATTTCTCGAACGATTCGAAACTCGGCTTTACGGAGTTTCACCCCTCGAAACTTGTAGGAGCAACTTACATTGCCTAGTTGATAGTGTTGTCTCATAAGGGCGTACAGCGTAGCGGATGCATGCGCCCGCGTTGTAGCAGTTAACGCAGCGCAGTGGCGCAGTAGCACACGACAGATCCCAGACTCTTCACCGCAGCAAGACCATCCTAACTGTTGGGCGAAAAAGTTTTATTAGTTTAGTGGGTAATAAAAATATTAATTACTTCGCAACCTTCGGCTAAATACAATGATGTGTCTTATCTGGATTGATTCTATCTGGATCCCAGTGTTGGGACTAGTGGTGACGGAGTTAGTGCACAAATTGAGGGAGGGCGGGAGGTGCTCTTCAATCCAGATAAGACATATCACTGTATTTAGTTAGCGGAAGGTTGCGAAGTAATTAATATTTTTATTATAATGGATTTCCACAAAGTAACGCCTGATTCTATCAATTCAGGGGTCTAATAACAAAGGCGGCAAAGTCCCATATCATTATATGGGACTTTGCCGCCTTTGTTATTAGACCCCTAAATTATAGTGTAGTGGTATTAAAACAATGTAAAAAAGAAGATGGTTCCAGGGGCGTGTAAAATTCATTTTACGCTGCACACCTCGCACCGTGTTTGAACTGCATGTTTTCCCGATTCTCTAACTATATTTTTGTTAATAGGATAAGGGTGCAAGCGAGTACACAGTCCACCTGATGGTAAATGGTTGCTGTAGCTCATAGGCATTGACATCGTTTGCGAATCAAAATGTAGTTACGTTGTCAGTCGTGACAAAGAATATATACACTACGCGAAAAGAAACGACACTTAAGCATGTGTGCACGTAAAATCGCTTGTGGCTATGTGTGCGTGTCTGGATGTGTGCGGGGGCCTTGAGAGGCGCGCGGGGCGTGGAACGGGCAGTCGCCGACTGCCCTGGTCGAGGGCTAGTAGTAATACCGATATTTGTCAGTATTAGTTAATATGAATATATTCGACAAGTGATATAATATTTCAATTAATATATGAATATTACTGATATATTAATGTACATATTATTATTCTATTCGTGTAGGTATTAAGTTTATGTTACCAAGTAACGTTATTAGTTTTTATAGCCGTGTATGCTAGATTTATATGCTTTGATAAATATTAATGTTGTTATTAAATAAATGATATTATAGTATATTTATAAGTATTACTGAAAGTGATTTTAAGTAATTAGATATAAAATAAATTCCACTGCACAAAACAAGGGCCCTTGTTTTGTTAGTTTAATTTTTAATAATGTTTTATGATACCTAAAAATATGTGAATTCATTTTAATGAAAGTCGATATGATCTTAACAAGAATTATGGGGAAATACCATGACAATAAAACTAATATATCGGCAATAATTTTATTATATTACATTAACTGAAATATACACTATTGAAATACCACTAGAGAGTCAAGAAATTTTAGATATCTATAAAGAGTTTTTGTATTTGTTCATTGTTGTATTTATGGATTATTTCATTAGAAATAAAAATGACTTATCTCCTCAACACATAGGGAACAATTTGTTGGCCCCAGGCCGGATGTCCCAGGAAACCTGCATACCTTTGGATTTTCTAAAAAAACATACATGCTACGAATTTTTGCAATTGTTAGAAATAATAATGAAAATTAAAAAATTTATCGAAAAATTCAAAAATATATGAGAGTAAATTATTTTTAAAGGATAGCAGGTAATACTGATTATTGCGTAACTAAGTGTACTGAAGTACTAAGTACTACTGTAAGTAGTGCTGAAATACTAAGTGTTGGTTAATTATTTAAGATTACCATGAACTGTCGTGCATATTTGGTTTTGTCGGAAGTTTTAATATTCCTCATTTAATAAAAGTTGATTTAAAATTGAACGTATCTTTCACTACCCAAATACATAAGTTTACATAATATATAACACATACCTACTATGTATCTTCTTTGGTACAAGTCTATAATATTCCATTTCGGTTTGATATCAACCCTAGCGTTACACGCTTCGACTCAAGGTCACCGGCGCTTAAGCTCTCACGTACAGGGAGTGTCACCGCTGTGGTCGTGAGGACTAAGATGGAACGCCTCTTTTTAAGTAAAAAAGGTTTCTGGTTCGCCACACTCACCATACGAAATACAGCAGTATTAAGCTGCTGATTTACACTGGTATTTTGTAAGAGCGTGGTCCTTTCCCGTTCGAGTCAATTCATACGTTCTACAACTAGACAATTAATATAACTACAACATGGGCTCTACTACGTTAAAATATACTTTAGACTGGTTTACGTAAAACATGTATTTTATTTAAATTCCCTAAAACAATAACATACGAGTACTTAAATTAGTATCAAGCAATTACTATTTGATGTTTTTGTTCGTATGACAAGGAGCCTTATACAGTGTCCTGTTATTAATGGATAATCTAGACATGGCTCATTGCACAACTAATAGCACTGTTCGGAAAGAGTATCGTAGTTTATTAGGGACAATAGTTTTCTCACGTGGTAGAGCTGATTAAGCTATATTTTGGTTATAACATGAATAGGTCGGACGGTAAAGAACCACGCTCTCACAGAATACCAGCGAAATAGCAGCTTGATGCTGCTGTGTTTCGGAGCTGCGGAGTTTGTCAGACACTTTTTGTTGGAAGCGAGGTCATCTTAGGCTTCAGGGGTGACAAGGCAATTGAACTTTGAATCTTAATCGAGGACAAATGTATATGTCAATGGACCACAGCATTCCCATAGTATCAGGAGTGCTTATTTGTCATTTATATTATATAAAAAATTAACATGTATGCAGTGTAGTAATGTAATGCAGTTACACGCGATGGAAATAAAACCTTCAAAAAAAATTAAACTTCAAGAGAACGAGGCGAATGCAGAAGTAGAATAATTGTAGGGTTTATGTAATTAAAGTATGAAAATAAATTTATAATGAATGCTCATTCTTCCGCAGGTAAAATCCTAAAGAAGTATGTTTTTTTTTCAGTGTCGCTTTTTTGTTCAATCGAGTTTCAAACCGCATTAATTTCAAAGAAGTTTTCATTTAAAAAAAAGTGAACAATAGAGGAAGAGTGTCGGTGCGGTGTGAGGTGGGTGGGGTGGAGTACCTTGACGATCAGCGCGCGCACGGAGGCGAACATGTGCTGCAGCACGGCGGCGCTCTGGTTGCGCTGCAGCGCGCGTAGCAGCACGCCCAGCGCCGCGCCGCACGCCTGCTGTCCCCACTCCAGCCCGCTCACCGACTGCGACACCACAACACTTCGTGTTACGAAATTGTATATTGATAACTAAGTAACTAACTATTAGTAGGGGAGCCCAAGAGGGGATTTTGGGATTTACTAAAGCGCGGCAGATTAACATACAGGGAGGTACCTAGTACCCCATTAAATACCTCCACCAAGTATTAACCCCGTATATGTGGCCGCGCGTCAAGGATAAAGGATCAGATTAGTAAAAAAATTGATCATCTGAAATTCTCGAGCGCGTCAGATTAAGGTAGGGTAAGTTAGTTATATCCTAAAAAGGGTATATTCCACTAATCTGACAATTTTCGATTGACGATAAGAAGTAGGTGGGTTACAAACTTGTAAAAAAAATCATCTCATCATCATCTCGACTTTCTCGAGTGTGAGCGTCACATCCAAATCGTCAGATTATTACATAAGAGCCTTCTTTTAGGTTCACTTAACATCCCCTTTGAAAATCTGACGCGCTCGATTAATTTTTTTTTCCGTTTTCAACCCTTACGTACACTACCCCCAACATAGAAACAATCAGATTAACATACGTATGCTTTCAAAAATACGTAGGACATGGATGCTATTAATACCTGACGCGCTCAAGTATGTCCATACAACTGTTATTTTTTTATATTTTGAAAATTTATAGCCGCTCCCCCCACCGATGAAATTATATAATACATTATATGACTTTTTTTTCTTCTTATCATCTAAGCTTCGCAATCCAATAGGTCTCTTTGATGCTCGAGTAAATCCCGATTTAGCACCCTCGGCTCCCCTACTATATTAGGAGATAGCATATTTCCTCCTTAAGGTACCAATTTTACCGTTTATGTTGCTGAGAATCGTGTTAGGTTTTAACTTAGTTAATTTCTTAAGAATATAGTTTATTTAAGCTATTGACTTTTATTGTAAGGGAGGCGATGTGAACAGTTGTACGAGGCAAAGACAGCGTTAAGTAAGTAGACGCCGAGGAAGACGGTCGTGTTAATTACGAAACATAAAATAAGACCAAACAAGTGTTTGTTATAACTTAAACTTAAGCCTCAGGACCGAATAACAGTGTAAGCAGAAATCTGAGTGTTTTATTATACTTTAGAAATTATAAATAAAGTCACCTGGGGCAAGTTTGACATAAATTAATTAAAACTATAATCGACATTTAAACACTTCTACTCTGTAAAGAGATAAAATAGAGAATTCAATTCATAACATCAATTATTAAGTGGTTGTATGTTTGATCAAGCATTTTCGTACCTACAAGTAGCATTTCGTAATTTGACATATTCCAATATTTCTCGGTAAAACGTTTCCGAGTACCGGGGCAAACTTGTGTTTAAAGTCGAGTCTTTGCTGAACAGAGACTAGACTTCAAACACAAGTTTAAACCCCAGAAGACACACTTTTGCGCGTCAACCGCTAAAAGGAACCCCTTTGTCGTATCTCCAGTTTCAAGGCACTCCCCTTGTTGCCAGTATCGGAATCTTCGGCATCGACATATCGAGTGACGTGCAGTTTCGTGGTCACTTGGTAGAGAAGGCCAAATTGGCCTCTAAAAAGCTTGGCGTGCTCAGCAGAGGGATACAGTATTTCATGCCGGCACACCGCCTGCAACTTTACAAGGCGCAGGTTCGGCCGCACATGGAATACTGTTCCCATCTCTGGGCTGTAGATCCCCAGTACCATCTCCTTCTACTTGACCTCATCCAGCGCAGAGCGGCTCGAATCGTCGACGTCCGAGTGCTTTCCGGACCGATACGACTTAGGGAGCTTCAAGAAAAGAGCCTACTCTTTTTTAAAAGGCCGGCAACGCATCTGCCATTCCCCTGGTGTTGCAATGTTCATGGGCAACGGTAATCACTTACCATCAGGTGAGCCGTATGCTCGTTTGCCCTCTCTCCTATAAAAAAAAGATAAAGGCATAAGACACATCCTTAACGCTAAAGCTTGCCCTCAATCGAACGGTCAGGTTGAAAGATACAACCGTACTAGCCTTGACTCATTAACAGCACAGAATTTAAATTGTGACGAAAAAGAAATGGACGATACGATTGGAAGAGTACAGTGAGGCTTAAACAATACGTAACGAAATTCCACTGGCAGAACATCGGCTGAAATTATGTTTGGTACACGTATGAATTCTGTCTGAATGAAGTTTAATATATTTCGTCAAGAAGCTCGAGAAATAAACGATCTAGCCAACATTCGTAAAAAAGTTAAAGAACCTATTGATACTCAACAGGAGAAACAAAATTCAATAGGGGACGGCGTCCCGCTAAGGTTTAAACCTTCGTTAACGCGATGAGTCACCTTCACGCGACAGTATGCGCACAGTACACAGCACGTACCCGCACGACGGTCTCGAGCGCGTGCAGCAGCGCCAGCGCGAGCTCGGCGGCGAGCGCGGCCGCCAGCGCGGGCGGCGGGCGGGCGGGGGATGCGGGCCGTGAGCGTGCGCCGCCGCCGCGCACCCACTCCTTGCGCCAGCGCTCGCGCCCGCCGCGCGACATCACCGCGCTGCGCCCGCTAGACCCACCTACATCACAAATAATCACGATTTTTTTTAAACTGGAGTAACGTTTTTTAAAAGGATAATGGTGACAAGCGAGTACATAGGCCAACTGATGGTACGTGGATGCTATGGCCCATAGACATCCACATTTATCAATGAAAATTTTAAATGCAGATTGCGTTATCATTCCTGAGATGGAATGACTCATTTCCAGTGAAAAAGGTCTCCACTTCACTGGAAGAAACGGACGGACACGAGAGTCAGGTGTTTGACTTATATCTGTGAACAGTGGTGTCCTAGAATATAATATTAATTATGCCATGAGTCAACACTATAGTTTTTACCTTTACGCCTCATAATGAAGTCGGAGCGAGCAGAACCCTGTCCAAGTATGACATCTTCTAGCTTCGCTTTGATGTCAGTTGTCTTGCGGACGTTTTGTTGAGCACACTTGAGTATTTCTTTACGACCCTGCGGAAAATATTATATGTTTTAACAGTTTAAAAAACAACTGATGATTAATGGATTAGCTATTTTCCGTGTAGTACTTACGCACGTGGCTCTTGTACATGGCTTTTCAAGCAGAGGTCGAAGAGTGTTTGAAGTGGACATAGTATAAGCACACGAGTATAGCCTAGAACATTGGTGTTGTGTGCGACTGTGGTGGGCAGCGAGCCATTCATTACGTTACGCGTGCATTGCTGGCACGTACCGTGTACTCGTGGCACTTGAAGCAAAGGTCGAGCAGCGCCAGCAGCGCGTACAGGCGCGCGGGCGGCAGCTCGGCAAGGCAGGCGGCCAGCACGTCGCGCTGCGTCCACTTGAGCAGCCAGGCGAGGCACATCAGCAGGTTGCGGCTCGTCTCGCTGTTGAACGGTGCCCGCCCGTTCTACAACGTGCGACCGGGAAACAACTATTAACACATTGAAGCTACATATACTACGTAGTAAAAGATACGCAGAGACTTGTTTGCAACACGCGTTAGATTCCACGACACAAACAAACAAACTTAATTAGTCTTTACCATAACTCACTTACTTAGTCTTTACCATAGCAAGGTACTCTGTGTCTCCTTCCACGCGCCCCACATTGCCACACAGATTTTATTCGCGGTATCTATTCTAGTATGTAGTACATATTACTTATTAACATACCCTGTACATATGTATGTATGGGTACACCCTTACCCCTTCTCACTAGTCTATTAATCCTCATCAATGACTTTGCCTGGTAGAGATCGCTTCTTAGTGATAAGACCGCCAATTGTACCTTTGTAAATTTATGTTTTTCTTATTTCAGTGTTAATTTGTCAATAAAAACTAAACAACAAAGTAAAGAATAGAATACCTTTTATTCAATATAGATTTTGAACGATAGTAACACATAATTCATTCATTAATAATGTGTATTTATGCATACATACACATTTAATCTATGTGTTCAATGTTATTTAATTATTATATTAAGTAGATTGTATAGTATATTAAGTACGTAATTATGCTTAATGAAAATATTAATAAAATAAAGGTTGTTATCGCTTTAAACATAAAAATGGCGTACGTTGTAAAGTAGTTTGATCTTGATAGATCTTATTTTGAATACCATTAAGTTTTATGAAAATACCGAGTCGTGGTCCGTAAAACTCACGCTCAGAAAGCTTTTGACGAGCTTTCCTGCCACCGGATCGATTCGATAACTTGCGAAAGCGAGAATAAAACTACGGTCACACAATGTTTCCATTTTCGTTCTTGTTCATATTTGGTATGAACGACATTTTGAGAGAAGCGGCATTGCGTGCATTAGCCAAATATTATCTCGTAAATCTTTAAAAATGTTGAACCAAATTCACGAAAACAAAACGTTTGTAACATTATTTCTTATATACTCCGCTTTTATCGCAATGACACCGAAGAATAAAATGAATGGAATTCTCTTTTCTCACCCGAGAACCCATATGAAGCAGGTGAAGTACCGACATCACTCGGAAAACGACAACGAGACTGCATGTAACTACTCATATTCACGTCCACGGGTGTTCTCGGAACTCCTTGACAAGAGTCTGTAGAGGCCATAGTTTATTTTCATATTGAAATTTCAGATTTGAATCCATAATCATGTTTGAATATTACGTGATAAAATAGAATAATAATATAACGTTATTATTTTTTTTAAATACGAGTAAATAAAATTTCTTTTTTATTTGAAATTATCCCAAATTGAATCTACGCGTACGCGCGCGCCTGTGTGTGCGATTCAATTCAAGTAGATACAGGTAAGTTAATTTCTTGACGCGGAAAGGACTCGCTTTCGTATAATATTTGCGCACAATGTTAACTTACACTGTTTCAAATGTAACACCGCACTATTTCATAGTTTCATAGTATTCGCGGTTCGAATATTTTCGTTCCGTCATCGACAGCAATGCGACACTACCTAAGAAAATTCAAAAATAGCACATTCATAAGTAATGAGGTCACGGTCAACACTGTTGGCTGTCGGCCGGCCGGGAGACATAGGTACCTGCGGTATAACGGTTAACGGAAGGGAAAGGCGCGGGAAGACGTGCTATGAGGCACCTAAATTTGTAACCGAGCAACCCTTACTATGCAGGCATACATTCATGCCTGCATAGTAAAATAGTGGACGTTAGATATTTATGAATGAAAATCGTTGTCACACCTGAGGACCGAGATGGAATGCCTAGTTTCCAGTAAAAAGGGTCTCCGTTTCTCCACATTCACTATAAGAAACACAGCACTCACTATAAGAAACACAGCAGCATTAAGCTGGTATTCTGTGAGAGCGTAGTCCTACCCCGGGCGAGCGAACCCATTCGTGCTACAACAATAATATAGCTGCAGCATGGCTCTACCACGTAAAAAGAAAATTTTGGGCGTATATTGCAAAATAACCATGTAATGCCATCAAAAACATAACTTGTAAAAAAACCAACTCAGTTCATCTACCGTAAAAAGTTGTGAGATCGATGTAATTACCAAGTCGGTTAATTTATTCAGTCCCTACTTAAGGGTCCTTCTGTTTTAAATTATTACGTAATTAGCTAATCTAACAATATTTTATAGTGACCATATCAATGTTAAAAATCTTTTATGTTTAAATATATAGATTGACTTGGCCATCGCATGTAAACAAAATGTATCTCACAAGTAATACATATTATATTAAATTAGATTTCTTAGTGCGATTGCCAAGTCAATCTATATATTTAAAACATAAAAGATTTTTAACATTGATATGGTCACTATAAAATATTGTTAGATTAGCTAATTACGTAATAATTTAAAACAGAAGGACCCTTAAGTAGGGACTGAATAAATTAACCGACTTGGTAATTACATGGATCTCACAACGTTTTACGGTAGATGAACTGAGTTGCGAGACTTGGTTTTGTTTACAAGTTATGTTTTTGATGGCATCTCATTTCTTTTTGTAGATAAGATAGTCCTACTTTTTCCTTTCCGGTACCTTCTACTTCTTGAATACCAACAACGTACCTATCTACACCTATTATACATATACAAGTACATTAATTCATTCACTGCAAATGTAACCTTGTAATTCTATATATTTATATGGGATTACAAAGTTATTTATGCAGTTGGTGTATATGGAAAACTGGACCGAAATTAAAAAATATTTTATTTCTCCTTGATTTATACACTAAACCCTAATTTTATTCAAAATTTGAAGCTATAGAAGCTTCAAATTTTGAAGTCTGCTACAAGTGGCTTAGAGTTTTGATGATCGGTCAGTCAGTGAGTGACAAAATTAAGAATCTTTGACTAGTTATAATTCTTTAACTTCTGGTTCAATTTGAATGAAATTTTAAAAATACAATGTTTATACAATGCCTATTTGGTTACTGAAAATTCAGGCTTCTAGTTTTATCCACTACAAAGTTATAGGGGGTCGAAAATGGCCTGAATTGCTTCGAGAAAAGATGGTACGGCCGTGCCGCTTTTTTGCTCGACTTGGCGGGGGCACTGCCGTGCCCCTAGATTACCTAGGAAAAAATTAACTCACACGCTCTCCGATTCTATGATACCAATGCAATAAAAATTAAACAACATTAGAATTTAAACGGCGACCCTATCCAAGAGAACTCCTACCTATATAGATTAGGAAGTCGAATAAACCCCTCAATACCGCAGATGGCCAACGCTGACAGAATATTTTGTAATCAAATACAAAATATGGGATAACCTCCCTTTCATTATGATTTACAAGACTGCGGCAAAAGCCGCTTTTAAGAACAAACACCGCCTTTAACATCAAAAGGCGCCCAGGACCGGCACACTGTAGTGTGCCGTGATGAATTCCCACGCAGAGGACAACACGATAGCGAATTTAAACAAGTTGGTGTGTAGTGGGGTTGTAAGAGAATCCATCGCCCTATTCTGTCCCACATATGTCGTGAAGGGTACCATGGTAAAAAATACAAAGACCTCAAGGCTTCCCATAGTACTGCGATTGCCAAGTATAACAATCACAGCAGCAGCCGGAAATTTTTTCGAGCTAATGATGATACAAGTACACAATGCAAGAGTGCTACTTACAAAATTATAATTATATTTGCAAGTTTAAAAACCATAACAAATAATAGATATAAGATATATGTAAGCAAGTACCTGTTTGAAATCTTCAGGAGACGACATCGAGTAGAAATTTCCGAACTGACTCAATTCACCGTCTAGTTGAAGTGTTTCTGTAAAATATTTAGTAAATTAAGAAAGGAACAATTTACAGCCAAAAAGTTGAAGATTTTCTTACAAAAATTCTGTAAAATATGTATAAAATGAAAATAAACCCACTAGATGGAATGACAACCTGGTTAGAAATGCAAGATGTCAATTGATGCAAATCGCATTGGATTGTACTTCGTAGCGCTTCATGGGAAGGAAGGACAGTTTAGCAGTGGACTTGTGAAGGTTGAAGATGTAAATGTGCAAAATATGACAAACGATATTTTTAACTAACGTCAAAGCAAACGTTTACTATTTTACTACGCAGGCACATATTCGTTAGGGTCGCTCGCGTAAAAATTTAGATTTCGCGCACTGCGCTTGCCAGTCTGCTTACCAACAGCATACGCGAAGTCCATTAAATTTTCATAGGTAGTGTCGCTTTGTTGCCAATGACGGAACGAAAATATTCGAACCGTGAATACTATAAAATTATGAAATGGTGCGGTGTTACATTTAAAGCAATGAAAGTTTACGTGATGCGCAAAGGTTATACGAAAGCGAGTCTTTACCGCGGCAAGAAATTAACTTACGTGTACCTACCAATCGAAGAACAATTAACGGGGAGTCAAGCTATTCAAGTGCAGTGAGGGATAATTTAAATAGTAAATACGAAAATGGGTGGCCTGTGCTCCTATACCACGGCCTACAAACTCGCCGATTTCATTTAAGAGTGGAAAAAACTCTCTTTTTTCGATATATATAATATTTTCGATAGCAGTTTTAAAAGTTTTATCTCTACATGTTTTCAAAATTGTTAATGAATGTATTTTCTATAATATACGTAATAGAAATAACTATTTTATCCAATAATTAAAACCAATCCATAAATAACTATTTAATCCTGTAACTAAATATACTAAACAATAATATTTATACAAGTATTTACAAAAAATGTTATAACTAAAACCGTGTTAAAAAAAATACTTTGAAATTCACTAGTACGTCGCTCGACTAAACTGCGCTAGCCCTTGCTGCGTATGCAAACTGAGGTTCCGTGCGATTGTAGGAATTTATTTCACGCAGGTAGCAAGAGTGACAATGCTTGTGTGGGCAAGAATTAATACCACTCGAGCCCTTCAAAAAATCTTAACAACTATCTGATGTCGCCAAAGTTCTCGGGGAGTTACCTCCGTGCGCCGAGGTAATAAGCCATATAGCAGGCGACAGCAGAACACTCCAGTAGTATGTGAAGCCGACTTGTCGCACTCGGGTTTGGGGACTTGGGTTTTATTGTTACTACATACTGACTAAATCATTTAGTAGTGAATCGTATAATCAGTCGTATTGATAACTTACTTGAGTAATTACATAAAATATCTGTTTGAGCTGTATCAAAATTATTGTTTCTAATGAACATATTCTAATAAACTGATGGGCGGAAGATATTGGGTCAATGATATACCTACTGCACCGCTGTTTGCGGTGTTTATGTTGCGTACCAAGTTCTTGTATAAATTTTAAGTGAGATTATATTTTCAATCTTGATATTTGAGATGAAAAATGCATATTATATTTATTACAATAGTGATATCGAATAACACCCTTCTTGTTCGATAATAGCATAGAATGTAGATATTTAAGATATAGAATTGAAGTTAAATGTAGTCTATAGGTATTCACATTCGTCTGTCACTCTTATATTATAAAAAAATAGTGTGCAGTTTAGATGTGGTAGAAGTGAAACGTCATAGGTGTCGCTCTTACGTTTTATCGATTTTCAAACTACGTCAATTGTAAAGTTTCAGTTTGAAAAGCGGTTTTGCATGCGACGTACGCGGCGCGGCGCGGCGTACCTTTCTCCTTGTGCGCGGGGCGGTGCAGCTGCGGCAGCGCGTCCAGCACGATGCCCAGCAGCGGCAGGTACAGCGCCGCCACGCGCGCCTTCAGCGCCGGCGCGCGCAGCCGTGGGTCTGCATCGTGCGCGCTCAGCAGCCACAGCAGCGCGCTCACCGCGCCACACTGCAGCGCCGGGCTCCTGCACACCACATAGCACGCACCGCTACACACTACAGGACATATATACACTCCCCAACCCAATCATGAATTGCATGAATTGCATTTTAATAATTTGTAGACACGTCTCAACATATTTCTTTTATAAATGGCTATTATCGTCTTAATATTGAAGCATTTATTTAACAAAAACAACCGAAGACCGAGAATACATTTTAAACAACGAATAATAAAAAACGAAGATCGCGTATAGTGATTAAAATTTCGAGCTAAATTATTACCCATTTTGGAACTGTCGTCATGATACATATTTCTTGAAGGAAATATCTTCACAATTAATTTGATGTGAAATAACATTAGAAATAACGTATAAAAACAGAAAACCAATCACATTTTTGATTAAGCTCCACACATTTTAACAGTCCACAAACAATAATGGCGAACTATTATTTTAACATTTTTTTTCTGAATATTTTGTTGCCATTGCAAAGATAAAATTCACTCTCATGGCTGACAAATTTCAAATAGCAGCAACACATTTAAAGCGAAAGATGTCGTTCGGGGACTGTAATCACCATGGTCAGTTGACACAAGAACTTTTTGGGGAGTGATTGTATCACCGTGGACGCTTAAGTGGTTATGTGGAGTGTAAGTTCGATTGCTACTTCAGTGTTAAAAACAGATGGGTACAATAGGAAGCAACACGCACTGTAACTCGAGCGCGGCAGTGAGGTCGGCCAGCAAGAGGCCAGCCAGATAGTGTCGGGAGCGGAAGTCCGCGCCCAACGCCAGCGCCGCGGCCGGACACGTGGAGCCCGAGCGCGGAGACGCGCCCCCGCCCCCGCTCCCCTCGCAAGCCGCGCCGCCAGCCCCTGCGCACTCGGCCGCCTCCTCCCTGCCCGCCGGCAGGCACAGCGACACGTAGTGCTCGTGCGAGCACACGATGCGTAGGAATGACAGCTACGCACACAATATCCACATCATTTACACATACACAATGGGTGCGTTTGGCAGAAAAAAGCGCTAGCAAGCGCTTACTAGCGCTAAAATAGTTTTCGGCCAGGACACGATTGCTACTTCAGTAGCGCTGACACAATCCGCCATTTTGCTTATTTAATTTGTTTGTTTTGAAGTAGAGTTTAGAAGATGTTTTTGCAATATTAGTTTAAAGTAATATAATGACATGAATAGACATATACATTATACATGTTATTAAAAATTCATGATTGGTAAGTTTTTAATATGAATACTTCACAAACATATATTTAAATTAGGTTAGGTTCCCCGGTTAAAACTAACATCGTGTCCTAGAGGAAAATAGCTACTTACGATTTGAGAGCGCTTACCGCTTACGATCGCCATTTTGCTTACAAGCGCTTGCTAGCGCTTTTTTCTGCCAAACGCACCCATTTTCTTCACGATATCTATATATTAATACGTCAAGAATAGAATAGAATCAAACAAAAAAAAAACAAAATCAATTCGATTTTTTAATACATATGCAACTTTAGTATTGAAGATTGAAAGACAGTAGGTATCTAGGGACTAACTCTCTTCAGCTAGAATTGAAATGGTCAAACTACAAAAAGCCTTGAAATCTTTCAGGAAAGACTTCGTGTGTTTTTACACTACATACTATGCAAGCTAGTGCAATATATATAGGTGTTAGGTAGGTTTTCAAGTTTTAATTGAATTATCGGTCATAATTTGTCGTCGAACGGTCAACTTCACAAGACGGTTTGACAGACGGCCCTTTTTGACATCGGACTCTAGGAGTATGATGCACATACGTAGGTTGCCCTTTGAGAGATGTTCTATTATTGAGTAATAAAATTATTTTAGAGAAATCTAAATAAATGAAATCGAGATCGCTAATTACCCTCCTCACTTATCGCTAACTACACTTTTAGGCAACATCGCAGTCGGATAAAGCGTCCAAGTAAGGTTTTTCGTTAAAAATCAAAATGTACAATAAATTGACTTTAGAAATAACTGTTCGCGCCACTTTGCACTATCGCTTAACGCTTATAAGGGATTCGTTAATTATTATCCAATAAGATTACTGCAAAGCCCATTTCCGGTTTCCTATCTACCGCTTTATGCCCAGCATGTGCATTCGTATGTTAACGGGCTCACACAAGTTGAGAAGACACGCAATCAACCGCACCGCTTATATCTCGCATCATCGCTCCCGCGCTTGTGTAATTTGGATATTGAATTATACAAGCATATAGTTAAAAGTATAGACATTTGCAATAACGCTATATCTCGTGATTATCTGTGAAGTTGATAAGTGTGAAGACAGCCGGCAGCCATCGAGACACGAGGCAGATCAGCGGAAGTCCAGGTGGGTGCACATGCATTCCTTCACGTCCTTCCTATATCCCGAATTTAGGGGATTTGCAGTATCACGAATAAATTAAATTCCATTCACCGCTCGCACCGCGCTCATATACAGTCCACTATTCTATTTAAATTAATAGCCGCACCGCATAATATTATTTAATACATTTGAACCAGCAGTTTGGTGGTTGAAGGCCAAACGCCAAATCCACCAATAACAAAACTTCCAACGCGTTTAGAGAAGTGACAAAAACATACTTTTTGAATCACGCTTTCTATAATATAGAAGAATATATGAAATGTTCATTTTCTGGCTTGCTTGACATGTAAATGTAGATGTATTTAAATTTGTAATTTTAATAATCTAATGTAATCTAATATCATTTGAATTGATTGTAATTTTGACATAACAACGTAATTTTGAAATACCAATATTTGAATTGATTGTAATTTTAACGAAATGGTCAATAAATTAAAAAAAAGTAAATGGTATTAGTTGATTCAGCCTTAAAAATATTGTTGACGTTATTATAAAAATTTTAGCTATTTAGATATTATTTTTAAACGTGATTTTGTTTACAACATAAAAACAAACCAATCTAACTATACTTCGTTTTGGGACATGAAAAAAAAAGTCAAGTCCAGCTCCTATAGAAATTTGGCCATCCTTTAAAACACTAGATCGCTTTCGAGTAGAGGGGCCTAGTTAATCTCTAACAGATGTTCGTACGCGCATTCGTTCGTATATTTACGGGTTCTCGCGACGACTTAGGTCAGTCGGATCGTGGTTGATTTAATGTGGATCCCGTCTACTCCAACTTCAGTACCCAATTTTTAATTACACGTGTCGATGGAGCTTAATTTCTATTCCGTATGTTGTACTGAGAACAGTATTTTCGTTGCGCTTCAGTCGAAGAATCGTTGCGATAGTACTCGCGTACGCAAAATGCGCGTTGCGCTCCGGTGAATGACGCCATGCTATAAATTCCTATTAGCCGCTCGCCCTCCCCGCAATTCTAAGCAGCGACCGATTCAAATGTTACCGGACTTTTGGTCCAACCTGTATATTTTCAAAATTGTCATTTACATCAATACATCGCTGCATCCGATGGAACCACTGAGAAAAGCACTTTGCCCACTCGTCCTTAGGGGTCTCTTCGACGGCATTTTGAAACGCAGCCACTGCTTCCTCGGCGTCCATAAAATGTTTTACTCAAAATTTTTCTTTTATTTTCGGAAATAAATATAAATGGCGAGTGACCCAATAATTCCACGTATGACATCGCCAAGTAGTCGATTGTTTGCTTGGCGGTGTGCGATGAGGCGTTGTCGTGGTGAAGGAGGATCCTACTGCGAGGTCGTTTCTCCCGAACTTTTTCCAAGACAAGTAGCAAACAATTGTTAGTGAACCACTCTGCAGTAACTGTTTTTCGATCCTCTAAACAATTAATGCGTAATGACCTGTCTTTCCGAAGAAAAAAGAAAAGAGTTTTTAGGCCTCTGTCAAATTTTGAGGTATCCACCGGGCACAACGCTTCCTGACCACTGAATTTCCATGGAGGATGATGCCTAAGCTTGTCCGAATCTGCTGATAAGTCACTGTTTTGTAAGTCTCTATCATACGCCGCACAACACCGATGTTATCTTCAGTAGTCACCGTAGAAGGCCGTACCTAACGCAGATCATCGGTGAGATTAGTGCGACCACGTATAAACAGTGGCACGAGATGGTTGCGAAAGGTCAATCGAAGTCTATCACAACTTTCTTGTTGACTTAAATAACGTCGAAAGTTATAAAAAATCATTGTACGAAAATTTTCTCGCGTTAAATTCATGCTGACGTGACACAGACAATTTTCAATTTGCCGCCAAATAGTAAACAAATAACAAATTAATTAAATACATACACAACAATATTGGCAGAGTTCCATTTTTAAAATTTTTGCTTATTTTTTATTATATCGTTTGCAAGTGGCCAGTTCTAAAAACTTTCAGTGTCGCCCTCGGACATGAAACATGTAGTTTGTGTATTTGTGAGATAAAATACGACATACACATACGTCCATCCACTTAGAACGAATGAACTGTCTATTGAAATCCTACCGGAGTGAGATAATTCAGAACTGTAGGAATAAATGGGAGAAAGTGGCCATTCTGTGGGTGCGGGGCGCGGCGCACCTTGTAGTGCACGAGCGGCACGGCGTCGGGCAGCGAGGCGATCTTGGCGCTCATCTGCTTGTGGTAACCGCGCACCAGCCCCAGCACGTAGCCGCGGTCCATCACGCTCAGCAGGTCGAACAGGAAGAACGCCAGGCTGTTGTTCAGGCTCTGCGTCAGCCGGCTGTTCTTGCCATAGCTGTATCGCCAAAAACATCCATTTATAAATGTGCGAACAAGGGGGAGTGAACAAGAGGAGGAGATAGACAACGAGAATATAAAAAGCACTTAAAGTGAAGATTTCCTACGTCATAGTCAACCAAATCTAAGAAATACCTTTTGACATATGTCAGATTTATTGCACCAGGCATGACAAGCAAAAAATGGGAACGTACAATATTCGATTCTTAAAAAAATCGATATCGATTATTTAGAGATGGTAATCATTTACAGTTTGGTTTGAATAATACCAGAATAACTTAAAAACCGACAATTTAAAACACAAGATTTATCAGTTTGTACGTATTTGTTGTTACTGCTTATTTCTAGAGGCACAGTTACAAAAATTTTAGATCCAAACTAGATCAAACATAAATTTATTCAATAACTTTCAGTATAACTAGTTGAGCTGTCGTTGTTTAGATTAATTATTATTTGTTTTTCAATATGCAGCCAAAATTAATGTCTCTTTCAAAGTCATCCATAATATTTTTTTATACCACTTTTGCCCAATGATCCTTTGACATGGGCACATGCTTCAACGAATATAGAAGAAACAGTCCAAAAGTTAAAGCCGAGTCACAAAATAAGAAGACAAACACAAAATTACGCACAGTAAGCTCCCGAAATGGCGGATATTCAAATTACGTTGTGCGGCGTGCGCGGCTTTGTATATGAGTTTTTTTGCCTACACAAATTTATGTTGACAAATTAAAAAAAACGCTTGCTTTATTCATGATTCATGTAATTGGAATTTTAAAAATAAAAATTAAATCAAACAAATAATTTCATCATTCAAGAAAATTAATGATTCGATTATTTGAATATTTTTGCCGATTATTCGCATAACAATGAATTTTAATCATCCAAACACTACGCTAATGTACATAGCGACATATCATTGATACGACGTCAAGTAAACAAAGTAGATACTGATTATTTTTTAATATTTTGCTTTGTTTGAAAAATTCAGATTTAAATTAGTGATAAAAACTAAACACGTTGTAAAGAAATATAGATAACTTCATAATTCTTCGGATTTACGTAAAAGGTTATTTTAAATCATGTGGGTACGCTTGTGCAAAGTTATTGCTGAATGATTAATGTGAAACGTCAAAAAGTATTTCTTAGATTTGGTTGACTATAAAAAGCTTTTAGCGATCCATAATGCATATTTCGGCACTAGGTAAGCAAACGACTGCAGGTGAACAAAGTTACTTAATAGAATAAACTGAAACGTTTTTGTTGATTATAAGAAAATAAAGGATCAAAATGAAAATGTAGCCAATTAAGGATCTAATTCATTAACAAGCCCTTTATATATTTTTGAAAAATATTATTTGGTTTTGATTTAAAAAAAAAGACAACAAGAACGTGAAATATTTTGCCCTCAATTAAATTATTATACCTTTTTTAACCCGACTAGGTAATATAAAGTATTTTAAAAATCAATGCACGCGATTAAGAATTTAATTAAGTATTTAATGTACACGCATATTTTTTTCCAAACAGAATATATTATTTCAATAAGTATTAGTTCTCGTGCGTAAAGATCGTATCTAAAATACGATATTTTGTCTTCCCTAGCCTTAAGAGAATACGTCGCTCTATTACGTCCCGTGAGTCTCGAAACACCACTACAGATAGTTTTGATAAGAAAAGTTTTATGTTCTGTGATAGATAGTAGTTTCACATCTTCTATATGCCAATTGCTTTGCTATAGCAGCGTAAGAATATCCACAACCACTTATCATACCGTAGGTGTCGTAAAAAACAACCTGCGTTGCCAATGCGCCCACCAAGCGTAGCAACAATAGCGAAATTCCTCATGTGGCATTTAATGGGGGAGCCCATGTTCTACACTGGCCTCTCATAGGCTGTAACGGTAATGATTATGATTGGTCTGTGACATAGATTCTAAATTTATCTGGGATTTATAAAAAAAAATGTGCAAATTGTGTTACTTGCTTAACATGCCGTGAAAGGTGACCAATGGATTATTGGGGTTGGGATTGTGTAGATGATGTTCCAATGTATAGTAATAGCCACTATTTTTTCATAATTTTCCATCTAAATCTTCAGCTAGCAGTTAGCTTGTTGTTTTTGCTGGATCCTACCTACCCCTTGTGGGATTACAGGCGTGAAACTTTGTTATTATTCAACACATCTAGGACGTAAAGAATTATTTATATATCTATCCTTTAATGTAAACTCCTTTATCTAGGGGTCACAAATAGCGGCCTAAATGATTTTTGGCATTCTCTATGTACGAACATCATAGCGCGCGCAGTCAACATTTACAGGCCGATCCAAATTACTTAATTTTAATGCCGCAATAGCTAATAAGACAGTTCACGATCGGTCACCAACCACGCCGCGTGTGCTCATATCTTCAGCCATTACCATATTTCCAATTTTTAAGTGTAAACGTCTTTTAGATACGTGTGATTTTAAACTCGATGAAACCAAAATGCAACACTAAAATATATTCATTTATATCTCTGTTTTTTTTTATATATAGAATTGAAGAATTACTTTCGTGTTATATTATTTTTACCAATTAATTTGTTGGACTTAAACCCGATACTTTACCAGTAAACCCTGTGAGAAATGGAACGTATGTAGAATTTAACGAGCCAAGGGTACCTGGAGATAATCTCGGAGGTGACGTTGTTGACGAGCGTGGTGAGGTCGTCGGTGAAGTGGTCGGGGAAGCGCGCCTTGCGGGGGGCCTCGTGTGCCCCGCTCCAGTACAGGTACTCCACCATCGACTTCACCATCAGCTCGAACAGCGCCCTGACCACACACGACACATCAACATCCACCACTTTTCTCAGCAAATAGTGACGTTACCAGTCCTGTCAATCGTTATTAGTCATGTTTCTACGTGGTAGAGCCACGCTGCAACTGTATTATGGTTGTAGCACGAATAGGTCGGCTCGTCAGGGGAAGGACCATGCGTTGACAAAATAACAGCTTAATCCTGTTGTGTTTTGTATACTGAGTGTAGAGAATCGAAGAGCCTTTTTACTGGAAGCGAGGCATTATATCTTAGTCTTCAGGAATGATAAAGCAATATGCATTTCGATTATTAAGCAGAGATAAATGCATCCACTTACCATCAGATGGTGTCGTTTACCACTTTTATTCTATTAAAAAAAGTCAGTCTTTATATGGCCCACAACTGAGTATAGGACTTTTGTCAATCTCGAGAGGATGTGGCAGGGAAGTGTCCGCCATGCTGGCCCAATGCTTGTTAGAAGACTCCATATCTTAACTTTTCTTACGATGTTTTTCTACACTCTCGCGTTTAAGGTAAATCAGCACAAAATTGCACACTAATAGTTTCATTAGTGTCGGCCATAGACTTATTATAGTACTGCGTATGGACCGGGTCATTGAACAAGCAAAATGGCACCGACTCCCTGGTGCTAAAACGTTTATGGGGCACCAACGCGACCACCAATGCGTGCCGTGCGTCCGTGCAGTGTTTTCACTTTTAGATATTTTGCACTATTTTAGGGAAATCTACTAATTTAGATAGAGTATTCGTTTCTAGTATAGACATTTGCAATAATGCTATATTTCGTGATTATCTGTGAAGTTGATAAGTGTGAAGACAGCCGGCAGCCATCGAGACACGAGGCAGATCAGCGGAAGTCCAGGTGGGTGCACATGCATTCCTTCACGTTCTTCCTATATCCCGAATTTAGGGGATTTGCAGTATCACGAATAAATTAAATTCCATTCACCGCTCGCACCGCGCTCATATACAGTCCACTATTCTATTTAAATTAATAGCCGCACCCCATAACATTATTTAATACATTTGAACCAGCAGTTTGGTGGTTGAAGGCCAAACGCCAAATCCACCATATATTTTTTGCTTGTCAAGTTGACAGGGTTTTGGATAATTTTGGGTAAAATCGAACTTCATGTAACCCGGATTTTTATTCCCACCCAATGTTTTTTTTTAAGATTTATCGAAGGGGATAAGGTCAAAATAGCTAGAAAAGTGTAGAATGAAAAAGTTTCTTTTAGTAAATATTATAACAAATAGAAAGAATAATGGAATATTTTTACATAGTCACATATTCGTTATCCATATGAGACTAAGTGTTATTACAATGTGAAAATCGGAACGTCTCCTTCATCACAAAACTCAAGATTTTTAATCGTGAAATGATATTCAATTCTTGCAATGATGTTGTTGTTCAAAATATGGAAAATTAGGTGTAATTAAAATAAATAACTACGAGCAGTATATTCTAGTACTCATACTATGTATCACCTAGTATTATACAGATGAAAGTGTTCCCCTCACTCGTCCTCAAGCCGCCATGTTCAGAATGCGCCTAATTGTTTTGGTAGCGTAGTAAATAAAGATACAGTTTCGTTCTCACTTTAATAAAGACGGTTTAAAACAGTGCGCAGAGGTGGCCCCCTTTGTATGAAATTAGTTGCAGTTGTCCATTTTGCAGATATCATGTAACTTCTTAAACACTTTAATATCATAAGTACTTAAAGTTATAATTTATATTTTAATTTTAAATTTTAATTATACATATATATGTATGGGTGTAAGTGATAATTTGTGAATTTTTCTCCAAATATCAGTTTTAATTTTTATCTGTGTAAATGCATAGTCTTTACCCCACAGATTGACGACGAAAAAAGGCTTTACTGTTACTTTACGTGTAACCAACTCTGTGTTCACAAACCTGTTTGCCAAACGGAGTACTGTAAGAGTAGCAAAGCTAGCATATTTTTAGAATATGGATTAATGACGATCTTGATGATAATGATTATAAGTTTAGTGGTTAGAACAGAAATCAAAAGGGGAACTAAGAGATAAAAATGTTGTTTTTCTTATTTAAGATCTTGTTTTAAATGAAGACAACTTATTTTTTTATTTTAGACAGATGAAATTTGTTTTCATTGATCACGAAGCCCTTATAAAGCATGGGTGTGGTTACCAGGAGTTGTGCATGGCGAGGTCGCGCGTGTGCCCGCTGGCCACCACCCACTGCAGCGCCAGCTCCTCGTGCACCACCTTGCACGACCCGTCGCTCAGCACTGCACCATACATCAATTCACTACAAACTATTATTTTAACTATCATAGCAAATACAAATTATTTTTATCGAATATACGAGGGGTGATCCGAAAGTAATGATAATGAAAATAAAACACGGTAATTAAAGTTAAAATAATAATTTATTGTTCTACATAGTCTCCTAACAAATCAATACATTTAGTCCATCTTTTTTCTAAACCCAGGATTCCCTTTGAAAAAAATTCTTTGTCTTGACCCTCCCAAAACGCTTCAACAGCGGCTATTACTTCGCTATCGTCTTCGAATTTCTTGCCTCGGAGGCGTTCCTTGAGCCGAGGAAAGAGGTAGAAGTCACTAGGAGCTAGATCTGGCGAATAGGGATGGTGTTCGAGCAGTTCGAATTCCATTTCTTGAATGGCAGCCATCGCAACTGCGGCTTTGTGAGCCGGTGCGTTGTCTTGGTGAAACAGCACTCCAGCTCGCAGTTTGCCACGTCTTTTTTCCATAATGGCCTCCCGTAATCTTATTTGGTCTGCGTAGTAAGAGCCCGTAATAGTGGCTCCCTTTTCCAAATATTCCACCATAATTATGCCTTGAGCGTCCCAAAAAATAGATGCCTTAACCATATCCATAGCCCATAACCTTTCCCGCCGAACTTAAAACTTTGAATTTCTTTAGCGTCGGTGAGGAGGCTCGGTTCCAAGTCATCGATTGTTGTTTTGTTTCAGGATCAAAATGGTGGATCCAGGTCTCGTCTATAGTCACAAAACAGAACAAAAAATTTTCTTGATCTGCTTGGAACTTTTCGAGATTGACCCTCGAAATGTCAACTCAATTTTTCTTTTGCTCGTCGGTCAACATTTTGGGTACCCAACGCGCAGAGACCTTTTTCATATGCAACTCGTTCGCAAGGATTCTTTGAACGCTGCCATATGAGATCCCTGTGACCTCAGCTACATGCCTGATGGTCACTCTTCGATCTGCCAACACAACATCTTCGAATTTTTTCACGTTGTCTTCAGTGAGGAACGTGGATGGGCGTCCTTCGCGATGTTCATCTTCAGTGGATGTTCTGCCCAGTTTAAACTCCTTGACCCAGCGTGCAACTGTAGAATATGGAGGAGCAGAGTCCCCAAATGTTTCCACTAAGTCACTGTGTATGTCTTTTGAAGACATTTTTTTCAAACAGAGGTACTTGATGACAGCTCTAATTTAGTTTTTCTCCATGTTGATGTCTCTTTGACAGTTCGTATTCAAATGAATGTATCTCCCGGAAATCGTGATCTATTTATGATTTTTTTAGGCTGACGTAGTGAGTATATAAGCAAGCAAAAAATATTTTTTTTGGATTTTTATGCGGACCTGAAGTAACCGATTATCATTACTTTTGGATCACCCCTCGTACATAGATTATAAATAACACTCCTCCCTTTGAAGCAATCTATGGAGGAGGCCTATTTTCAGCAGCAGACTTTAATAAACTGTAACGGTATAAGTAAATGTCACACTTATGTTTAATAATCTCAATACTCATTGGTAAATTATCCGAAAATACCTCTGTCCTGGGAAGAACCAGCAAGAAACCCAGCGGGGCCATTTAAAAAAAATAACAGTTTACCATTATTAACGTAAAACAGCAAATAACAACACAAAACAAATTAGAAATAGCGGGATACCGATCAATTAATTTCCAGGGGTTATTATCATCCATAAATTCCTTAACATTATAATAACCCTTTCTATATAATATTTGTGAGAAAGCCCCTGTGCTTGCGCATACACTAGTGCACTATAATCATGTCTTGTGTCGATGGCTAGTCTCTGTTGAAACTGGCCTCAGTGACCGAAACTCTGTCTAAAAGACATAATTATTATTTACTCTTGTCACACACTGCTTATTCTTGCCTTGAAGACACCCGTTGTAATCGGATGGTACGCAAAGCTGGCAGAAGCAAATAATTAATGATTATTGAATCATGTGTTCGATGAAAAGAGTCTGCGAGTGGCAGCCTTATACTGGCAGGCGCAGTAGTGACGACTTGAAGAAACACGCAAGCAGTCAATGAGTGCAGGTGGCTCAGGATCGTACTTACTTCAATATATGGAGGAAGTCAATGTTCAGTAGTGATAATGATAGTGCTAGTTAATAAAGTGTTCCGTTGTGGTGATAATAATAATTTTCATATAAATTCTTAACCAATGGATGCAAGTGGCTCATGGCCGTCCTTTGAGGCAATCTATTAGAGAGGACTAGGTTCTTATTTTGGACTGTAATATATATATATATATATATATATATATATATATATATATATAGCAGTAGTATATCAATTTGTATATTTTGATGAAAAATCGGAGAGTAAGAAACACGTTAAGATTGTAAATATGTGTGTCTATATGAGTGCGTGCGTGTCGCGGTACCGGAGGGCGGCAGCGGCAGGCCGATGTCGGTGTCGGCGAGCGAGGGCCGCGGCAGCGTGCACTGGAACTGCACGTAGCTCGTGATCAGGCTGCTGCGCCCGTGCGAGTCGCACGACGCGCCCTCGTTCATGTTCTGAAAACCACCAATTGTGCAAACTTACACCCGAGACATGCCACGAAAATCAATATCTAATTATACTAAAAGTTATAAAAATTACAGTTCACAAGTCAACCGCGACCTATCACCGAATTGACTGTCCAGATACTCTCGTTCGAAGATTGTTTGTATTGAGCTGGACATACGTCGTGCTGGAAGTGCATTCCTTACAGGTGGCTCAGAGGAATGTTTTCCAACATCGTGTCGATGACAAAACGTACCATCTGCAAATGAGTTACTACCGTCAATCGGCCTTCAATCCATATTGGACCAATGATACGGTCGTTAATGATTGCCGCCCAAATGTTAACACTAAAACGAACTTGATGAGCACGTTTTTGGATTTTGTGTACGTTTTGGAAACTCCACCAGTGCTCATTGTGCACGTTGTAAATTCCAACGCGGGTAAATAACTAGTCGCGCCGTCTAAGTTTTCACCAGACAAGACATAAAATCTCACCATTGCTAGGTAGTAGGTATTCGACATTCATTTGAGTATTGGTACATGTTTATGATAACTATCAGGGCGGCCGATACACACGTGGAAACATAAAGAATTTATACGACGACACGCCGTAGCTATTCACAGCTGACTGGAATGAGAGCGGGCGGCCTTGTCCTTGCGCCTGCCACCCTGCAAAAGGACAAGGACAAAGAGGCCTACGGTGAATGTCTTGTGTTACAAATTCATTGTTTTATTGCCGTTAGTAAAGTAGGATGCGTATGATTTGAATCTCGATAGTTTTAAAAAAATTTTTTAGCTATTTAGTTCAAAATATTTGTTTTTATTATTTTAGTATGAAAAGATAACTTCAAATTAGTAGTATTTATTGAGAGATCAATATCGTAGTATGTTAATGAATTTAAAAAAAAAATTGTAAAATATCAGAGCCAGGGCTTCTACTCCGTTCACCTGTTATACTCTATTTTTCCAGACGATAGAAAATCATCCTGTATAAAAATTGTATATATTCTATAGAATAGGGGCAAATGAGCATGCGGCTCACCTGATGGTAAGTGTTGAGACTAATCTGTCTTCGACAAATGTTAAATGTGTAGTATTGATCTTACTAAATACAACGATAACTCGCAACACTGCTTGAAGAAAATTCCTGCAATCGTGTTCATTTCAATGAGTACGTTAATGATGAATGAATTGATGTTACAAAGATACGTAGAACGTACGGTGATCTCGAGGAAGATTTGCGCGAGGCAGTTGAAGACGTCCTGTACGATGTTGAGCGGCTGCGGATGCGCGGGCAGCGTGGGCGGCGCCGCCAGCAACTGCAGCAGCTTGTCGCATACTAATGCCAGGTAGCGCGCCAACACCCGCACTACAGCTGTCGGCAGCTCTGATAGGTACAGGTAGAACGTACGGTGATCTCAGTGAAGATGTGCGCAAGGCAGGTGAAGACGTCCTGCGCGATGTTGAGCGGCTGCGGATGCGCGGGCAGCGTGGGCGGCGCCGCCAGCAGCTGCAGCAGCTTGTCGCATACTAATGCCAGGTAGCGCGCCAACACCTGCACTACAGCTGTCGGCAGCTCTGATAGGTACAGGTAGAACGTACGGTGATCTCAGTGAAGATGTGCGCAAGGCAGGTGAAGACGTCCTGCGCGATGTTGAGCGGCTGCGGATGCGCGGGCAGCGTGGGCGGCGCCGCCAGCAGCTGCAGCAGCTTGTCGCACACTACCGGCAGGTACCGCGCCAACACTTCCACGTTTGCGGTCGGCAGCTCGGAAATGCTGCACAGATAAATAGTTACACTTGCCGCTCGTGTCATTTTCATCTCGCTAAAAGCTTCTCTGGATTTCAAATTACGTTCAATTATGAGACCATGAAATAATAATAACTTATGAATATTATATAACTGATGAAGATATAATATACCTCGCTCGTAATTCAGCCTCCATATTAGCAAGTCCAATCCTTGGTGGGATGTTCCCCTCTTGCACAGCCTCGCAAGCCATAGCGAACCTCTCGATATAACCATCCTGCAAATACCGAATGTTTTCTGAACTTGCGAGTACAATGCTAACAATTGAATTAATCCAAACTGACCGAATTATCTATGCACTTTGACAATCTATTACTTTCCACACCTGAAGGGAAAACATTGTACTTACCTCCTTTTAAGCATATTACGCACCTGGTGGAGTACGAAATATGGCATAGTTAAAGTTATGTAGAAAAGATATGCAGAAAACTACAAATACGTTTAATAAAATAAAATAAAATAAAATAAAATAAAATAAAACATTAATTGTTTACATTAATACTGCTATTGTCAAACATATAATATTGTGAGGTTAAACAGTCACACAGCGTAGAGATAGCCGCCAGACAATTTTAAAATGTTGCCAACAAACAATGACTACCTAAATTATTACAAAATATTTAAAGCAATGTCTTACCAATGGATGGACCGTCGTATGCGCATCCAGATATATATTAAAGATAGGCTTATGGTTGTCTATCCACCGCGTGCCCGGTAACAGAACGTCGGGAAATATGTAGGAATAGTTGGGGGGCGGCGCCTCTTGCATCACAGGTAGATTGAACTCTCCGCAGGTTAGCTTCCCATTGCGGCACAGCGGAAGCCACTATTGACAAATAAAATTCATTTTATTCGAATATAATTGATTAAAGCTTTGGTAACTCAAGGAACATAACAACAAGGCTAGTCTGGTCTTAAAGTCTAAAGTACGCGAGTAACCAGGATTAGATCCCTGCTGGTATTACTAGAAACATGTAATTGAGAAAACCTGCAGGTCTGAGATTAACAATATATTGACAACCAGATGTGAAGACATTGCGGTAACCGCCAACACACATTGCGGCAGCGTGACAAACTCTTTCCCGTTACAAAACTTCCTCGGAAATGAGAGAAGGCCTGTGCAGCACAAGAGCACAGAATAAATACGTGGTAGAGCCATGCTGCAGTTATATTAATTGTATAGTTGTAGCGCGAATGGGTCGGCTCAACCGGGGAAGGACCACACTCTCACAGAATACCAGCGTCAAATAGTAGCTTAATGCTGCTGTGTTTCGTATGGTGACTGTAGAGAACCGGAGACCCTTTTTACTGGAAAAGAGGCATTCCATCTTAGTCCTCAAGGCTGACAACGCATCTGCATTTTGATTCGCAAACGAGGATAGATGTAGATGTCTATGGGCCACAGGAACCACATACCATCAGGTGGACTGTGTGCTCGCTTGTCACCCTTTTCCTATAAAAAAAAAATTTGTACTACGTATGGAAGTTGCACATTTAGTGGCCTATATAATTATTAGTAATTAGATAAATTGTGCACGCAAGCTAAATAAAACTTTATCGCTTCGCGCGAGTGTACATATTATTTTGCATCTTTTCACTTTCCTAAGTCACGGCGGACTTTCCGTGGATGCTAAGGGATGTCAATAAAAAGTAAGAAAATACATTACGAAATGTTAATTAAGTTACTTAGATGAAGTACCTATTCTGACTATGATCGACTGACCATATTTTCACACGAATGTGAGTTCTGCGATGCCCAAAACATGCACCTTGCAAGGCCCTTCGTCGGGAATTGCGATGCTTGGTTCAGAAGAAACAACAAATAAACTTCAAATATGATTTCTAACAGAAATGTGACCGTATTCTACTTAGTTAAAAATCTCGTTAGTGAATAAAGTTTTAATTTCAGTATTTAGTGTTATTATAACTTAAAATATTTCAGTTACAAAAGACAAGTATAGGTAAGTAGATACTGGGATAGTAAAGTAAATTTCAACTAAGTTTTGTAATAAAATATTCAGGTATTACTTCTGTAGATAAATTATTACTTAATTATTTTTTGCTATACGTACACATCTAATGAAAAAAAATGAAATAAATTCACCTTTCATAACTTCCTACTAAAATCCTTCGGTAACCTAAAGAATGATTTATCTGAAACCTCTTCATGGTCATTTAGCCTCTATCCACGCAACATTTATAGATTTATAGTAGGAACGACTTTTTGCCATTAAATTCGATCAAATAGGTAATATATATATATATATATATATATATATATATATATATATATACATATAATATATAATTTTTAAATTACATTATAACTTTTTATTACATTGTACACCTGATGGTTAGTGGATGCTGAGACTCATAGACACCCTGGCTATCCTGGACTAAGTCACCCCTAAGGACTAAACTGGAAAGCCTCCTTACCAGTAAAAGGGATCCTCCGTTCCTTTACTCACCATAAGCGACGCATTAAGAAGTTATTTCACGCGGGTATTATGTGAGAGCGTGGCCCTTCCCCGTTTGGGCCGATCGCTTCGTGAAGCAATCAAAATATGGCTGGAGTGTAACTTTGCCACATAAAAATACCAAGTTTAAGTATACTTACAGAATAACCAACAGGTGTTTCTACGCTTTTCTCCTGGTCTGGGGGAACGGGTTTCCTCTGACACGACACGTGAAGGAATGTGAAAAGAAGATGATGGTGATCACCTAGGTCGGCGGGTAGTTTCAGCTTTATTTCGTCGTAAAGCGACGGGTTCCTTGAATTATAAAAATAATTTTGTTATAATTAGGTATTTTTTTATTAAGGACTACAAACAGTTATATAATAAAAATTACATACAACAAATAAAAACAACAAACAAATACAAATAAACATTACGTTTACAAATAAAAATTACGGGAGTTGAGTGGGGGATATAAGCAAGAGAGAGCAGTGCGCGCGCACATTTTCTTTCTCTCATAGCCAGTTACGTTCCGTATATCTAAGTACTATTTCGTTTTGAACAGTTTTATGAATTAATATTTTGTTCAATGCATTAAATGTTCTACGTTTAAAGTGAACAAAATTGTAAATTCATTTTAAAGTTCATGTTTTGTGAATTTTCGGATGAATAATAACAAATTATGGAAGGAAGCCGATAACAAATTTAAATATTTGTAGGAAATTAATATATACTATAAAAATATACATGTATATATTATACATATATGCATATATAAACATACATTATATATATATATATATATATATATATATATATATATATATCATACGTAATACGTACAGATGTACCTAAAGAACTTTTACTTCAGTTGTGTGGTCATAAGCACACTCGGTTTTTAAAAAATACTAGCAATGCTAATAACATTACTAACTCCCATTGAAATAATACTAGTTTTAACGGAATTTATCGCATATATTTAACTTTTTTACCCGACGTTTCGAGAGCTTTACAGCACCCATGGTCACGGGAAGGACTGAGATGTTCAACGTTCCTTCCCGTGACCATGGGTGCTGTAAAGCTCTCGAAACGTCGGGTAAAAAAGTTAAATATACGCGATAAATTCCGTTAAAACTAGTATTATTTCAATGTGTAGTGTTCGCGTAAATATAAGAAATCATTATTACTAACTCCCTTTAACCACTCTTGGGAAGTTTAAAATGCTTGTGTTACAAGAGGTTCCTCACCCTGCCATTAGACTACGGTCGCTTCACTATTACTTTTATTATATTCAAAGCCATATCATACTTATTGTGGTAAAGCACGGTGGTGTAGGCTTCAGTGCTAAACTCTGGACACGAGCTGCGACCGAAGATAGCAGGCAACGCCGATGCCTGATCCTCGCCCGACATCAGTTGTATTCTTACCTAACAGCAACATTTTCGTTAGTAAATAAAGATTTTATCAATAAAGGGTGTTGGGGTTTCTTTTCTGCCAAGGAGTCAATCTAGAATATAATATAATAAACTAGCTTTTATCCGCCATTTAAAAATGCCTCTTTTACACAATGGATTTTTAGCAAAAGTTAAAACCATTAGAGAGCTCAATAGAAGTCAGTAAAACGTCTTTAAGGAACGCCTACAAGGTTTACTCCTTGTAAATCCCAATAATAAATTTTAAAAGAATATGTTTTTTTTTTTAAAGAACAGTTTACAATTGTTAGTTACATAATACTTAACAATACAAAAACAAATTCGAAATAGCATGGTAGCGATCACCTCATGTATTAGTGAGCTGGTGATGTAATTAGCAATGGCGTGTGTGTTGCACAGTATTAATACAATGTATGGACGCAAAGCTCTATTACCAGTAAAAAGGGTCTGTGCTAAAGTCAACTGTGCTAAAGTCAACTCTTACTTGTGTTGGTACGACACAGCCGGGTCGAGTCATCTTAGTCGTACTGCAGCAAGAGGCAGCTATAGTGTGGCTCTACCAAGTAGAGTCTAAGTCGTGTGCCACGCTAGCGCGTCGCGTCTTGCGTCTGCTATGAGCGGGAAAAATAACAATACGGTACGCCACGTTGGCGCGTCTGGTGTGCGCGTCAAGCGACCGCGACCAGCGGAGGACAATAGTACGTGTTCGCGCGTATAGCGTATTAATAAAAACGTGTTGATTTTTCCGAGATGCGAAATATAAATACGGAGACGTTTATTTGTGAAATAATGTCTCGGTATGCATTATGGTCCAGTAAGTAAACATAAAAATTATAACCATAATACTATATTTTTCAAAACTTTTGTGAGTATTGACGTATTTCATCATACAGTCTACGATATTCACCATGCTTGTTTTAGTTTAAATCACGAACTATTTTATTTTGCATTATATCTTGTGCAAAAAACTACTCCTTTCTAAACACGAAAGTACCATTTAGAAAGCCTCATTTTTAGCCCGCGCAAAAATAGCAGGAAGAAACCACATGTCATGCTGCCTCAACTTGGCAAACTACAGCGACAGGTCACAGCGTCTTCACTCCTCCCGCCTCCGCAGGACGCCTCCGCTACCCGCAGTCGCGTGGCCAACGGCTAAGTCTGACTTCATATATTAGGTACTGATCAGAGTAAAAGTTGTAAGGCGTTACATATACAACCTCAACTGTATGCTGTGATTGACTGATGACGGGAAATCTACGCAAAAACGCTAAACCTTATATTCACACTAATGACGAAGGAACGGCTTTAACAACTCTGTGTGTGTTTGCGCATGCCTGTGTGAGTAAAGCTAGGGACAGACCGGTCCCACGTATGCAACGTATACGATGCAACGCTCCTACGTTGGTGTACACACTTGACCCACGTATGCGGCGTACCTTTGGCGTTATACATACATGTCACTTCTTAGCGAATGCACGAGTACAAATTTATATTTAAGGAGTTCGTTAAGGAGCTGGGAAGTGATAACGATCGAAATGAACAATTTTTTTATGTACAATGAGTTATTTGCGCAATATATAATATCATGTCTCATATCTTATAGAAACTGGGATAAACGTACAAAATGCATGCTCGTTTGCCCCCTCTTCTATAAAAAAAACTTTTTTTTTATAGAAGAGGGGGCAAACGAGCATGCGGCTCACCTGATGTTAAGTGACTACCGCCGCCCATGATCAACCGCAACACCAGGGGAATTGCAGGTGCGTTGCCGGCCCTTTAGAAAGGAGTAAGCTCTTTTCTTGAAGGTCCCCAGGTCGTATCGGTCCGGAAAAATCGCCGGTGGTAAACTATTCCACAGAGAGGTTGTACGCAGAAGAAAACTTCTTTTGAAACGTACAGTGGTGGACCGCCAAGCATCCAGTAGGCTTACTCTTGAAAACAATTCCGATCGATCGGGATTGGAACTATGACGTTTGGTACTCTTGAAAGCGACTCTAGCGCTAAATTAGTTTAGTATTGCGTGGTGATTGTGTGAACTAATTAGGATTGGAATTGAAATTATCTGAGCGAAATCGGTACTCCCGACGCACTTTTGACAGTTAGTTGACAGCAGCGTATTGTGTTTGATATTGTGTTGGAATTGGAATTAAGGCAATAGCAAAACAGTAACGTTTTAGGAATTGTGTTCATATTAATCTTTTTTTCCGGCAATTATCTTATTGTTTTCGATAAAATAATGACATGTTTAACTCTTGCGTCTATTATTCTACGCCGTAATAGTGCATTGCAATTAAAAATGACTAAATGAGCTTCAAATTATGCGTTTAAGCACTTAAGTTTTTTTCTATGAGTGATGATGATTATGGAGCTAATGATTGTATTATTAAGGACTTTAGTGAGAAAATAGTGCATGAATAAAAACCTAAATATGACCCTCCGTAGAGAATATATTTTACATTATATTGTTACAGCCTTTATTTTTAATTCGTTTTAAAGTGGTTGTTTTGTAGAAGAAATATTTTCAATAGTTAGGCGGCGCAAAGGTTTAAAGAGGATGGTTTAGATATCTCAATTATAATCTAAAACATCCCACTACTGGGCAGAGGTCTCTTATCATGTCTGAGAGGTTTATTGGCGGGTTTCACACGTAAAGGAAATATAAATATAATAAATGTATAATTTTATAAGAATTAAAAATAAAATTATATAGCTAACGTAATTTTAATAACACATAACTTAACATAAACACTCATGCCTGTCACTCGAGGGGTGGGCAAAGACTACAGACTTCCATTTGGCACAATCCTGACACACCTCTCTTGCCTCCTACACATCATTATACTGGTACCCTTAATTTGGCCCATTTTCAATATATTGCCAATTTTGTCGGTATTCTTTCGCCTAGAACATCCCTTTCCAACTCTGCCACTCACTTCTGCAGAATAAATTTGCTTAGTCACTTGTTACTCATTAATTTTTTGTATATGAACATACCACCGAAGCATTCCTTTCTTAATACTGGTCACATCATCTTGCAAACCACACTCTTATCACGCAATTTCTCACCCTTTCACTCACATTCATATACCCATCACCATACTCCTTAATGACTGCATTTCTACTGCCTTTATTCTACTTTCGTGCTTCTTCTGCCACACCCAACTTCCACTACCATATGTTAAAAAAAGGGACTAACAGCCATAATATGTGCCTTTTTGACACATTCTGACTTTTTACGATAGAGTTTAGAGCCCCATTTACTTTATTTCCTGCATTCACTCATTGCTTTTTAAAAAGGATTTGTTAATAAAATTCTGATACAATTTTGATCATTTATTTAATATAATGCAAACATATTTTTATCAACCTATTACTATTAGTATATATTCTTACCTAGGTACTAAATCAACATTAAATCTATTTTTCATATTTGAAATTTGATAATATAGCTTAACATATGTAATCAAAAACATATTGATTATATATCAAATGATAACGCTATGAAATTAAAATCTTAAAATTATATCTTCAGTGAACCAAAAATCAGTTTCTTTTACAAAAGTAATTAAAAGAAAACAAATAAATTTAAATTAACATTAAAACATTTATAAAATTAAATGAAAGTCTTATTTTAAATAACAGGAAGTTATTGTTGTTGTACTCTGTTTGGAAAATTTAAAACAATAATATTAAACCCCTCAATTGTCCTGGCTATTTTGGACATTGCATTTGATTATAATTTTGTTTTCGGATGCTCCATATATTGATCATTTCTTGTTGGTAGAGTGTTGTTGCTTGGGGAATGTAGTATGGAATTAAGTTGTGATTCTGAAATGAAAATAAATATTTGATAACATCCCATCTCTGTAGAGTAATGTTTAATAGTTGTTAATTATAAATCAATGACATAATTAAGGTGGAATATTTGAATTAGAAGTTTTAATCCACCACAAACCATTTAAACGGATGTTTAAGATTTATTGAAACATCTATATTCTCTACACTAAGAGATAACACATATGACGTCAATTTATGTAAATTATTGCAATTAAAAATGATGGATTACCTTTTTACCACTTGAGTGTAAGACATACATATTGCAAGTTCCTTATTTTTATCAAACTGTCTGACTGAGGGGCTCGATCAAGTCCACTTTCTATGTGGCCATATCTAGAAGATAAAGTTCACCAGAGTCTCTTTTCTCCATGAAATTAACCACCTGTTGGCCCATTTGGTGCCGTGACCCTAGCCTATCCATTGGATATTCCTAGAAAAATAAAATAATATTAAAATGTCTGTCTTTAAAAGTGAGTAAAAAAATAGTTATCATTATTAGATGCCACACAACAATATTGAGAAGTTAACGAATCAACATTGTTATTTGTAGTAATAACTAAGTAGTGAGAAAGGTTAATTGTAAGTTGAGTCCTCAAAAGCAACACTTGACCATCTGTGACTGCTATCAATCCCTAGTTTAATGTTGTTCAACAGGCCAGAAATTGCTTTTTTTCTGTACCCAAATTAAAAAACATATCTACCTATAAAATTTTTAAAAAACATTGTTATACTTACTTTAGCCTATTCTTGACCATTATTATTTATTTTGTTCCTCCTAATTAGCTAACAGTGCCCATTTCGTCTGTTTCATATGATGCTTAATTGTGTTAATGCGGTAATGAACTATTTCAAACTGTTTATAGCCAAATTGAAAGGTCTATTATTAATTCATTGTACACATACTTAAAAAGCACTTCACCTTTAAACTTAAAAAGAGTTCTTCGAAAGTTGATATTTGTTTACTTTGTTTCATGATCGTCGTGATACCTAACAATTTTTTTCTGACAACAAAAAAATGAGGCAAAGACACGCTACTATACAGCCTTATAATTAATTAAAACTCGCAAATATAGCGTTTTTTTATAAGAACTGTATGAAAAGATGTTATGTTTGACGAATTACACCATTTATTAAGTATTTTTACTACTTAAACGCTCGTTTATGAAAGTTACAATGGGTTTATTATGACTTTACCGGTTTAACGATAAATAAAACATGCCTGTTGCTAAGAGTAACGCAGCTAACTTCATGTGGTACAACAAAATTTTTGGCCAATCCGAGCGCAACTCCGATTTCAATCCAATGTTGTCAAAATTGTTTTCAAGAGTACGCTAATTTGTCAGCATTGGATTGAAATTGAGATTGGATCGAAATTGTTATTGGATTCAAGAGTAAGCTTGCTGATGGTGTGGATGTTATCGGGACGTTTGCCGCGTAGTGCGGTCACGAAATTTGGCGGCTGGGATTAATCCGAACAATTCCTCAGAGCACTCTCCATGGTATAAGCGAAAGAAAATGCAAAGGGATGCAACATCTCTTCGCAGTGCCAGTGAATCGAGCCGATCGGAAAGCACTCGGTCGTTGAAGATTCGAGCCGCTCTGCGCTGGATGCGGTCAAGTGGAAGGAGCTGGTACTGGGGAGCCCCAGCCCAGAGATGGGAACAGTATTCCATGTGCGGCCGAACCTGCGCCTTGTAAAGTTGCAGGCGGTGTGCCGGCATGAAACACTGTCCCGCTCTGCTGAGCACACCAAGCTTTTTAGAGGCCATTTTGGCCTTCCCCTCCAAGTGACCACGAAACTGCATGTCACTCGATATGTCGACGCCGAGGATTCCGATACTGGCTGAGGCAACAAGGGGAGTGCCTTTAAACTGAGGGGATACGACAAAGGGGTTCTTTTTAGCGGTTAACGCGCAAACTTGTGTCTTCTGGGGGTTAAACTGGACTAGATTTAGTCGCCCCCAATCCGAGACTCTGTTCAGCAAAGACTCGACTTCAGACACAAGTTTGTTCCGGCACTCGGAGACGTTTTCCCGAGAAATATTGGCTCGACCGGTGTAAAGAGCATCACCGGTGCTGTCATCTGCATAGCAATGAATGTTACGGGTTTGCAACATAACATTGATATGCAGAAGAAACAGCGTTGGCGATAGCACGCAGCCCTGTGGAACACCAGCATTAATAGGCTTGCAATCGGAGCTTGCACCGTCTACAACGACCTTGATGCTCCGATCTGCAAGAAAGCTGGTGATCCAATCGCACAATTTCTCGGGAAGCTCATAGGAAGGGAGCTTCGAAAGAAGCGCTTTGTGCCAAACCCGATCGAAGGCCTTCGCAATGTCCAAACTAACGGCCAATGCATCCCCCTTGAACTCTACTGCCTCCGCCCATCTGTGAGTTGGGTAGACCAGAAGATCACCAGCTGACCGACCACGGCGAAAACCGTATTGGCGGTCACTAATCAGCTGGTGATCCTCAAGGTACCTCATGAGCTGGCAGTTTACGATGGACTCCATTGTTTTGGAGAACAAGGAGGTGATGGCGATAGGCCGGTAGTTGGACGGGTCTGAGCGGTCGCCTTTTTTAGGGATCGGGTGGACGAAAGCTGTCTTCCATGATTTTGGGACTACGCCTAGGGAGTACGAGTACCGAAAAAGACGCGTTAAAACCGGTACCAACTCTGGAGCACACGTCCTCAGCACAATTGGGGGGATTCCGTCAGGCCCACTCGACTTATGGATGTCCAGGGAGAGGAGTGCTTTACGAACCGAGCGCTGTGTGAACTGCACTTCCGGCATGGAGCACTCACACCACGGGATGGTCGGCGGCGTATTCCCCCCGTCATCGAGAGTCGAGTTAGACGCAAAGAAAGAGCCTAGAAGATCGGCTTTCTCCTTTGCGGTATGGGCCAGTGAGTCGTCCTCCCTGTGCAGAGATGGAAGAGATGGCTGACAGAAATTCCCCTGGACAGCCTTGGCGAGAGACCAGAATGCACGGGTTCCAGAAGGAAGGCGAACTAGTTTCTCGCCAATTCTGCCTATGTGCTCTGACTTTGCCTTGGCAATGACTCTTTTGAAGGACCTAGAGGCGGAATTATACTTCTTTTTTAGAGCGCTGGTGTTTACATCCCGGGACGCTGATGCGTCAGCCCAGGCTCGGTAGCACTCCTGCTTATAGCATGATGCTATTTTACAGGAGCGACCAAACCATGGCTGAGATTTGCCTCCAATGGGCACCACAGAGGAAGGAATAAAAAGTTCCATACCCTGAAGTGCCACATCAGCGACAGAATCCGCAACAACGTAGGGATCGTCCGGCGAGAAGCAAACCCGCCCCCAAGGGTAGGATGCAAAGGAAGACCGCATCCCATCCCAATCGGCTGACCTATATTGCCAACACGGCGGCAGCCTGCATAACGCAACCGCGATTTCAGCACCACACTCCGGACAAGACAATGGTCCGAGGAGCCTAAAGGGGCGTTGACGGAAATCTGATATCCGTCCGGGTGAGAGGTCAGCAGAAGGTCCAACAGGGAAGGTGCATGGTCCTCCACATCTGGATTCCGCGTAGGCGAAGTAACCAGTTGTGTCAGACCATATTCCAAGGCAAAATCGTGAACAGATCTTCCCGCATGATCGGTTAAACGTGAACCAAGCCATTCGGCGTGATGGGCGTTAAAGTCGCCAAGGATCACGATCTCTGCGGAGGGGATCTGCTGTAGCAACGAATCTGCAGCCATTTGGACGTGGTCGAAGAGTCGGTCTGTTTCGGCATTACCGCTATGGGACCTATAGAGGCACCCGTAGACGCGCGGATGGTCGTCGCTGTCTACGCGTAGCCAAAGGATGGACAGGTCCGAACCTTCAAGTCTGCCGAGGCGTCGAGAACAGATGTCCTCTCTGACGTAAACGCAAACTCCAGCCCGAGGCACAAAGGAGTGTTCCAGTTTGTACCCCGGGTAGGATAGATACGAAACATCAGCCGGAGAGGACACCTGCGTCTCGGTCAGAAAGAGCAGAGCCGGCCTCGCCGTCTCGAGATGGTAGTGGACGGCGTTTAGGTTAGTGTAAAGTCCCCTGATATTGCAGAAATTCACGGACAGCGTGGCAGGGTTCGCCTTGGTCTTGTTGCTCCGTTTTCCCCAAGCAGTTGTAGTCCTGAAGGGGATTTCCCCCCCCCCCCCCTCAGAATACGCGAGGCAGCCTGAGCACCCACGCTCAGAAGTGGAGAAACATGGTCGTGGATGCTCAGCGAGGGATTCTCCAGGGGTGCTGGTACCCTCCTGGGGTAGTCTATCATTTAATTCCGCTACCATGTTGATGGGGGGGGGGGGGGGGATTTGGGCCTCCGGCCACCTGCACTCACCAGACGAAACGCGAAAGCAGAGCTTCCACTTCACGCTGGTATTCTGTGAGGTCGTGGTTTACGTGGTTAACTACTTTTCAATATTTAATTTCGCGTCTCGATCTCTCGCTTTCACGTTAATAACAAAATGATAGCATTAAGTGGATAGGTACTCAATAGGTTTACCATGTAGTTTAGCTATCTCTTTCCATGTTGCATTACTTACGTAATGTAGCATTGCAAAATTCAATAAATTTAATATACAGATATTTGTATATATTTTGGAAACAAAATAAAATGCGTGCACGTTGCAAAAGTCTATCATACATCTCCTCCACTTTTGTACGTGATTGCGTAGCATACGATAAGTATGTTTCTAATGCACAGTTTTTCGTACAAAATCTCATAATGCGTCCAAATATCATAATAATGCGTTGCATACGCTACGTACATGGCACCAGTCTGTGTCTAACTTAAAATGTCTTCTACAAGATTGAGACCAACCGCCGACCATCGTGTCCTTGGTCGAGTTGATGTAAAATGGACAATGTAGCAATCCGTTGACCGACAATATTTGGTTGATGTCAACGGCCTTAGTCGCGGGCGCATCCCTCGCGACAGCCTGCGTCCGTGGTCGGCCGCTCGTCGGAAACACTGTCTGCCGACGCGCGCACCTTAGTCGTGATACGCAAGACGCGTCGCGCTAGCGTGGCTAGCGTCTTGCGACTGCGATGAGCGGGAAAAATAACAATACCAGACGAACGGTAGGTGCCACGTTGGTGCGTGCGTTAGCCGACCGCGATCAGCGGAGGACATGGCATCGGCCACGCTAGAGCGACTACGGGGAGAGGAGCCAACCTGCGTAATCGGTAGACGTGAAGACTGCCTAATGCCGCTGTAGTATATCACATAGAGGCGGCTGCATGACATGTGCTTTCTTCCTGCTATTTTTTGTGGGCTAAATATGACCAGAAGAGAGTAGTTTTTACGCACAAGATATAATGCAAATTAAAATAGAAGTTCAGGATTTAAACTAAAACATGCATCAGTTTATTTATTTATACGCAAGACGCGCGAAGCGTTTTAATCAAAACGTGTTGATTTTTCCGCGATGCAAAATATAAATACGGAGACGTTTATTGTCGAAATAACGTCTCAGTCTGCAATATGGTCTAGTAAGAATGAAAATTTCAAGCATAATATTATATTTCTCAAAACTTTTGTGGGTATTGACGTATTTCATCATACAGTCTACAATATTCACCAAACTAATGCCTATTTTAGATTTAATTCATGAACACCCATTTTAATTTGCATTATATCTTGTGCAAAAAAACTATTCCCTTCTAAACACGAAAGTGTCAATTTAGACAACCTCATTTTTTAGCCCGCGCAAATATAGCAGGAAGAAACCACATGTGATTCCGCCTCAATGTGGCATACTACAGCGGCAAGGCGCAGCGTCTTTACTCCTTCCACCTCCGCAGATCGCCTCCGCTCCCCGCAGTTACTCTAACGTGGCCAACGCATCTGTGACAGTATGCATTTGACAGTCGGCGCGGGCGACGTCACTGCGCGTTACAATGGATTCGCAAAACGAAAGCATACCATGTCCCAAATCAAAAAACTTTTTTACTTTTTCCCATAGCCAGAAATTTTATTGTAGCTAGCTATTAAGCCTTCTTCAGCAGACACAGTCTGACGCATAACTGTATTTTTCTTTGTAATCGTTGGACGCACCATTTCAAGTAATTCATTGGTGTCTTGATAATTTTTTAGAAAATTGCGAAAGTCTTCAGAATTAAGAATACTTAAACTATTGAGATGTTTCAAAGTAATTCGCTCTTTTAGCCACAGCTTCATCCACTTTTTTTTGTTTGTTTTTCTTCTTCACTCAAGCATAATAATGTTATGGCCAAACTTAACGTGGTAGAGTCATGTTGCAGTTATATTAGAAGTAAAGTTGTAGCACGAATGGGTCGGCTCGACCGGGGAAGGACCACACTCTCACAGAATACCAGCGTGAAATAGTAGCTTAATGCTGCTATATTTCGTATGGTGAGTGTAGAGAACCGGAGACCCTTTTTACTGGAAACGAGGCATTACATCTTAGGCCTCACGGGTGACAACACATCTGCATTTTGATTCGTAATCGAGGATAGATGTGATAGTCTATGGGACACATCAACCACTTACCATCAAGTGGACTGTGTGCTCGTTTGTCACCCTATCCTATAAAAAAACCTATCTTTTGTTGCTTTCAAAGGCAAGGGACCATATTTAGCTAAGTCTTTACGCTTTGAATGTCGGAGCGAACTGACAAACTGAGTCAACCACTCGACCGTGTAAAACGAATACAAAAATTGATTGACCCGACTAAAGACACGATGGTCAGCGGTTGGTCCCGATCGTGTAGAAGGTCTTTAAATGTTTGAAATAAGCGGCTAGGTTCGCGCGCGCACACATTGCAGCATGCATAGCTACTAGCGTGCGCACGTCTACGTACGCACTGCGAGAAACAGTGTGAATGTACGCACGTGCGCATGTATATGTGTGTATGTGTGAAAGAGAGAAAAAGATATATATATTAAGAAAGAGTGCAGTCAATGTACTGACGGTGATGTTGCGCGCGGAGCCGGTGCGCGAGGTGTAGGCGGCCAGGTTAAGGTCGCGCACGCACACGTACAGCAGGTTGCGGTACTGCTGATGCGGCACCGCGGCGGCTTGCAGCGGGAACGCCAGGATCTCCTTGCACGGCCGCACGTTATCGTCTGGAACAACGAAAGGTATACATTGCATAACTGGGAACAGGCCCTCGAGGGTTTTGTTATATAAAAAAGGGCGATGGTAAGTGGGCGCTGTGGCCCATAGACATCTATATCTATCTTTAATTAAGAATAAAAATGCAAATGCGTTGTCACTGACTACGATAAAATTCCTCATTTCTAGTAATAAGTGCCAGTTCCCTACACTCACCATTTGAAACACAGCAGCATCAAGCTGCTGTTTTACGTTGGTATTATGTGAGAGCACGTTCCTTACCCAATCGAACCGACCCATTCGTGCTCCAATCATAATAGCTACAGCGTGGCCCTACCATGTACAGAGCAAAGAAGAGTCCAACATAATGCTACAAAACAGTATCTTTTTTATTCTAGAGTAATATATACATTACAAGAATACTTATTAAAAGTCAGCACTGGTTTGAATAAAACCTCTGTCTAGGAAAGACCCGGCAAGAAATCCAGCGGTACTTTTTTTTAAATTAATTTATAATACGAGGGGAGGTCAAAAAGTGCGCGGAATGGAAAGGTTGGCGGGGCCGAGTTTACTCATTCAGGTAGGCGCTAGTTGAATGACATTAGCTTTTGAGTTATCAACGAGTAAAACAAGACAATCGGGAAGAAATTAGCCACTATATGGAAAATTGAATATCGCGCCGTCATTAGTTTCTCACCAAATAAGGAAAGACACCTCAAACCAGTTTGTTTAACATTTGTAACACAACGCATGCTGTGATTGCCTATAATTATAAGAGCAGTTAATCATGTAAAATTTATAACGCTGTAATGTAATCAAACATTAATTGCTGTTTCCTATGTTGGCAATTCAAATAAAAAGAAAAAAAGAACGATTTTCCAAGAGATGTCAGCTGTTTATGGGGACTACGCTAACCATGATTTATAAATAGCACGCTCTTTTCAAACAAGGGAGCGACTCCATTGAAGATGACCACCGACCTGGACGGCCGATTGAGACTACCTCGCCAGAAATAATAGAAAAGGTTGAAAAAATTTGTATCAGAAGATGCCTGGTTAAAGAAAAAACAGCTTGCAGTATTAGTTGGAGTATCAGAAACAACCATTTTAAACATCCTGCATCAACATCTTGGCATGGCTAAAGTCTGTGCAAGATGGGTTCCGAGAAGGCTTTTTACGCATCAAAAACACGAGCGCGTCGAAAGTGGTCTCAAGTTTTTGGACCGCTGTGGAAAGCAAAGGTAGGAAGTTATGACCCGAATTATAACTGGCGATGAAACTTGGGTTCACCCTTATAAATCTGAGTCAAAGCAAGAGTCAATGCACTGGCATAAAAAAGACGCACCTCCTCCTAAGAAGTATAAGGTATCTCAATCGGCCGGAAAGATCATGGCGACGACCTTTTAGGATACAGAAGGTATGCTTTTGATTGATTATAAGGAACGTGGTATTTCCATAACGAAGAATACTACGAAAGAAGCTAATAAAAAGACAAAAACCGGCCAAGAGCGTGTCGGGCCACGCTCAGTGTAGGGTTCCGTAGTTTCCCGTCCGTCACAATAAGTGTTCTCACTTATGAGTTTAAAGGTGGGTATCCATTATGTTCGCGCTCCAGCAGCGCTCCGCGCTCCTGCAACTGCTCCCGGTAGTGGATACTGTTGCTTCCATCCAAGTTCAAAATGATTTTTCTAGAAAGTCCTTATAAAGTTCTACTTTTCAGATTTTTTTCATATTTTCTAAACTTATGGTTCAAAAGTTAGAGGGGGGGGGACACATTGTTTTTTACTTTTGGAGCGATTATTTCCGAAATTTTTGACATTATCAAAAAATGATTTTAGTAAACCCCTATTCATTTTTAAATACCTTTCCAACAATATATCACACGTTAGGGTTGAAATTAAAAAAAAATCACTTCCCAGTTTACATATAGGGGGGCTACCCTAATAAAACATTTTTTTTCAATTTTTATTTTACCACTTTGTCGGCGTGATTGATACACATATTGGTAATAATTTCAGCTTTCTAGTGCTAACGGTCACAGAGATTAAGTGAGGACGGACAGACGGACAGACAGACATGGCGAAACTATAAGGGTTCCTAGTTGACTACGGAACCCTAAAAAAGGCGAGGAAAGCGGTTTTGAACAATTGCGCCAGCCCACCCTACAGCCCAAACCTGACCCCAAGTGACTTTTGTTTCCAAAAATGAAGAAAGAACTGTGTGGGAAAAAAATTGCGACGATGATGAAGTGAAGTTGGCAATCTCGGCCTATTTTGACGCCCAGAGCAATTTTTTTAGACGATATTAATAAGTTATTTAACAGAACTAATAAATGTATTAGGGTTAAGGGAGAATACATTGAAAAGGATAAATAGTTCAGTGTTTCATTTCATTATCCTTCCCTGTAATTCCGCGAACGTTTTGACCTCACCTCGTATAATATTTAAAACAACTATGAAAACATTTAGAAACAGTATGATAGCAATCACTTCATTCCCAGGGGTTATTTATATAAATCATGTACTGTTTAGTAGTGTAATAACCCATATTAATTAATGTTTGCTTAGTTAAAAATTTTTGATCGACATATCCTGCATAGTATTTATATTACGCTAGTTTCGAGCGTGAGGTTTCCGTTCCATTCCAGTAGAGCCGAAACATTCGTACTGCAGCCCCACATTCTCCAGTAAGATGCCACGTATATTGTTTTAAAGTTATTTATAAGGATTTTATTTATATTTTTTATTTATAAGTTATATATACGGAAGGACCACGCTCATGGTATACCAACGTAAAATAGCAGCTTAATACTGCTGTATTTCGTATGGTGAATATAGAGAAGTGAAGACCCTTTTTACGGATAATGAGGCATTTCATCTTAGTCTTGGTTACAAATCATCTGCATTTTGATTCTTACTCGAGTTTAGACGTAGATGTCTATGGGCCACAGCATTCATTCACCTTCAGATGGACCGTGTGGTCGTTTGTCACCCTTATACGATATAAAAAAATTCTTGGTATGAGAATGATTAAAATATTGCTTTCAAAATAATTTTTAAACGCTTACCTCCATAAGGATTTAATTTAGCCAATTCTGGAGTGAGTCCATTTTTGATTTCATCGGGACAGGGTGACACTTCAATCTTGAGAGTACCGGGAATACATTTCAGTTTCTTTGGTGCTGAACTCGGTCTTTTAATCTCTGCTAGAAACTTATAAAGATCTTCATCGCGGAGTTTATCGGTTTCCTAAAGTAATAGAAAAAGTATATAATATATATATATATATATATATATATATATATATATATATATATATATATATATATATATATATATATATATATATATATCATTTTTTGTTTCAAAAGAAAACGAAGGTACTTGCACAAATTTCTAAATAAAAAAGACCATTAAAGCATGCTTCTGTTCATGTTAAGTGCCCACTATATTTACGACTGACTGTGATTAATATGTATAAATATTATGTAACATAGTGTGTAAATATTATGATAAAAAGTATAAAAGAATACAAAATGTCGAAGGATAGCATAATGGCATTAATTACGTCATTTTATTTATATGATACTGTAGAAATTGCCATATAGAAATGCTATAAAATATCTTGCACCATCCAGCCTCCGAAAGTTTATTTCATTTAGCGGTCAATTAAATTATTTCAAAAATGTTCAAAATCGAGGAGAGGATGTCAACCCTTAATTACGAAGCATTGAAATGGCAACTACAAAATATAATTCGATTTCAAAGCATATGAATAGTTAAGATCAGTGTCTAAGTATGGATTTTACGGTCTGTCGATGAAGATATGTAACGTGCGATTAGGACAGCAGCTGTAAATCCGCGACTTTTATTGCAACCATGGCGGCGCAACTTAGTAATGAGGTGTAATATTTGGCAGATTTCATAGCATGAAAGTTAATTTGTTCAAAATAATAAGTAAAACCATACATTGTAGAGCCATGCTGCAGCTATATTACTGGTATAGTTGTAGCATGAATAGGCCGGCTCGACCGGGGAAGGACCACGCTCTCACAGAATACCAGCGTAAAATAGTAGCTTAATGCTGCTGTGTTTCGTATGGTGAGTGTAGAGAACTGGAGAGACACTTCTTACTGGAAACGAGGCATTCCATTTTAGTCCTCACGGGTGACGCATCTGAATTTTGATTCGTAATCGAGGATAGAAGTGGACTGTGTGCTCGTTTGTTACCCTAATCTTATAAAAAAAGGAGAAATATTCAAAGAAAAAGTAAAAGTGCAAAAAAATAGAGGAAACTAGTGATACATTGTTTTGTGTATTAATATCTCTAGAAACTGATAAGCTTTTATTTAAAACAAACTTCTGAATTGAATGAATTGTGTAACAAAGAACTTCAACTGAGTGTCAACTAGCGACGTTTGGTGAGCGAAAGATTGTTCCTCATTATCATAGACTGCAATATTAATAAGAAATATGTTTAACTACAATAATGGTTACTCACCTGCTTGAAAAAGCTTGTGACAGTTATGACGATCGGCTTGAAGGTATCCAATTGTGCAATTAACTCGTCCGTTTGCTGTACGGGCATTGTTCGCCGTTCTATGGAGCCTTTGCGAGTTAGGGAACCGCCAACTTCACCCGCCCTTCGTCGGAGCTGTTCCAGACTACTGGATGACGCTTTACGATCTGAGAATTGAATAATACTGTTAGAACTCTTTGAGAACTCGCTGTCATCCCTGAGAACTAAGATGGAATGCCTCGTTTCCAGAAAAAAGTTCTCCGGTTCTCTACACTCATCATACGAAACACAGCAGCATTACGCTGCTATTTTACGCTGTTATTCTGTGAGAACGTGGTTCTTCCCCGGTCGGGCCAAACCATTCGTGCTACAACTATACTTCTAATATAGCTGCAGCATGGCTCTACCACGTATAAATGCATTCTTTAGTACTAAAGAATCTTTTTCTATAGCATTATATTATTTAAAATGTTTCAAATTCAAATTCTTTATTTGCAACTAAATAGGTACAAAATGTTTTCTTCTTGTCGTTATACTGTTATTGTGTTAAGAAAACCTATTTAGCTGTTTTCAACAGCATGCAAATATTCAAAAGTTTGATAGATATACCCTGTATACATGGTTATTTTGCAAAATACGCTGAAATTTGCAGAGAAGGTTCAGAATAAGTAATAGCAGGCGAAAGATGAAGAAAAATTAAAATACCTAAATCTCAAATATTCTGACCGTTTTATCTTTTAAATTCAGAATGCATGGTAATGCATTATTTTAACTGATTGTTATTAATAAATATTTAACGCCTACTATTTTGCTACGCATGCACACATTCCTAAGTGTCGTTCGGTTGACCAAAAATGTGTGAATTGACTCGCATAATATATATAATCTATAAATCACCTTCAATTTGGAATAATTTTAAATAAAAGTAGAAGCCGTTATTTACTCGTGTTTTCCAAACTGCAATATCGGTATATTATTATTTATAATTTTTAAACTTAAACATAAAATTTATATACTCTTTGGAAAATAACACTGTATAATAAAACGTATACTCGTACATTGTCCTACACAGGACAGATACGTTACAGAGGCTATAAGTGTTGGTGTCGGTGTCGGTGTTGATGTTAATGTTGGTGTTATTGCTGTCAGTGTTGGTGTTGGTGTTGGCATTGGCATTGGCGTTGGCGTTGGTGTTGGTGTTGGCGTTGGTGTTGGTGTTGGCGTTGGCATTGGTGTTGAAGTAGGACGGTGCGCTGACTGCCGCGGTAGCGTCCCTCTCGAGCCTGTTGCGGCCACTGACCACGGTGACAGCGACACGGCGCTGTGTATATGACAGATACGACACCGAGGCTGTTGGTGTTGGCAATGGCGTTAGTGTTTGCGATGGTATTGGCCGGTACGCTGGCTGCAGTCGCGTCTTTGTCCACATCACGCTAGAGTTTGTAGCAGCCGCTGAGCACTTTGAGCCAGCGACACAGCGCTGTGTATGTGACAAACACGTCACCGAGGCTGTTGGTGTTGATGCTGGTGCTGGTGTTGGCCGGTGCGCTAGCAGCAGTCTCGTCCTTGTCCCCGTCGTGCTCGAGGCTGATGTTGCCGCTGAGCACATTGAGCAGCGACACGACGCTGTGTGTACGACATATACGTCACCGAGGCTGTTGGTGTTGGTGTTGATGTTTGTGCTGGTGTTGGCCGGTGCACTGGCTGCGGTTCCGTCCCTGTCCGCATCGCGCTCGAGGCTGTTGCAGCCGCTGAGCAAGTTGAGCAGCGACACGGCGCTCCAGCACAGCGGCATACGGTATCGTCCCAATCGGTTGCAAGCAGCCTGGGCGCCTAATCGTACTTTTTCGCGGTTCTACGGACGACACCAAAACGGTTTAATATTAACCCGTATCAAGGATAATTAAAAAAAAAACACTAGTGTTCCTGTTCACCACTAACTAAGCCAAATAAGTTTATACTATGTGCGGTTTACAACACATCAAACTAAAAAAATTACAATTAAATATTAATGTGTTAATTGATTGTTGTACAAACTGCAAACTTTTCACAGTTGATGTAAATTTTCTTGATAAATTGAATATTCAAATGTAAAATTATTGCATTTATGTTCGGTTACGAGCATGACACTGAAAGTTCTTAGAAAATCAAAAACTGAACAAACTAGCAAGTTATGAGTTTTATTATATCTTTTCAAAATAGTGTCCATTTACATCAATACATGGCTGCATCCGATGGAACCACTGAGAAAAGCACTTTGCCCACTTGTCCTTAGGGATTTCTTCGACGGCATTTTGAAATGTAGCCACTGCTTCTTCGGCATCCATAAAACGTTTTCCTCGAAGTTTCTCAGAAATAAATAAAAATCGGAAGGTGCGAGGTCGGGGTTATAGGGCGGGTGACCCAGTGCTTCCACTTCTGACATGGCCAAGTAGTCGATCAAGCAAATAGCTTGGCGGTGTGCTATGAGGCGTTGTAGTGGTAAAGGAGGATCCTGCTGCGAGGTCGTTTCTCCCGAGCTTTATACTGCAGTAATTGTTTTTCGATCCTCTAAAACAATTATTGCGTAATGACCTGTTCTTCCGAAGAACGAGGACGCCATCTTTTTCCCACGCTTCGACCTCTCTCCACTTTAGTTGGCAACTCCTCGGAAGGAAACACCCAGACAGCAGACTGTCTCTTAGTTTCAGGATCATAACAATAAGTCCAGCTTTCGTCACCCGTAATTATGTATTGATGTGGTAGAGCCATGCTGCAGTTATATTAGTAGTATAGTTGTAGCACGAATGGGTCGGCTCGACCGGGGAAGGACCACGCTCTCACAGAATACCAGCGTAAAATAGTACCTTAATGCTGCTGTGTTTCGTATGGTGAGTGTAGAGAACCGGAGACCCTTTTTACGGGAAACGAGGCATTCCATCTTAGTCCTCTCGGGTGACAACGCATCTGAATTTTGATTCTTGATCAAGGATAGATGTAGATGTCTATGGGCCACAGCAACCACTTACCATCAGGTGGACTGTGTGCTCGTTTGTCACCCCATACTATAAAAAAAAAAAATGTCGAACACAGTCAACTCCGCTAAATCTTTAAACCATTACACGACACCAATCAACACGACAGAGTTTTTGGGCTTCTGTCAATTTATGAGCTATCCACCGGGCATAAAGCTTCCTGACCGCTAAATATTCGTGGAGGATTTTGTGCACTTGGCTCATACCGATGCCTATGCTCGTCCTTATCTGCTGATAAGTCACTCTTGTCAGTCTCTATCATACGCCGCACAACACTGATGTTATCTTCAGTCGTCGACGAAGGCTGTCCCTCACACAGATCATCGGTTAGATTATTGCGACCACGTATAAACTCATTAAACCAGTTGTAAACAGTGGCAAGAGAAAGGACTTCATCGTGAAAGGCCAATCCAAGTCTATCACAACTTTCTTGTTTACTTAAATGACATCGAAAGTCATAAAAAAATCATTGTACGAAAATTTTCTCGCGTTAAATTCATGCTGACGTGACACAGACAATTTTCAATTTGCCGCCAAATAGTAAACAAATAACAATTTTAATAAAATACATACAGAATAATATTGGCAGAGTTCCATTTTCAAAATTTGAACTTATTTTTTTATTATATCGTTTACATGTGGCCAGTTCTAAAAACTTTCAGTGTCGCCCTCGTATGAAGGAGAGATATAATTTAATCGTAGCTATACCTTAACTGAATGAATGGTAATTGTACCTTATCATCCTTGATGTATGGTTCAACGCACTCATTAACATCTCCCTGCAGAACCTTCTCGACTCTAACAACCAGGAAAATATCAGGTGAAGGGTTCACAATATCGAATACAGCGCTTCGGCTCAAAGTAGATACATCTGCGTGGGGCACGTGGGCTGACAGCATCTGACGCGTTGCTTCTGAATTTAGATTGAAATAAAAGTTTTCCGATAGTTTCTTTTTCTCTTTTGCGTCGAATAACGCCATCGAAGCAAATAGAGGTTCTACATCGAGCTCCAATCTAAAATGTATCAAATTAATAAGAATCTATGAATCTTCTTTCTAATGAATAATTTAATCATGTTACAAACGTAATTCTACTACTTGCCAAAATACTTACTTTAACTGATGACAAACAACCAAAATTCTATGGCCCATCACCTCACAGGGCATTTCAGCTGCAAGGCGTCTCTCAACTGCCTCCTCTTCATCAAGGTAAGGAGTATACAAACCAAGAAGATCAGCTTGACGGTTTTCCAATCTAAAAAAAATGTAAAGTTTTCAGTGACAAAATTGATTGGCTTAAAAAGAAACAGCGAGATATTTTTATTTAAGTAACGGAATCAAACAAACACTGTATTGAATAATAAATGGCCACAGTTGCTCACGATTATATAACATACGAGTGGAGGTCAAAAAGTTCGCGAAATGGCGGGGTTGGCGAGGGTGAGTGTACACAGCCAGGTAGACGCAAATTTATATTTTTATTCACTTGCCTATTTTACTTATTTTAAACCTTCTCTGCAAGTTTGGACGGTTATTGCAGGATAAACCTGTATTGTACATGGTAGAACAAAGCTGCAGCACGAATAAGTCGACCCGACTGGGGTGCATTTGACCGGGAAAGGACCACACTCTCGCAGAATACCAGCGTGAAACAACAGATCAATGCAGCACCATTGTTTTAGCAGCTTAATGCTGCCGTACGACAGCCACGAGAAGAAATAAGAGTGATGGATTCTCTTACGCCGGCACCGTACCGTAGGTTTATCACAAGGGGCATTATCTAGTAGCATTCCAGACAGAGATCCCTAGATCACAATTCTAGACCGACAGTGTAATATCAAAATACACGACTACCTCGTTGTTCAAGTGGTCGTAAGCGCAATTTCTAATCATGAAGTCTCGGGTTCGAATTCTAGGTCTGGTCAAAAATCAGTCAAATTACAGTTTTCTGTCAAGAAATTCAAGCTCAAGATCGCTCACCGCTCAAGGTCACTCAGCGAGCTATGGAGAGGGCTATGCTCGGAGTTTATCTGCGTGATACTCAGAAATGAGCATATCCGCAGTAAAAACAGTGACCGACATAGTCCAACTGATTAGTAAGCTGAAGTGGCAATGGGCCGGCCATATAGTTCGAAGAACCGATAACCGATGGGGAAGAAAGGTTCTGGAGTGGCAGCCTCGTACCGGTGGGCGTAGTGTAGGGCGACACCCCACTAGATGGAGTGACCTGGTAAGACATGCAGAAAGTCGATGGATGCAGGTGACTCAGGACCGTGCTTTGTGGCATTACTTGGGGGAGGCCTATGTTCAGCAGTGGACCTGTGAAGGGCTGTAATGATGATGATGATAATGTCAAGAAATTCTCAGTAAAACAGTTCGTAGTCAGGAAGTTGGAATAGTTTCACTCCGTGCCTCTGAAAGCACGTTAAGCCGTTGATCTGGCGCCTAATTTCTCGCCGGTCATGTTGGATTGCCATCCCAGTGAACTATGACGGTAATGAAATAGAGAGTGCACCTTTGTTTGCGCACTATAATCCTTTCCCGAGTAGAGGGCTAATCTCCGTTGAGACTGGCCACCGTGATCGAAAATCAACCGAAGGATATAATTTTTATCCACATAAGATTTAGCCATGTAAATAAATGATAGCTACACAAAAATGTATAAAAAACATTAATATAACTTACCTTCTAGCCTCATTCACTGCATCCATCTGTTCAGGTGGTTTCTTTTCAAACAGATCTGGTATTAGAGGATCTGATGACGAGCTCTGAAGATCTAAACTCGCCCAAGAGCCTCTCGGCGTTAGGGTTTCGTTGCAGGAAAGTGAGGACGCTATTGATGCAACAGACTGCCTTCCGCTGGATGGTTGAGATTCACACTAACGGAAATGCATTAGTTCAAATATTACAAGCTTTTTAAAGTCAAGTGTAGTGCTTCAGGCTTACGTAAGTTTTTAAGTAAACCTATTTCAAATATTAGAAACTCACATTTTATATTATAAAAATGTTTTCTTGTATTATAAAATAAAATTATTTGTCAAATGTAGTTTTCTTTGATATTGTATTATTATATCTCTACTATATTTTAATGAAGGCTAACTATGCCATGAAGCTGTTAATAAAGGATGAAGTGTTCAATACTACGTTTAATATATTACATACTATGTTTATTCGACAATCTACTATATTTTTACAGGCAATATCCTTGAAAGTACCTATATATTTGACATGTTAAATCTAATAATGATTTAAAATAAGGTTTCTTTAATAGGAGAAGAAAGTGCGAAAGAAACCTCGTATTTTATTTATTTATTTAATCTTCGTTGCACTAAATGTCTTTATGCAGACTTACCGCCTTAAGGCATTCCCTCTCGTACCAGACAACAAAGTATCATAATTTTTTTGTTATTTTAGTCAATAACAAATATGCTACAAATTATATGATGATAATATGGAAAAGGAATAGAACCAAAAATTATTGGGCATATTCAAAATATATAGCAAACATATACAAAATCAACATATGGGTATTGTAAGTCCACGCCATAGAATACTATAATACATACATAATAGAACGGGGGAGTAGGCGGAGCCCGCATAGCCACTAATACATCAATTCACACATATAAATGTCAAATTTCTACTGATTCATCCATTTCTACTGAAAATTATTTAAAAAATGCCAAATTGCACCCTATTTACAAATAAATATGTATTAAAATTTAAACGATTCTTTTTAATGATGACTTACTTACTTACTTACTTATCGTCACGCACAATCCCTAACGGGGTAGCCAGAGAGAACAGATCGCCAAGTGTCACAATCCTTACATACCTCTTTCGCTTCTTTCAGGTCCATTAACTTCTTCATACATGCACGTCTAGGTATCCGAGTACTCTTGACCCTCCCCTCTTCGAGCAATTTGCTCACATGGTCTTCGAAAGTTAGTCTCGGTCTACCTCGACACCTTTTAGTATTTACTTTCGCTCTATATATTTTCATCACCATTCGGTCTTCACTCATTCGTTCAACTTTTTTGTTTTCGCAGTCGGTCATCCACCAGGAACAAATCAATCATACTTCTCTCATTCTTTCTTTCTCTAGTGTACATATGGATTTTCCTGTGATTAAACATAGTGTTTGTCACAAGAAGACCCTTTTCCTTGCATACAGCCAGTATAAGCTTGCCAGCATCATTAACCCTTTTATCTCCAAACTTTCCAAGCACCGACTCGTATCCTGGTCGAGCGATATCTACCCATCCATTCAAATCACCACATACAACAGTTCTTTCGTTTCCCTTAACCAAATCTAGAACTTCTCTTACATTCTCCCAAAACTCCTCCAGCTCAGCCCTGGACGACGAAGCTACCGGCGCATAAACAGCCAAAAGGAATAACTTCGTCAGTCCCATTTTGAAGCGAACCCAGAGAAGTCTTGAGTTCACAACCTTGTATTCAGTCATAAGATCGACCAACCGGGACGACAACAGCACTCCCACTCCTTGGCAGGCGTTCTCGCTTTCCGGGACTCCGGACCATATAGCTAACGTCCCGCCAGGGAGCTCTTCAATACCACTGCCTTTCCGTTTGGTCTCCGACATACACACGACATCTAATTCTCTTTCTTTCATTATTTCGATCAACTCATTCGTCTTATCTCTCATGCCTCCTCTAACATTCCACGTGCCAACTCTGCACTCCGTCCTCCACCTTCCGCCGTGTCGGGCTGTGCGTGACGGGTGGCGGTCCCCATCGCCGCTTTGCGCGCTGCATTCCACACCAACGGGGACGAGCTGGTGTGCGTCGCCTTGGGGGGACGCCCTAACCCTCGTTCGCATGGGTGCGCAGCTGTGTAGAATTACAGCCCTGAAAAGGGCTGGCAGGGGTCGCGACGAGCACGCTTCTACAATGACCCCCTTTTAATGATGATCTTGAACATTAATCAAAAGTCTAAAATGTTTAAATTTATTCAGTCTGTCAACACAGCGAATCGGTTTTTGGCGACGCCAAACCTCGTACAAAATAAAGTTGACAGCCATTCTATTGTGTATTATAGTATTCTATGGGCGAGACAACCTGATACATGACGACCATGCAAGCAGAGATTTTTAAGCAAGCATAACATACTTGAGTTTACCGGACACCAAAATATTTTTGGTGTTGTTGTTGATCTTTAAATAATAACACTTGTTGTTATTTAAAGATATTAGGACTTCTCCTCTGCCAGTAAGTCCATCTGGATGGGTTCCAATCTCTTACAATAGGTAATTGCTGCTTAGTGGGTGCACTGCATTACTTTGTTCCGGTCTGAAGGGCTTAAAGAGCCAGAATATTTACATGTCACAGTACAGTTTAATTTTAGTCATCAGAGATGACAACGCCTATGTAGAATTCATTATTTGTTGGTACGGAACAAATAATGAACGGAATGCTACTAGATAATGCCCCTTGGAAAATGGACTGCTGTAGATACTTACCATCAGGAGGACTGTTCATTTGAAACTTTAGTTTTATTTAAAAAATATGTGAATAGTGTAAAAATAAAGTGTAAGTATATCCACTACCCCATATCATCCCGTGGGTGTCGTAGGAGGCTATACAAGCAAACAGACCAGGAGATGGGCAGCAGCATCCTCCTAATATCAATTAAAAATTGGTTGCGCGGAAAAAACCATTGGATTATTATATTTGACGGTAGGAGTGTCAAGTCGCTTGTTCCTTTCCGAAAAACGATATCATTCGTACCCTCCTATCGACACATCGGGGTGGTGGGGTGGGAGGGGCAAGAAGATGATTCTAGAATGTCACGTAATCATCGGAGCCGAGGACATATAAGGCACGCGCGACCGTTGCGCGTCCTCTTTCCGTCACAGTCGTCGTTGAAACCACACCGCTAGTAGAAACCGCTTTAGCCTGGAAGCAGTCGAGCTCCAGGAGACCCGCCTCACATCGTGTGAGATATAGTCGCGCACCGCCTCTCTCCGGAGTGTTCCAGTAGAAGTTCCAGAAGTTGCAGCTGTAGTGCTCAACACAAATAGAAGAAACTCCGGTGAGTCAATATTCCTTTAATTAGCTCCTGCCTTACATAGTTTAACCCGCTCCAATTTTGTTGTTCTCCTAATAAGGCAGGATTCCTTTTCAGCGATTTGGCACAATAATAGTTTAGTTTTAGGGAAGAGCGAGTGCATTATACCGCATGCTATAGTAGTCGCCTTTACGTAAGCGTAGAAGCAACCGCATATACAGTCCACTTTAGTTAATATCTCGCGTAATAGGTTTAAGGTTCGACCGGGGAACTAGACTTCGGCAGCCTTAAACACGTGGCCCCACCATTTTATGGTCACTTCGAGCAGGATTTTGGTCGAATTGTTGAATTAATTAATTAGATAATGCACTCTAATTTATAGAATAGACTTAAATAGTGTTCGTTTAAATTTAAATTTTGATTAGGTACTCGCAAACAGAATTATTCGTTTTATAGCGCTCGTATTTGATTAAATTTAAAGCCTATTAAATAATTGAAACAGTGTAATAGGAACCGTTTGATACGCTTACTCACAATCTTGATAAAATTATTGAGTGCAAATGACGCGTCACCTCGACTCGCTGCGCAGGTGTTCGATTTAATTACGTAATACGGCATACCGAGTGTCCATCCTTTATTGTTTGTGCGTTGTGAGATTAATTGTGATTGATATAACTTTATTATAATAGTTTAAAATGGCAGTTAGTGGAAGTGAAATCAAAATTAAAACGCTTTATGCCAAGAGGGACATACTCTTTTCGCGTATGCAGAATATAAGTGATTATATAAAGAACATTCATATAGAAGCAGTGCGGGAAACCTTTTTGACTGAAATCGAAACGATAGATTCTCTACGAATAGATTACGAAAAAATATTAGACCAAATTAATCATTTGGAATTACAAATCGACCCGAAATACATAGTGAACTACCAACCGCTGATGGCATTCGAAGATATGTTGTGTCGCGTGAAAAGAATTGCGAGATCCCTACTATCTCAAAACGAAGCAAAGCCGGAAAAACAGGTACGTCCAAGCGACTCGATTAGGTTGCCGCCAATAGATATTCCGGTATTTAATGGTGATATTAAGACGTGGCCCTTCTTCTTCAGTAGTTTTCAAAACAATATACACAATAACCCATCGTTATCGGACGCCGAAAAATTATATTACTTAATCAGTAAACTTAGTGGCAGGGCACAGTCGATCTGCTCTGGTTTTACACCTACAGCAAACAATTACTTATTAATATTCGAAACGCTTAAAACTAAATATGAAGATAGGAGAATGTTAGCTTCCGAATATTTGAACCAGATATTCGATCTTAAATCTATATCATCCGCGAACATCAACGGCTTAGAGCAATTTCTAGATAAATTTGTGGCATCGGTGGCTGCACTTAAGAATTTGAAATTTAATGATCTTATGGACGTGGTGTTTCTCCATATTGCACTGAAGAAGTTGGACCCCGACACCGTGCGTGCGTTTGAAATGGAGCATCGTAGCTCGGAGATGCCTTCCTTTCATTCATTAGCATCGTTCGTGCGAGATCAAATAAAGGTGATGCAGCGCTCTCCGAACGTTAAACAGGAGATTAAAAGGTGCGTCGACCGTAGACAGACTCAACCATCTAAAATAGCAGGTTCGTTAACTTACGTAACCGCTACGCCAACATCACTCCAGCATACTTGTATAGTATGTAAAGATAGACACGGTAATTTATATAATTGCGCGACTTTTCGTAAATATTCACCAAGCGAGCGTTATAAATTAGTAAAGACAAACAACCTATGTTTGAACTGCTTAAGCGATAAGCATTTAGTTGCAAAATGCAATTCGAGTGCCGTATGTAGCAAGTGCGCCAGGAAACATCACACGCTATTACATTTTGAAAATAGCAACATAGCGGCGTCAAGTAAAGCGGATAAGGAATTCGCCCCTACTAAGGTCAACGATTCTAGCGGTCGACCTGGTGATGTCGCTCTGTGCTCATTGGCAAATATGGGAGCACAACCTCCTTCAACCGTGTTACTAGGTACGGCACGTATTTTGGTTAGGGATTCGCGTGGAAACGAACAAAGCGTCCGTGCACTGCTGGACAGCGGAGCCCAAAATAGCTTTATAACGCGACAATGTTGTCAGCGCTTAGGCTTAGTAATAAATAGGTCACTTTCATGTCCTGTAATTAAAGGCATCGGAGGCACTAGTAAATCGACACAGGGATATATAAATTTAAAAATTTATTCTCGGATAGATCGTAATGTTAACTTTGATATAAATGCACTAGTAGTAGATAGGGTCACTGAACGGTTGCCAACCGTTTCGGTTGACACCTCGGCAATGATTGAATTTAAGAATTTGACTCTGGCGGACGACACTTACGCCGTTCCTGGAAACATAGACATGCTCATTGGAGCATCGCTTTTCCCTCATCTTTTGTTAAACAATAAGGTCAGGGGCAACTCCTCGCATACCGCGCCTTACGCACTGGAAACCGTATTGGGCTATGTGATCCTTGGCTCCGCCCCCATCATAGATAGTATTTCGGCAACCTCTTATTGTGGTATGGCTGTCGAACCGCTCGAGTCGTTAGTCCGCAAATTTTGGGAGATGGAGGAGGTGAACGTCCCACCCATAGCTAGCTCAGATGACAGGTTATGCGAGGAAATTTACGTCCGCACGACCGTTCGTGATCGCGACGGTAGATATAGTGTAGCGCTACCCTTTAAAGGAGATGTTTTATCTCTCGGCGATTCGCGTCAAATGGCGGAAAAACGTTTCTACAGCTTGGAGCGTAGGATGCTCGCTTCACCCCAGTTAAAGGAAGCTTACGACGGCGTCATTAACGAATATATAAGAGAAGGTTACATATCACTTGTGGCTTCGAAATTAGATAACTACGAAGACACACCGTCGTATTTCATACCACACCACGGAGTCATTAGAGAGGACAAACTTACATCTAAGTTACGTGTAGTGCTCGACGCTAGTGCTAAAACTAGCACTCACCTGTCGCTTAACGATATCCTCTATAGTGGGCAAAATTTACAGGGCAGTTTATTTAATATAATAGTCAATTTTCGTTTGTTTAGTATAGCACTATCCGCCGATATTCGTCAAATGTTTCTTTGCATAGGGGTCCGTGAATGCGACCGTAGATTCCAACGCATTTTACAATACGGCCGACGTATCTTGGCGAGTCTGAATATAGGCTCTGCGAAGTTTAGCGCATGAACACTCGTGAAGAAAACTGTTATTGTCATTTTTTTATATATACCAATGTACAAATAAAATTTCCCTAATACAGTGACCAAAAATATCAAAACACTTTGGAGACATTATAAATTAAAGATTCAATTTTGATACCTCACCTTTCGATAGGGGCAGATTTTATCACAAACACATACAATATTATTTACATTCAATACTTTTTATTTATTTACACTTATTATTATTTAATCACTGTCGCTGAGGGGGGAAATTCCTAACATAAAGTCGTCGGCCCCTTGTGTACCATGTGAGGTACTTGGCATAGGTTCATCTTCGTAATCGTCGCTCTCACTTTCAGACTCACTTTCTGAATCTGAAGCTGTATTAATGATGAATAATTGATCCGTCATTTCGTCAATAATATGGTCGCTCTTCCTATAGTCATGTTCGACCTCTTGCACTTTTCTGCATAAAGCACTCCATTCATTCTGACCCATTAAATTTACTTTTTCTTGTATGAGCTCCATTGTCCGGGTTACGTTCCAGTCGACGTTTTTAGCGGCTACGTGCCCTTTAATGGCAGCCCACACCATCTCGATGGGGTTTAAATCGGGATGATATGGGGGTAAACGAAGGACATCGTGGTTGTTTTGTTTAAACATTTCATCTATTACGTATTTTTTATTCACGTCTTTGTTTTTTTTTATTAGATCGTAAAGTTGTGGTTTACGCATGTCCTTTTCATATGGTATACCCTTTTCTAATAACCACGATTCCATTTTTGCCTTCTTGTCATTAGATGTAGGGGCAGGATCCATTAATTTGTTGTGGTACGGAGCATTATCGATAACCACCACCGAGTTAGGGCTCAAATTTGGAATCAGTTGGGTCCGTAACCATTTCTCATAATTTTTGAAATTCATGTCATCATGTTAGTCTCCGGTTTTGCTGCCAGATTTGAACATTAGTAGCGCGTTCGGAACAAACCCTGCTTCTGACCCAGCGTGTACCATCACTATCCGCTGACCTTTTGATATCGGGCGCTTTAGTCCTTGAGCGGAACCATCTGACCACGCCTTACCTTTTGTATGTGATGAGTGGGCATACGACTCGTCAGTGAATACAATTGGTCGCCCTTCGTCCCTGTATTTTTTCATTGCCTTCAAGTACAAGATCCTTTTCAGGCGAATGTCGGTCTTCTCTATAAGAACCATTCTATTGGTTTCGGTCTTTCGCCACTTGAAACCCAAGTTTTTGATAATTGTCTTTAAGCTCGTTTTACCACCTTGAAAATTTATATCCCGTTTGAGTTTCGCTAGTAATTTGTTTATCGTCGGCATTTCTTTTTCAGTTTTGTGGAAGTTGTGTATGCATCTTTTTACTACTCCCTGGTCAAAATTATCCATATCAGTAATAGGTTTTGATCTAGAACTTTTTTTACCAGGCGTGCGGAATACTGAAAGTAAGCCCGAAATATTGCCTTCAGTTGCGATCCGCTGTACTGTGCGTTGGGACACACCAGTTGCGTTAGCAACTCTTAAATAAACTTTATCGACATCTTTTACGCCTTCTTCTTTTTCTTTTTTCATATATTGCGTTAAATCGTAAATAATTTTTCTCGCCTGGCGATTTAACACACTGTTATGTTTTGGTGGCATGTTTGGCGAATAATATAAGTGCTAACTGACACTTGCAAATAAAACAAATAAAACAAACAAAACAAACTTAACACTATTAATAAAAACAAACAACAATAACAACGAAAACTTTTGTAACCGACTGTGCTCAAGACAGAGATAGCGACACGAACACGACACCAATGCTAACGTGTGACTGAGAAATATTACCGTGTACCGAGCATTGCCGAATAAGCACGAAGCTTTACGAAGTAACCAGAAAGGGATGTCCAACACGCGTGCCTGAGGGTGTTGTTTAATCGATTTTTATTCAAATCGATTAAAATTAAGACATAAAAATATATTTATTTGCAATTTATAAGGAGGTTCTAAATTTTCTCAAATAGTCGTTACTCAAGAAGACGTTAATAGATAATTGATATTTAAGTACATTATGTCTTTCAGCTGAGAAAATAATATGTTTTTAGTTTTTTTTTTATTTAAGTCGAAATCTTGTTTATTATCAACAAAATTCACTATATTTGTAAATCTATTTCGTTTAATATCTTATATAAACAAAAATCAATAACTTCTAAATAAAACTAATCGATTGCGATATTTTATGACTAAAGGGTCGATTGTGTTTACTTATGGTCAATCTCTAGCCTAGACCACCGCCCCCCGTACGTCGCCTCATGCCACCATTTTGTTCCTTAAAAAAGCTATTGCGCAACCTTCTGCGCGAAGGTCGGACTCGCCAAGATACGTCGGCCGTATTATATATCGTTTCAACCCAAAGGAACCTCTAATGGTGTTTGAATTTAACCGCGTTTGTTTTGGTTTAAAGTCGAGCCCATTTCATGCGTTACGCACGGTGAGACAGCTCGCTCACGATGAAGGTCCCTCTTATCCTAAAGCTAAGAGGGCAATTGAGAGCGGATTATATATGGATGATTTTGTGTACTCGGTCGATAGCGTGGAGGAGGCAACCCTAACCACCGCCGAGGTTATAAGGCTCATGAAATCGGGTCAATTCGATCTTGTGAAGTGGACTAGTAATTCGCGTCCGGTTTTGGATACAATGCCACTATCACACCGTCTTTCGGCGATAAAGGAATTCGACGATTCTGATACACACAAGGTGCTCGGTCTGTGTTGGTCACCAGAGTCCGACGTGTTTAGCCTTAAGGTAAATCCGCCCGTAGAGAAATGCACAAAGCGCACAATACTGTCATGCGTTGCTAGATTATGGGACGTCATGGGTTTCGTAGCTCCGGTGGTATTATACGCTAAGCTTTTAATTAAACAACTTTGGTTATTGGAATGCGACTGGGATGACTCGCCGCCTGACAGCATTGTTCGGTTGTGGCAGCGCTTTAGAGAGGAACTTCCTTTATTAAGAGAAATTAAAATACCGCGTCATATCAACGTAGATAGAAGTAGCGCCATAACAGTCGTTGGGTTTGCAGACGCCAGCGAGAAGGCTTACGGGGGCGTTGTATATTTCCACGTCCAGAATAATGGTAGAAATTCGATTAGCCTCATTAGTTCTAAGTCGAGAGTCTCCCCCCGTAAGGTTGTCTCTCTGGCGCGCTTAGAGCTTTGCGCAATATTAGTACTCACCAAGCTTATTACCGCAGTTATCAGCGCATGTAGGGATAGAGTTCACATAGAAAGGATATTGGCCTTTTCCGACTCCACCGTCGCCTTATGCTGGGTTCATTCTTCACCCCACCGTTGGGATACGTTTGTTGCGAACCGAGTGGCCAAGATACAAGACGAGTTAGAAACGCGGAACTTTTATCACGTGTCCGGTACGGAAAACCCCGCCGATTGTCTATCCCGTGGACTCACCCCGATGCAAATAATGGATCACCCGCTTTGGTTCCACGGACCTGCTTGGGTTCACTTGGATCCCTCGCAATGGCCAATAACCGATTTCGAACCTTCGTCAGTGTCACAACCGCCGGAAGAGAAGAGACACGCTCTAGTGGCGAACGTTTCAAGTGAGGTTTCTCCAATCATTGCTTTGGCGAACCGCTTGTCCTCTTGGTCGAAATTATTGCGTAGCGTAATTTACGTTTGTCGATTCGCGAAGCTGTTACCACGACGTTCGTATGTCTTAGCATCCGATTACAACTATGCTGAGTCGCTAGTATTGCGTGAACTTCAACGTGCGCACTTCTCTGAAGAAATTAGAAGATTACAATCGAATAGAGCTTGTAGTCGCGCCTTTCAACGCCTTAAGCCATTTTTACAGGATGGGATTGTAAGGGTAGGTGGACGCTTGTCCAACTCGCGATTGAGTTTCGACCAACGGCACCCTATTGTTTTACCGCGTAAAGACCATATCATGAACTTATTAGTCGATTACCATCATAAATTGAACTCGCACGCTGGCCCCGACTTGTTGATGTCGATTTTGCGTCAGAATTATTGGATTCTTTCTGCACGTAGTTTAATACGCAATCGGGTGCACCGATGTATAGCTTGCTTTCGGGCACGCCCCAAGCCGTCATTTCCGGAAATGGCGGAACTTAGATCTTGTAGAGTAATACAATCAGTAAAGCCCTTCACGCACACCGGGTCTGATTTCGCTGGCCCGTTTAAGGTCACGCTCACTCGCGGGCGTGGTATAAGATCCACAAAGGCTTACGTCTGCATTTTCGTATGTCTAACTACTCGAGCGGTGCATATAGAACTCGTTGGTGATCTAAGCACAGCAGGCTTTATGGGTGCATTTAAAAGATTTCTATCCCGCAGAGGCCCTGTAAGTAGATTGTATTCGGATAACGGTACGAACTACGTCGGTGCAAAACGTATTCTATCGGAACCACATGATCTCTTAGCTAGCAAATATTATAATTCGGAGTTCGCTCACATTCTAGCCGAGAACCGCATTGAGTGGTCTTTGAACGTCCCAGCCGCGAGTCATTTTGGAGGCAATTGGGAGACTAATATCAAGAGTCTAAAGAGTCATTTATACCGAGTAATAGGAGATCAGATTTTGTCCTTCGAAGAGCTAAGTACGGTGCTCGCTCAAATTGAATGCGTAATGAATAGTCGCCCACTTTGTCGTACGTTGTCTAGTGACCCCTCGGAACCGCTGGCTCTAACTCCAGCACATTTTTTGAATTTAACGCCTTTAAAGTATTTCCCAGCCGCAGATATGGATGAGAACAGACTTAGCATTTCCGCACGCCACAAATTATTAGATCGGTTAGTGCAATCGTTTTGGAAACGATGGAGGATGGAATACTTGCATACTTTGCAGTCTCGGCAAAAATGGAACACAGCAACTGAGCCTTTAGCTGTAGGAACTGTAGTTGTGCTCACCAAAGAGAATACGCCGCCTCTCCACTAGCCGTTAGGAATTGTCGAAGAGGTCTTTCCCGGTTCCGACGGAGTAGTTAGGATAGCTCGCGTTAAGACCACGGTTGGGTCTTACTTGCGTCCGGTTGTCCGTTTGTGCCCCCTGCCTCTTCCATAATTTAAATTAGCTTTCTAGATTAAATTGTAGTTGAATTTAGGTAATCTTAGCGTTAGTTAGTTATTTGTTAGTTGATCTTAGCTCTAGTTGTATTAGTTAATTTTGAAGGAAATCCTTCAAGGGCGGGGGAGATGGTTGCGCGGAAAAAACCATTGGATTATTATATTTGACGGTAGGAGTGTCAAGTCGCTTGTTCCTTTCCGAAAAACGATATCATTCGTACCCTCCTATCGACACATCGGGGTGGTGGGGTGGGAGGGGCAAGAAGATGATTCTAGAATGTCACGTAATCATCGGAGCCAAGGACATATAAGGCACGCGCGACCGTTGCGCGTCCTCTTTCCGTCACAGTCGTCGTTGAAACCACACCGCTAGTAGAAACCGCTTTAGCCTGGAAGCAGTCGAGCTCCAGGAGACCCGCCTCACATCGTGTGAGATATAGTCGCGCACCGCCTCTCTCCGGAGTGTTCCAGAAGAAGTTCCAGAAGTTGCAGCTGTAGTGCTCAACACAAATAGAAGAAACCCCGGTGAGTCAATATTCCTTTAATTAGCTCCTGCCTTACATAGTTTAACCCGCTCCAATTTTGTTGTTCTCCTAATAAGGCAGGATTCCTTTTCAGCGATTTGGCACAATAATAGTTTAGTTTTAGGGAAGAGCGAGTGCATTATACCGCATGCTATAGTAGTCGCCTTTACGTAAGCGTAGAAGCAACCGCATATACAGTCCACTTTAGTTAATATCTCGCGTAATAGGTTTAAGGTTCGACCGGGGAACTAGACTTCGGCAGCCTTAAACACGTGGCCCCACCAAAAATCAATTTAAAATTTAATGTTTTTATGCTTCAGCGTGTATATCTATGTACGTTCCAGTGCGTATAATTGTCATTTTTTCCTTCATACGTCACGGGTGTACAATCTAATTACACTATTTTCTTTCCATTGAGCGCGTAGTGTTAGCGCAGGTTCTGTGATAAAACATGCTAAATGGATGCGGTAGCATGTTATGTTGAACATATATCGCGGGTTGCTATTGTGTATAAGTGTTTTTATATAAAATTTAAATTATTTTTATATCCTCAGTCCCAGTTATGCAATGAAATTGACATTCATAAACATCCGGTATAGCACTACAAAGATAAGGCAGTTGAGGCCCAAAAGTAAATAAGAATATTAAAAACCTACCAATTGTGTATATACTTGTATTATCAATCCAAATAAGTATATATTATATGTGTCCGTATATATAGAAAATATGTGCCCATATGCGTATGTGTATGTGTGTTATCCGTATGTATATATTTATGTATGTATGTGTATTATATCTATGTATATGTATATATATTATAAGTGTGTGTATCTATATAATGTACTTAAGGTAGCCACTGAAAATCAGGGCTAGGATGACACATTTTAGCGTTTCCCGAGTGGCAATCCTATTTGAACCATTTCCCATTTTTTTTTAAAGTTGTTTTTTTTTAAGTTAGCTGTTTATTTTTTTTTTAAGTTTGTGTAAGTGTAGAATTAAGTCTACTTATAAAAATACCTAATTATAATGTATGTCTTGAGTATTTATTGCTAATTTTTTAAGAAATGGCCAAATAAATATCTCTTTCTTTCTTTCTAATAACACATAGAAAATAAAAGCTAATATCTCCCACATGAGGCAATCTATGTGGAGGACTAATTTCGGCTGCAGACTACGATAGGGTGCGATGAATGAATGTGTTAATGAGCAAAATTATTACCGTTTAGCTTTAATTGAGATAATAATTACTGTGTAGAGGTGATGTAAGATGGGTGTCGTAAGAATCCACTTGCCAAGTTGCCAAACTATGATAATATCCCCTATGAGGCAATTTATAGGGTACTACCAATCTATCAAATTTCTATGTAATCTATGTTCAGAAGTCGGCTTTAACAGGCTGTAACAGTTTCATAGCAAATTCACTGCAAGTCATGACCATACCATTACAAAGGGTCAGTCAAGCGTTTACTACATGTTTCAGATCATAAAATCAATAAGAGGATCCAGTTTGTTCAAAGATATTTAATTTTTACCTGCTGCAGCGCTAAGTCGTCAAGTGGTGCGTAGGGCTCCGCGTCGATCTCGTAGTACTGTGGCGGGGCGTTCATCAGCCGCTCAAGCCTCTCAGCCACACGCTCGCGACTGCCAGCGGAGCCCGAGTACATTCGGTACTTGTACTCCACTACCGTGTAGTCTGATGTGTAACATCGGATGCAGTCGCGCACGAACATCGGCGCTTTCGTTCTGAAGGTTATGTTAAATGTAAGTGAAGTTGCTGTGGACACACCTCCCCTCATTTCTGGGAGGGTGGAGCAATTACCACTACGGTACTATAGTGCGTGTTAACGGGTTTAAAATCCTCGTGAGAAATACTTTTCTCACGATGTTTTCCGTTTTACCCTGTAGTGCCGTTGTAAGAATATCCACTACCCCATATATTTTTTTTATGGGATAGGATGACAAACGAGCACACAGTCCACCTGATGGTAAGTGGTTGCTGTGGCCCAGAGACATCCACATCTATCCTCGATTACGAATCAAAATGCAGATGCGTTGTCATCCGTGAGGACTTAGGTGGAATGCCTCGTTTCCAGTAAAAAGGGTCTCCGGTTCTCTACAGTCACCATACGAAACACAGATTAAGCTACTATTTGACGCTGGTATTCTGTGAGAGCGTGGTCCTTCCCCGGTCGAGGCTTACCATTCGTGCTACAGCTATACTACTAATATAACTGCAGCATGGCTCTACCACGTATAAAGTCGTATAAATATCATCCCGTGGGTGTCGTAAGAGGAGACAGAGGAAAACAAATCAGATGAGCAGCCGCATATTTCTAATAACGACTAACACTACGGTCGCCAACCCGCTTTCCAAACGTGCCAACTATAGCAAATATCCCACCTATGAGGCAATCTATGGGGAAGGCCTATGTTCAACGGTGGACTTTAATAGGTTGTAACGGTGACGGATATATTCCTTCATCGCCGAGCATGTGGTAAATCAGCACTTAAAATTGCAATTAATAATTATATTATTGGTAACTCCGCCATTGCCGGTCCCAAGCCCGGATGAGAAAGGAGGAGGGGACGGTTCCGCCGGAGAGAGTGGGTGTATCCGGGGGACTAACACACCCACCTGCGCTAGGACCTGCGCAGTCGAGCGCCGTACGCGGGGATGAAGGAGTCCTGGAGGGTTGAGCCGATCGTCGCTGGGGTATATAGTGGCGAGAGGCAACACGCCCTCTTTGGTCCGGATTTCAAGCTAAACGGTAGCCCTATCTGCTAGCCACAGATAGGGAAATGGCCAAGCGCCCCGTCAGAGGGTCGCAGGCGAGGGATGTGGGGGCTGCCTAGTTTTCCTGAAAAGGGGGGCTGGGTGGTGGTAAAGGCCATGCTGACGGAGCAAGTGACAGTTTATTTGGGTGGTGGGGATGGGCCTTGTCAGCCCCATCTACCAGCTGGATCGAGCTCCCGATGTCGCGCTGTGAGCCAACTTCACGTCCCTATATTCTCCCGGTAATCCTAACGCCTGAAATAGGGCGTTCCCAAAGGTGCGGGCTCCATGGAGGGTGGGAAGCCGGGGGGATGAAATTTTTAAGAACAAATACTATGGACAATTTAAGGCCCAAAAAGAAAGAGGGAGAGGTGTCAGAGGTGCTTACCAGAGACACCAATGAACAAGGGGGAACCGTCACTAAACCGGCGGTTCCACGGACAGTACCGTCCAGCGCAGGTGCCCCCATCAAAGGGACAACTACCTCGCTGAACGTTTCCAAAACCAGTTCCAAGGAGCTGGGGGGGAAAAAAGAACAGGAGCCCGCGAGTGACAAAACTGCGGAGCCAATACGAACTGACGACCTTTTCTCTGCTGCCTGGCAAGTGGTGAGCCGTAAGGGGAAAGGCAAGGCACCCAAAAAGGTGACTTGCCGACCTGACGGACCATCAGGAGGGTCTATCCCTGCAGGCAGTAGTGGAAAGGCCAAAAAGAAGAACAAGAAGCAGCGGGAAAAAGGCCGAAGGGAACGAGCCGCACTGGCTGCTTCTGAAACTAAAACCAAGGAGGCTGGGCAAGCCACTGCGACTGGGGTGCTTGGAGCTGGAACCAGTAGCCGCACTGAAGCTGGGAAGGATAAAAATCCAGACCAAGTGGAAGTCGCGGCCGCAGGAACCAGTTCTAGGACATCCGCCAGGAAGCAGCGAGCGGCCAAGCGTCCTGGGAAGAAAGAAAGAGCAGCCAAAAGGATGCTGGAAGAGTCCACCTCGCCTAGAGGGGAGCACAAAAAAGTGCGACTCGGACAGCAACCAAAGGCTGCAAATACGAGCTACGCTTCCGCTGCTAGAGCAGATTTGGGTGTGGCCTTAACGTGTGCGCGTTCAGGTCACATTACGAAGGAAGTAGCAGACGACATCCTCGTAGCAATACAGAGGAAGATAATCAGCGAGGCGTGGAGTAGTCAGGATCCTGATGCGTCGGGCCCAGTTTTTAGGGGCAAACCCGTATATACGGAGGGTGTCCTGAAACTGTGGTGCGACGATCAGAAGGCTCTGGACTGGTTGAAGGGGAATATTGCTACCCTCGACCTTAAATCCAACACCTTGCTGACTATAAAAAAACAGTCAGAGATACCACAAAGAGTCAAATGTGGTATCCTAATCCCTGATGCCCAAGGAGCCTGGAAAGACTCACGTGACATTGGTCGCGTGTTGGCGTACCAGAACCGCTGGGTTAACATCAGGGACTGGCTGTTACTCAAGGCTGACAAGCAGACGGACGGGTGGTTCCTCGTTGTTTCGGTGCCGGAGGATCACATCCCGACCCTGATGAAGGCCGGACGCCGTCTCGCATGCGTATGCGGGGCGGTATACGTAAAATTCCAGGGTCGTGGAGGTAAATTCTTTGATACTCCACCGAGCAAAGAGGTAGAAAACAGCCCGGAAGTCATGGATACCGGAGCCACGGTTACCGGTACAGTGGAATCACTGGAGGCCAAGCCCAGTGAAGAAACGGCCTGCACAACTGAGCCAAAGCCCCCAGTGGAGACCGGGCTCAGCGGCAGCTCACTGAGTGACGAAGAGGACTGCATTTTGCCGACCACTTCCGACTCGGTGGCTGACGAAGAGACCCGAGATCTTCTGGCAGGCCTATTTTTGGGAGGGGACGGGGAGGACGCGATCAATGATGGCGTGCCCTTCGTCCAAAACTAGCCTAGTGCAAGCCAACCTCCACCACAGCGAAACTGCGTCGGCTCAATTACGCAAGTGGTTAGAGGTTCAAAAGACTGCCATAGCCTTAATCCAGGAGCCGTGGGTTGGGGCTGGTAAAATTAAAGGCCTAAACAACCTAAAAGGTAAGCTATTCTACAGCCCTGAACACGACAAGCCTAGAGCGTGTATCTACACTACTAAAGATATCTGTGCACAACCATTAACAGATTTCTGTTCTAGAGACATGTATGCCGTGGCAATACAACACACACAGGAGAGAAGGTTAGTCGTCGCCTCGGTCTACATGCCGGAGGAAGACACTCCTCCCCCTCATGACCTCGGCAGGCTGGTGAACTTCTGCGAGAGGACCGGACTAGAGGTTGTGATCGGGACGGACTCCAACGCACATCATCCCCTTTGGGGAATGGAAAAACCTAATGAACGAGGTAAGGTTTTAGTTGAATTTTTATTTAGTACTAACCTAACCATTTTAAACATAGGTTCTGAACCTACATTCATAAACAAACGCTGTCGCACTATAATCGACCTCACACTTGCAACAGAGGGAGCAGCCAAACTAATTACGGAATGGCATGTGTCGAAAGAGGCCTCATGCTCAGACCATAGATGGATCTGCTTCGCACTACAGGTCGATATCCCCTCTACACCACCATGGAGAAATCCCCGCAAGACGGATAAAACAAAATACCTAAATAAGTTGACGTCTTCGCTCGCGGGTTCTGAGGGGATAAATACTATAGCAGATCAGTCGCTCCTAGAAGAACAGGTAGCAGCTGTTACTAAGGCCATGATAGATAGCTACCATGAATCATGTCCAGAAATCACTCCACCAAGGCATGCCGAGGTAAAGCAACAATGGTGGGGTGTAGAACTCGATAGGAAACGCAAGAAGGTAAGAAAAGCCCTAAACAGGGCCATGAATACCTCAATGGATGAAGACTGGCTACTATATAAGAAAGCTAAGTCTGAATACAAAAAATGTATCAGGTATCGACGCTCGACTGGGTGGCGTAAATTCTGTGGCAACATAGAAACCTGCAAACAAGCAAATAGGATAAGGAATATTCTAGCTAAACAGAACACGTCGGGATCCATGTCTCTAAAGAAACCCGACGGTAGCTACTCAACATCGCCGGATGAAGCCCAACGCATCCTAATTAAAACACACTTCCCAGGTTGCTGCTTAACCCAGGAGGCAAACCGGCATGACGACATACTGACACCAACAGTAGAAGACTGGAATTTAGCACAGAGAGTGGTAACGATGGACAAAATCTATTGGGCCATTCACAGTTTCCTCCCCTACAAGGCGGCAGGACCTGACGGCATATTCCCGGCACTTCTACAGTGGGGGGGTAAAGCCCTAATAGTCAGACTTGTTGCCATAATGAGAGCCTGTCTGGCTCTAAAATATGTTCCTAGGGGATGGAGGGAAGTGAAAATCACATTTATACCCAAACCAGGTAAGAGCGATTACACTGACCCTAAATCCTACAGGCCCATTAGCCTCACATCCTTTCTCCTAAAGACGATGGAGAGGATGTGTGAAAGGGAATTAAGGGGGTCGGCGCTAATGAACTTACCACTACACGACAAGCAACACGCCTACAGTCTAGGCAAATCAACAGAATCGGCACTTCATCAGGTAATTACTAAGATTGAAGGGGCCATCCAAAACAAAGAAATATGTCTAGGTTCCTTCATAGATATAGAAGGTGCTTTTGACAGAACAAACTTCTCCAGCATAAAAGGTGCACTCAGTAGACATAAAGTTGAACCGGCACTGATTGACTGGATAGTTTACATGCTCAGTACACGAATAATAAAGATTGCTGGTGAATCTCAACCAATCCTAATTAAGAAAGGTTGCCCGCAGGGTGGGGTCCTCTCACCTCTCCTGTGGAATATGGTCATTAATGAACTCATCAGCAAATTAAATACTAATCACTTTTATACAGTAGGTTATGCTGATGACCTGACTATACTGGTCTCGGGAAAGACAGCTAGCATAGTGTGCGACCTGACCCAAGCGGCTCTCCGTATAGTGGAGAGATGGTGCAGGGAATACGACTTAACCGTCAATCCAAATAAAACGGTTTTAGTAATGTTCACACAAAAACGGATGCTGAATAACTATCACCTTCCAAGTCTTTTCAGCACAAAACTCCAGCTATCCTCTGAGGTAAAATATTTAGGTCTTACTTTGGACAGCAAACTTAACTGGAATAAAAACATAGAAAACAAAATCAACAAAGCTAGTATAACTTTCTGGCAATGCAGAAACATGATTGGCAAAAGATGGGGACTGACGCCAAAAATCATACTGTGGCTTTACAAAACTGTAATCCGGCCCATGATCACATACGGCGCTCTGGTATGGTGGACCAAGACCAATGAAGCCACCACAATTAAGAAGCTTCAGCGCTACCAGAGACTGGCATGTATGGCTGCCACAGGCTGCATAAGAACTACGCCAACAGCAGCCTTGGAAGCGATGCTGGAGCTAACTCCGCTTCATCTACATATACAACAAGAAGCGACTTTAGCTGCCATCAGACTCAAGACCCTAAATCTTTGGAGTAAGAATAGTGTCCCTCATACAGGCATAATTGATAGAATCTACTCAGCAATTCCTATCCTACAAGCCAAATACGATAGGATTCCTAAACAATTTGTTTTCGATAAGAAATACAAGATACAATTAAATGAAAACAACCAGCCGGAAGGATTAAGCCCAAAAGAGCTTAGAATTTTCACCGATGGTTCTAAAACAAAAGAAGGTGTAGGTTCTGGAGCTTTCTCTGAAGACCTCAATATTCACATATGCACACCGCTGAGTACCTATAACACGGTCTTTCAGGCGGAATGTATGGGTATCATTCAAGCGGCCATAGCAATAGATGCTAGGAAGGTTAATGACTTCCCCATCAGAATACTGACCGACAGTAGGGCGGTACTACAAGCTCTGAGTTGCAATGGGGTGAACTCGGGACTAATATATGAATGCCATCAACGATTAAATGAGGTATGTAAAAACAACAATGTGACTCTACAATGGATAAAGGGACACAGTGGATCCAGAGGCAACGATGCAGCGGACGAACTGGCCAGAAGAGGATCGGCTCTGGCCACTATAGGGCCGGAACCAATCATACCAATCCCCTTTGGTAACGTTCGTTCAATGGTACGTAGACACTTCACTAATCAACACGCTCAGCTTTGGAAAAATCTAACAGACTGTAGACAAGCTAGGGAGGCCCTACCTGTAATAAACAGTCGCTTAACCAAAGTTCTAATGAGACTGAACAAGCCGCAGATAAGGATAGTAACTAGTGCTATCACAGGACATGGCACCTTTAACAAACATTTATTTACTATAGGTGTTACAGATAGTCCCCTGTGCAGGGCATGTATGGGGGAGGAAGAAACGGCGGCCCACGTGCTACTGAAATGTCCGGAGGTCGCTACGTACAGGGCTAAACATCTCGGCACGCCGGGATCACTCCCCGAAGTTGCATGCAACATCAAGGGACTGTTGAGCTTCTTCGGGGAGATCTCATGGCTCGAATAATCACATTATTCCTGCCCACACGCAAAATACGCGCAGAGACGTGGAGTTGCGGAAAACAGCCCGTTGCAAACTAAACTAAACTAAACTATTATTGGTATCGGGGATCGAACACGGGTTGCCCTCGTTAGCCCTGAGCTATCTTGCCAATCTTTCTAGAAGGATTGAGTATTATTTATTGTAAATGTAATAAAAGTGCCCGAGTGATTAGAAATACTTTTCTGTATTTCTTCCTATGTTTTGAGCCGTGGTAGCTCAGATGGTTAACGCTCGCTGTAAATATAACAGAACGCGAGAAACCCGGGTTCGATCCCCGCCGGCACCAATGAAATTGTTAATTGCAATTTTAAGTGCTGATATACCACGTGCTTAGCGGTGAAGGAAAACATCGTGAGGAAACCTGCATGTCTGAGGAATAAGAAAAAAAAATATTTCGAAGACATGTGAAGTTCGCCAACACGCATTTACGCAGCGCGGCGGACACTTCCTTGCCCTAAAAACCCTCTCAGAAATGAGGGGAGGCCTCTGCCCAGCAGTAGGACGTATATAGGCTGTAACTTTACTTTTACTTTTACTTTTCCTTTGTTTTATTTATTATTGTTGGACTCACCGGTGGGCCCCACCTGAATATCGGTAAAAGCTAAGCAGTTGTTTCTTCACATTGTTGACGTAAAAATATCTTTATCAGGCCATATTAAGTAATGTAATTTTGAGCTAAACTTGTAAAAAAAATTGGTCAAAATTTAATTTAATAATTTAAAACAGATATAGATAAAATACTCCGTGATGGCGCCGTAAATAATTCTCACCACTGTTTCATCCCGTGGGATCGTAAGGGGCGAGTATGGGAAAACCCCACACACGGGAAACAACTAAATGTACGACGTGCGTGCATGGCGACGGGGAACAGCGAAAAACATGTTAAATAGTACTTATAGATTTAATTTTCACTTATTTTACTAATTTTAATTATGAATTTTTATCATGATTTAAAATAAGATAATTTTAATTTAAAATAAATTAAATTAAATACGATATAATCTGTAAAATTGTTCTTATTTAATGTCTAGTATTTGTGTAAAATATCCAATAAAACATAATCCAGTAGGTATCGTAAAAGGCGACAGATTATAACTGAACCAAGAGATGGGCAGCATACGTGGTAGGGCCGCGCCTATGTTCGTAGAGACTACTTTTGATGAGCTATAATAAAATAAGCGATGTATGACACGAATGCCAGCCACTACTACTGGGAAGGCGATTAATGTAAATTTTCTGAAATTGAGAATACATTAAAATTTTCAGTATAACAAAAACAAAAACCATAGCTTACAGGTCTTCATCAGGCAGCACATGTTTCACTGTACGAATGCGACGTGGCACGGTGAGCAGCTCTATGTCATTGGAAGGGTATGCGAGCGGGTCGCGTTCACCCATAAGCCGCTCGCACACCTCCTCATAATCCGGTGGTTCAATCATATCGCACAGAGATAGCTGGTGGAAAAAAATAAAGAAAATTTTAATTGAATAACATGAAAACGACAATTTGCATGAAAATTTTCAATAATGTTATGATACCTTGAAAAGATGAGAAAAAATACCCAGGTTTAGATTAAATGGGCGTTATACTATTTATGTATAAGTGAGCATTTTACAATACAAATGTATGTTACTTATAATGTAAAAAACGTGTGCAATTGTTATTATATTAATTGTTATTTATATTTACGGAAATATTAAACTTTGAATAAAACTAGTTATAAGGATCTTATTATGTTTAATTTCCACTAATAATGATAAAATCTGTAAAGTTCGTTTTATTCAATATGCTAAGATCCTAAGAGTCTATCTGATGAGAAATCTTCAGTCGGACATTCAAATTGAAAGAATATTCCATATTTATACTTATAGCTAACCCGATACCTAAAAAAGGCGCGATCGCTCAGACCCGTCCAAATACAGGCCCATTGCCATCACCTCCTTGTTCTCCAAAACAATGGAATCCATTGTAAATGTAATCCAATGTGGCCTCTAAAAAGCTTGGCGTGTTCAGCAGAGCGGGACAGTATTTCATGCCGGCACACCACCTGCAACTTTACAAGGCGCAGGTTCGGCCGCACTTGGAATACTGTTGCCATCCCTGGGCTTGGGCTCCCCAGTACCAGCTCCTTCCACTTGACCGCATCCAGAGCAAAGCGGCTCGAATCGTTGACGACCGAATGCTTTCCGATCGGCTCGATTCACTGGCGCTGCGAAGAGATGTTGCATCTCTTTGCGTATTTTATCGCATCTATCACGGATAGTGCTCTGGGGAATTGTTCGGATAATCCCAGCATCATAAACGCACTGCGCGGCATACCTCCCGATACCATCCACACCATCTGGATGCTTGGCGGTCCACCACTGTACGTTTCACTAGGAATTCCGCGTACGACCTCTCTGTGGAATAATTTACCACCGACGATTTTTCCGGATCGATACGACCCGGGGACTTTCAAGGAAAGAGCTTACTCCTTTCTAAAGGGCCGGCAACGCACCTGCAATCCTCCTGGTGTTGCGGTTGGTCATGTGCTGCGGTAGTCAATTAACATCAGGTGAACCGTAAGCTCGTTTGCCCCCTCTTCCATAAGAAAAAGCTGACCTATTAACTAGGATTATTTTGCAATAACCGCCCGGCCAAATTTGCAGAGAATGTTCGGAATAAGTAATATAGACGACAAAGTGAAGAAAAATTAATTACCAGTCAGGTGTGATGAATCGCCTAGCCATGAAAAGGTCTTGACAAGAAATTTCTTAATTTTTAAATTTAAAAATATATTTGTTGAAGAACATCCTTTATCAGATATGCAACATATACAAGGATATGGACTACAATCTAAGACATAGAATACTATAATACATACATAATAGAATGGGGGAGTGGGCGGAGCCCGTGTAGCCACTAACATGTTACTAATATGTCAATTCACACATATAAATTTCAACACAATTAATAGTTTTCAATTTTCGTATCAATTACGTGTCAAAAGAACAGCGGGAGATGGAATTTAAATAAAGGAGACATATCCTACAACCAGCAAGTCGAAACTATTTATATTTTGTGAATATTAGAAACAAAAATAAAGAAATATTGATGTGTCAAAAACATTAATCAAAAGTCTAAAATGTGTAAATTCACTCAGTCTGTCAATACAGCAAATAGGTTTTGCAGTAGTGACAATACGACGTAATTGCTTGTATGTGTGCTCGCGGCGACACCGATCCCCGTACAAAATGAGATAGACAGCCATTCTATTGTGTATAGTATTCTATGATCTAAGAGTTGTGTAGTGTGTTTGAATCCATCATTAAGCTACCACTCCGAACACTAGTATTTTTTACTTAGTTGGAGTGACAAAGGGATTAGTAGTAATGTTAATAGTAAATATAATAATGTTAACTTAGGTATTTTTTCTCTAATCTCGCAATTTTTTCTCTAAAGGTGGGCTTATACGGGCAACTAAAATTGCTCAATTCCAGTCAATACTCGTCAACTATGACGTCACGACTACTTCAAGCAATTTACGGCAACGGCAACAAGTATCAATACTGCGCAATACAATATTGAGCGATATGGTGCAACTTCATCAACTAGGCAATACTGTCGTACACGAGCATTACAGTATTCGCTCGCTACGGACGACATTGTTCTTGCTGCGGCGGCTTGTAGCGCTTTTTTTATTATGTGCGATCGTTTTTGGCAAAGAGGCTGCAATTTTCATTGTGTAAAGGAATTAGATGATATATTATTTGTTAACTATAACCATGTACACAGTGTCCTTGTGTGGTGACTTAAAATAATCCACTACCCCGCATCCATCACGTCTTGTGATTGATACGGGGTAGTGGATAGTGGATTGTATCACCTGGGGTGATAGAGGGAAATGAAACAGGAACGGGCAGTAAAAACTTCTTAAAAATAACGCAAAATAATAAAAAACTATGGCTCAAACCCCCCCCCCCCCCCCGTAACACAACCAAAGGTAAGGCATATGTTCAGCATTGGACTTTGATAGGTTGTAGTGATGATTTTTTTTTTTTTTTTTTTTTTTTTATAGAAGAGGGGGCAAACGAGCATGCGGCTCACCTGATGTTAAGTGACTACCGCCGCCCATGATCAACCGCAACACCAGGGGAATTGCAGGTGCGTTGCCGGCCCTTTAGAAAGGAGTAAGCTCTTTTCTTGAAGGTCCCCAGGTCGTATCGGTCCGGAAAAATCGCCGGTGGTAAACTATTCCACAGAGAGGTTGTACGTGGAAGAAAACTCCTTGTGAAACGTACAGTGGTGGACCGCCAAGCATCCAGATGGTGTGGATGGTATCGGGACGTTTGCCGTGTAGTGCGTTCACGAAATTTGGCGGCTGGGATTAATCCGAACAATTCCTCAGAGCACTCCCCGTGATAGATGCGATAAAATACGCAAAGAGATGCAACATCTCTTCGCAGCGCCAGTGAGTCGAGCCGATCGGAAAGCACTCGGTCGTCGACGATTCGAGCCGCTCTGCGCTGGATGCGGTCAAGTGGAAGGAGCTGGTACTGGGGAGCCCCAGCCCAGAGATGGGAACAGTATTCCATGTGCGGCCGAACCTGCGCCTTGTAAAGTTGCAGGCGGTGTGCCGGCATGAAATACTGTCCCGCTCTGCTGAGCACGCCAAGCTTTTTAGAGGCCAATTTGGCCTTCCCTTCCAAGTGACCACGAAACTGCACGTCACTCGATATGTCGACGCCGAGGATTCCGATACTGGCTGAGGCAACAAGGGGAGTGCCTTGAAACTGAGGGGATACGACAAAGGGGTTCTTTTTAGCGGTTAACGCGCAAACTTGTGTCTTCTGGGGGTTAAACTGGACTAGATTTAGTCGTCCCCAATCCGAGACTCTGTTCAGCAAAGACTCGACTTCTGACACAAGTTTGTCCCGGCACTCGGAGACGTTTTCCCGAGAAATATGATGACTATGGTGATGATGTATCATGTCTAAATAAAGAAAAAGTATAAACTGAAATGAAATATTTTATATAGTGATATGAAATTTAAAAAAAAATCCTGTTCCCATGCTAGGAATTACAATTTTACTACCTTAATAACCACAAAAATACAAATACAAACCCATGTTTGAATAAACAATCAGGACAAGGAATCCAAATCTTTATTACAGGCTTTATCAATGTTATGCCAGTCACAGACTTCAGTAGATTCAACAGGTAATCATCAACAAACACTTACTCGGGGTTATTGCTAATTCCAAAGGGAAAAAGTGGGTTGTCAGAACTGATAGATTTCCCCTTACATGTCACTAACTAGAAGTTAGTTGAGGATTCTATCTACCATAGAACCACATAATGCACTGATATGCAAATAATTTAGAAAAAAAAAGAAGATTACAAAAAAGCCAAAGACCTGAATTAACTATAGGATACTAAAACCATGCTCATATGCACAAATTAAATCACATATGCAAACAAAGATTTATGGATCAGCCATTTTGGGAATTAAAAAAGGAACTTGTTTTACGATTTTTTTTAGGAAAAGGGTGACAAACAAGCACACAGTCAACCTGATGGTAAGTGGTGGCCCATAGGCATAAACATCTATCCACAATTCGAATCAAATTGCAGATACATTGTCACCTGCAAGGACTTTGAACAAATACCATTATAGCAAAAAAGACATGTTAGCCAACGCCATGCATTTGTGTATAAAATATGAAGTACACGAAAATAATTTATAATTTTATTTTAAATGCCTATTACAACCAATCCATGAATCTTAACTACCCAATGCCTAATAATTATAGAGGTTTGCAGTATCAGCTACATTTTTCAAGTGACAGCCTCATGTAAACTATGTGTATAAGCATATCTGGTACTAATACTAAACCATCCACTACTATATATGCCCACACTGAAATAATGAAACCAAATCAAAGAACTAACACTCAATATTCAGCTTGAGCAAAACAAACAATTAGAGAATAAAATACATGAATACAGAATGCACATACGAGTTTTATTAGATAGGCATACATGCAGAAATATTACATGGGGATATAATTATAAAAGAATTTAATTATGATAAAACTTCTAATGTTGCAATATTGTAAAAGCAAAACTCGATATAAGCACCAAACTTATACCCATTAGAAGTAAAAATTATTAGGATTAGGTACAAAACGATGCTTTGGGTGATTCATTATTGTAACCATAGAATATGTTAGAAACTTACTGAAGAAGAACAGCCCGAAAGAGTACCTGACTTCGACTGGCTAGCATAGACCTTACGAGCATCTCCAGCATTCCTATAAATAGTGAAAAATCAATCCTGTTATATTTATAATGTTCCTGACCCGAACTTCATGCATGAATAGCCAGTTACACCCCTATATGGTTAACATAAGCATTTACCCGGAACAATTCTGATATTTGCATCCAAGAGTCATTTAAAACGTGTAAACTTAGTATTAATGAATTAGTTAATAAAAATTTCTTAATACTTTTTGAATTTTTAATAAAACCGATAACTGTTGTTTACAGAAAATATCATCAAACATCAAGCAAGCATCAACAATTTCTATTTGACAATGACAATGTCAATGACAAGATTTGTCAGTTTAGTTTTATGATTTTTGGTGGCTCTATGATTTTTGCATAGACGGGTATTTGAGAGCTTCCTAAAATTCAAGCCTAGACTCAAGCTAATTTGCCCGTACTTGGAGGTATCGGTGTAAGAAATCTTTCCATCGTTTGCATTGCCCACTTTCTTTGCTCCAAGCATAATCAGTGACTTAATGAAATAATTTTAAGTAATAAAGTAGACATGTGTTTTGCTGCGAAGGCAAGGTAGACATGACAAACACTCTATTCCAGAGAAAATGATCCACTGGAAGTTATCCAACAAAAACAGTGGGATATTATATTGGTACGGATTGTGCAAAAGCTTTGTTGTACAATTTACGAAAATCAGGCCTTGACTGTTTCGACCAAGGAATCTAGTCACTAGTTACAAGCATTACCATCTAGTAATATTGGCACATTACTTCGTGGGTAAAGCTTGCTCATAGCTATAGGAATCCAACTATGAGCGGCGGTTTATCAACCCCGTTAGTGCCTTGTAGTAGCAGCTTCGACGAGTTTGGTCTCCACGGACCTTCACTTTCATGTAAGAAAAGTGCTGCTAGGTTGTTCAGTCAGTTTTCTTCAAACGACGTCATACGAAGAGCTCTTGTCTCTACGTATGTAATCAAAATTTCAAAGTGATTAAATCACTTTTCACATATGGTGAATTATAGAATTAAAAAATATTTGTGTGAAAAATATGAATAATAGGTTTTTAAATTATGTGTGCTAACGTACAGAGCCGATGAGACGTAAAAATATTTTTAGTTTTAGTTTGTAGTCAGCCGTAGTATAGTTGTCATTGCGAAATAATCTAAGACCAATCTTACGTTTTCAACTATTTCAAACTGTCACCATAAACATTTTTCTCGGGAAGTTGATTAATAGATTGAAGACGAGCGATTTCACTTTCAAACTTAAAAAAGCACGCACGTTTTGGGACTGCGCGGTGGACCTTTTCCTGATCCAAGACCCCCTAAAATGAGAAGAAGCCTATGCCTATCAGTGGAATGTGTGTAGGTGATAGCCTATATACGCCCAACAGCTGGTTGCACACTAATTTTTGAGAGAGTTATGGATTATTCATAGTTGTTAATTAGTCCGCAACGCTGCTCCAATGCTACTTCACACATCTTCGAGAAAGATTTTTATTTCTCAGACATGCAGGTTTCCTCCGGATGTTTTCCTTTACAATTGAACAAATAATTATTTGTTCAATACAAGATATATAAGTAAAATATCAAGTAGGTAATATATCAGCACACAAAATTATATTTAACATTTTCATTGGTGTCGGACGGAATAGAAACCCGATTGCTTGCTTAGTCCCTGATCTACATAGATTGTTGAACATCATATTTGTAGTTAATTATATCTTATGTTAACGTGAACACGTCCATTTAAAGAAAACTAAATTTTACGGATTTTGTCTCGTATAATAAAAATATTAATTACTTTGCAACCCTCCGCTACTAATAACTAACTAACTAAATGCAATGATGTGTCTTACCTGGATTGAAGAGCACTTCCCACCCTCCCTCAATTGCATGCACTAACTCCGTCACCACTACTCCCGGCACAACTACTTCCAGCACCAACATTCCAGGTGGGACACACCATCGACGATACACATATACGACACGTGTTTCGCCTCTACACGAGACATCCTCAGGTGATGTAGACTCTACGGCGGCTGACCTCTAAGTGAGCGGCGAGCTTTTTTTTTTTTTTGCGCCCGAAGCAAACATGGGCAACCCTCCGGAAAGCGGGGGAGGGAGGTTGGGAATGCTCATAGCATACCACGCAGCCGGCTGCGTGGTTATGTGGTGACTTTTACCCACTAAACCCAACCTTTTAGGAATTGGCTTAACGATCTGACTAGAGATCTCTAAGCCGTATACGAACGCGACCCTCCTTGGCAGAAAGGAGGGCGCAAGCGGCGAAAAGCCGCTTAGAAGAGTGCCTAACTAAGGCAGATTAAGGGATGTGTTATGTAGGCTCGGCCTGAGCCGCCAGGAGGCAGTTCAAGTCAGCCGAAAGCTTGTTGGGGGGTCCGAGAGAGAGTTTCTCGGTCTGCGCACACTATAGCGAGTGTGGATAGGGGCTGCATAGGCAGCTGTCTCACGAATGAGATGATTTGGGTGGGACTCTGAGGCTTTGAAAAATCTCTCAGAGAGTGATTTAAGGAACTGCTGGATTGTTGGGAGCTCTAAGTCTCGATGTAGGTCGGCATTACGGACATAATAGGGCGAGTTAGTGGCCCTATGACAGAATAGATTTTGAACTATTTGAAGTTCATTTATAGCTTTGGGCTTAGCATGTGCGAAAATGGGGGCCGCGTAGGTCATGACAGGTCGTATGCAGACCTTATATAGGGTTCGCTTGTTGCGGAGGGACATTTTACTGTGTCTGCCCAACATGCTGTTGAGCCTACCCATGTAAAAACGTGCGGTGCGAGTAATCTTCTTGATATGGGGCTCGAAAGTGAGCCTTGCATCAAGGGGACGCCTAGGTATTTGGCATTAGTTTGCCATGGGACAGGGGTTCCTAACATCCTGATTGGCAGAATGGTGGTGAGACGACGTCGTTTATATTCAAAACAAACGGCGGAGCTTTTTTCCGGGTTTACGTCGATACGCCATTTTTGGAACCAAGCTCCTAAGTCGCTTACTGACTTTTGGATCTTGTTCCGAATCTGTGGTAGTGAGTTGCCTTTAGAGTAAAGGGCTGTGTCATCTGCAAAGAGGGCTAGTTTAACACCATTCGACGGGATAGGGATGTCGTTGGTGAATAGTATGTATAGGAGGGGAGCAAGCACAGAGCCTTGAGGGACACCGGCTTTTATTTGACAGGTAGAGGATAGCGTGCCTTCGTGTCTAAAACGAAAGGTACGATCCTTCAGATAGGAGGCTACAAGGCGAACGAGACGGTCCGGGAGGCCTAAGTCGTACAGTTTGTAGATAAGGCCCTCGTGCTAGACTCTGTCGAATGCCTTGGCAATGTCAAAGAAGACCGCGATGGTTTTTTGACGGCGAGGGTAAAAACCGCTGAGGATGTATTCCACTATGCGGTGAACTTGTTGGGGACACGAGTATTTGGCTCGAAACCCGAATTGTTGTGGGATGACAAGAGGGTCGCCGTCTGTGGGAAACAAATGGCGCCTCAAGCGCACGAGAATGACTCGTTCGAAAAGTTTGCCCATGGCCTTGAGGAGGCTGATGGGACGGTGATTGGAGGGGAGGTGGTGAGGTTTGCCTGGCTTGGGAATGCCAATGACAGTTGCCTCTTTCCAAGAGGTGGGAAAGTAACTGGATTCGAAGCAGGCGTTAAAGATAATGGCCAGTAAGGCGATTACCTGCTCCGGGAAGTGTTTGAGGGCTTGGTTGGAGATACCATCCGCACCCGGTGCTTTTTTGGGCTTAAGTCCTTTGATGGTAGATGAAATCTCATCTTTGGACACAGTGATAGGGTCAGAGGCGGTAGGGGGCGAGTTCCTGCGTCGGACCTCGTCCTCCACTAGTTGGATGTGTAAGGGGTCAGTGGGTTGTGAGCTAGGAGAGCATTAAGCGGCGACGCTGTCAGCGAAGCACTCAGCCTTTTCTTCGTCTTCGAAGGTAATGGAGCCGTCGGGACGAGACAGAGGGGGAGTATGGGTTATAGCGTCTATCCGGAGGGCTCTCGCCATCCGGTAGTACGCTGTGTGGGAGGGAGAGCTTTTCTCCATGAGATTGCCCTTTTCGTGGTCTCTGTAATCTTGGAGGCGGTAACGCAGTTTGCGTTGAAGGCGGTGGGCCGCGAGTCTATATTCGGGAGTGGGATAGCGTGCAGCTCTACGGAGGGCAGCTTTTTTGGCTTTTAACAGGTTGCTAATATCTAGGGGAAGACTCGTTTTAGCAACCGGGACAACTTTTTCATTCTCTTTAAGACAGGATGTTATAAGTGAGGTGAGATTTTCGACCGCATTGTCTATTTTCCCCGTACTGTCGAGGGCGTCGGAAGATAGGGTTATGGGAGGGTCCGGAGAGTCTATAGCCGAGGCTAGAGACTTCTTGAAGCCCTTCCAGTTGGTGTAGGTTTTGGAAGTGGGAGTTGGAGATGGCTGATGGCCAAGAAGGAGGGATACAGGACGGTGGTCGGAGCCTAGATTATCGAGAGACTCGATTGCTCTAAGGTTAAGGGATACTCCTTTAACTAGAGCAAAATCTAGCACATCAGGAGCGTAGGTAACAATGTCGGGATAGTGGGTGGCAGTGAGGGGGCTGTAGACAGTCAGGTCGAGAGACTGAATGATATTGAGCAGCACCCTGCCACTACTGGTAGTAGTGCGGCAGGTCCATTCAGTATGCTTGGAGTTAAAGTCTCCAAACATAATGACTGAGTCGCCTAATGCAAGGATGGCTTCGAAATCACTCTTAACGGGGAGGGTTACGCTAAGGATATAGCAAGAGGCTATAATGATTGACTGGTGTCCAGTCATAGCTAATCTAGTGATAGTGGCTTCCATACTGGTAAGCGACGGAGTAGATATGTGGGAGCAATGAAGGGACTTTTTGTAATAGATGGCAGTACCGCCGCCTTTGCGGTCGGGTCTATCGTTACGTAGAAGTGAATAATTTTTAATAGTAAGGCCTTTAGAGACCTTGGGGCTGAGATGGGTCTCCTGTAGGAGGAGGAGATCGGCTTCGCGATCTCGAAGAAATAGCCTAAGCTCTGGGAGGTTATTTCGCAGACCGCGGATATTGAATGAAACAAGCAAGAAGAAGACAAACCCTTTGGTTTGATACGACCGTGAGATATTGCGGGAGCAGAGGGCTCCGGCATAGTTTAATTACAAAGACCTTAGAAGGTTGACGTGCTCAGTAAGAGCAAGGAGACGGTCCTGAGGGGACTGAGCTGTGCGCAGTTTACGCGCAAGGATAAGGATTTCATCTAAATTGATCCTATTGAGAGTGTTATACACTAGGTTTAGAGATTCTACTACAGAGTCTGTCTGTTTTTGTGGGTCGGCGGAGGGCCGCGGGATATTTGATTCCTTTTGGAACCAGGGGTTTATTGGAAGCGGCGCAGGCTGAGAGAGCGGAAGGCTCATAAGGGGCCGAAGAGGGCCCTGAGGTGGCCGATAGGGGCTCTGTGGGGGCCGGTAGATGCCCTGTGTGGGCTGACATGAGCCCTGAGGGGGCTGAGGTAGGGGCTGGGAGCGGCGAGCCGAAACAGCTGCTATTTATACACGCCGACACAACCGCTCCCCACCAAAGTAGCGAGTGACCACGCCGTGCGCTAACAAACCTGCGACTATTTATCATTATTGTTATCATTAATATTTTTAAATATTATTATTATTATGGGGTATCTATATAGTTTTCTCACCTGATTGGGTTCCATAAATATATAATTGCGAACAGAAATGATAAATATACATAAATAACAATAAAATAAAACAACTACATAAAAAATACATACATATATAAAAGCCAAACCAGATGGAAGCCCTCGGCAGGGGAGACCAAACGGCCGAGGGTTAGGGGGAAAGAGAAAGAAACCGGAGGGCAATGCGGACGGTATCGAAGAGCACCGCCTTCTGCATTTGAGCCCGGAGCAGTTTTATTATTGTTTTATTTTATATTATTGTTTTTTACGTCGTTACTCATGGGGGGATATTGGCCGGCCATATAGCTCGAAGAACCGACAACCGTTGGGGAAAAAAGGTTCTCGAGTGGCAGCCTCGTACCGGTAGATGAAGTGTGGGGCGATCCCCCACTAGATGGAGTGACGACCTGGTAAGACATGCAGGAAGTCGATGGATGCAGGTGGCTCAGGACCGTGCTTTGTGGCATAACTTGGGGGAGGCCTATGTTCAGCAGTGGACTTGTAAAGGGCTGTAATGATGAGGATGATGATGATTGTTTTTTACTTTTTTATATTGATATTATTATAGTTGTTTACTATTAATAATTTTAAGATTATTATTAAAGATTGGCTTTAAAGATGTTTAACAGAGGTGAATTAGAAACATTTGTTTGTTCATCCCACAGCGCATTGTTACCATTATTATTTTTTTACATCTCCAACTGTTCCAGCACACACAGTCGCAGCCCCTTATTACAAGTATGTAAGACTTCAAAGGAATGGTCGCTGGCTAGGTTGTGTCCAGTGTACAAGAGATGTTTAGCAAAATGGGATTTATCAGGATTGCAATTTCTGTACGCGGCCAAATGCTCTTTATAGCGCGTCCCGAAATTGCGACCAGTCTTACCCATGTAAACAGCGTTGCATTCGTCACAAACAAGTTTATAAACACCCGATTTTTGACTAATATTTAACTTATCTTTATTATTACAAATATTCCTAAGCGAATTGTTTGTTTTGAATGCCACGTTAACGCCGTTTTTTCTAAGAGTATTAGCTATTTTTTCCGATATGGAGCCTAAGTAGGTCAAACTACCCACACATTGCCGGACACTTTGAGATCGAACCGCGTGCAAGGAATTGCGAATGTTGTTCGCAATGCGCAACGCTTATATTTCTTTTTAATAAGATTATTAATGAGATTTTTTGAAAAACCGTTAGAGACTGCAATTTGATAAATTATATTAAGTTCTTTTAAATAATTTTCTTTTCTTAATGGAACGGTGAACAGACGGGTAATGTAACAATAAAAAGCGGCTAATTTAGGTTGCCATGGATGACACGATGACGCGGGGATGACCGTGTTGGTATGAGATGGCTTTCGATAAATTTGAAAAACACGCAACGACTCTTTTCTTGTTATTGTTAAGTCAAGGAAATTAAGGGAGAAATCTTGTTCCAATTCAAGCTTAAATTTAATTTTTCGTGGACTCTATTTATTTTATTAAGGAAAACATCCAGTGGTCTCCTTGTTTTTTATATTTTATATGTATTTCCGGTTTAATAACCGTTTCTACCCACAAAAAGAAGGCTTACCTATGGGCTAGCTATTATAATTATATAATATGGGTTAGCTATTATAATAATTATTACTTGACTGGCAGTAAATAATTATGTCGTCTACATATCGATAATAGTATAAGATATTTTGGTTAACAGCTATATGTTGTTTTTCGAAATTATCCATGAAAATGTCCGCCATAAGTGGACTTAGAGGGGACCCCATAGCTAACCCTTCTTTTTGTGGATAGAAACGGTTATTAAACCGGAAATAATTTCGTTTCATACAGAGAGAGGTTAAGTTAAGAAGATCATTTATTTCCCCAGGATGTAGACGACGTTTTTCAAAGAGATCTGAGAGTATACGCAAACAGCCAGGGGATGGGACATTTGTGAAAAGACTATCAACGTCTAAAGATAACAACATAGATTTAGGTGGAATACGAATATCTTTAATTTTGGAAATGAGATCTAAACTATTTTTAAGGCTCTAAGTTGGGTTGAAACCAGATTTCTCCCGAAGGAGGAAGTTTAATTTTTTTGCAAGGAAATAACCTGGTGCACCTATATATGAGACAACTGGATGAAGAGGAACATGTTCTTTATGTATTTTAGGTAACCCATATAAAGTGGGTGCTTGAGGATTCATTGGAACAAGATTGCTTCGAGACAAGTTGTGATCGGGAAAAACATATGACGACTTTTGTATACATTTTATACGTGGTAGAGCCATGCTGCAGTTATATTAGTAGTATACTTGTTGCACGAATGGGTCGGCTCGACCGGGGAAGGACCACGCTCTCACAGAATACCAGCGTGAAATAGTAGCTTAATGCTGCTGTATTTCGTATGGTGAGTGTAGAGAACCGGAGACCCTTTTTACTGGAAATGAGGCATTCCAACTTAGTCCTCACGTGTGACAACGCATCTGCATTTTCCTTTTAATTGAGGATACATGTAGATGTCTATGGGCCGCAGCAACCACTTACCATCAGGTGGACTGCGTGCTCGTTTGTCACCCTATTCTATACAAAAAAAACATACTTTAATATCCGAAGTAAACTTTTTGGTTGGGCTCCAACGGCTAAAATTCATCACCTTGGATAACATCGTTAACCTTCTGGCTGTACCCGCTACTCTCCATAATGACAACAGTATTTACCTTGTCGGCTTTAGTAACAACGGGGTTATTGTCTTTTATTCTCTGCTTTAGTGACATAAAAATGGGGAATTCAGGATTGCAATGGGAAGATGCGGGTACATCCTGAATTTCTTTAGCTAACAAACTTTTCACGATGTTATCTTTCCTCCCGATCACAACAGCCACCTCCGTGTCAACGGCCACAATCTCTAACGATATTTGAGAGACCGAAGGTGTTAAATTATACTTTAGGCACTGGACACAACCTAGCCAGCGACCATTCTTTTGAAGTCTTACATACTTGTAATAAGGGGCTACGACTGTATGTGCTGAAACAGTCGGAGATTTAAAAAAAATAATAATGGTAACAATGCACTGCTGAATGAACAAACAAATTTTTCTAATTCACCTTTGTTAAACATCTTTAAGACTAATCTTTAATAATAATTTTTATGTGACCTAATGTTGACTTTTATGTTAATTTTAACCAAACGGCTGGTTCCTCAGCCCAATAAGGAGGTATGCGAATGCCGACACGAAAAGTGTCGGTTGAAGCCGTGCCACTAACTCCACCATCTTGTGATGTTGATTTTGACATGGTCACACTTTTTAAGTCTAATATACACTTTTTTAAACTGTTTTTATGTTTAAACGCGGGTCACCAGTGTAGTAATGTATGTAAATAAAAGTCACCACATATAACAGACAAGACGTTTATTGTCCACAAGCACAGAGAGAATTTAGAAAGGCGAATAGCATACATAGTGACAGCAAAAGAAAGGAAGAATTAGCACAGAACAAAAGATAGCATTTATACAGAACTTGATATACACAATGAGACTACAATTTAAGCGAGTGAAAGCGTTAGGCCGGACCTGCGCAAGAGTGACGTGCGTTCTGCGTCGGATGCAGCTACGGACTGACGGGGGGAACCCGCTCGCGCTCAAGGTGATTGAGCCGTGGTTCATTGAGTAGCTCTCTCGTAGCAGCGCGTTGAAAATGCCAGGTTCGGTATGCCTCCACAAGTGTAACCTGTCAATTGAGAGTCAAATAAATTATTATAATTATTATTTTGGGGTATATATATATATGTATATATATATATATATACATTTTCTCGTCTGGTTGGGTTCCATAAATATATAATAGTGAATGAAAATGATAAATATACATAAATGTAAATATAATATGTGTAAGTATAATAATAAAATGAAATAAATACATAAAATACATAAATAAAAAAAAGCCCAACCAGATGGAAGCCCTCGGCAGAGGAGACCAAATGGCCGAGGGTTAGGGGGAAAGGGAAAGAAACCGGCGGACAATGCGGGTGGTATCGTGGAGCACTGCCTTCTGCATTTGAGCCCGGAGCAGTCCGTTACGGAGTCCCAGTCGCCTCAGATGACCTGAGAGGCTGACTGGGATTAGCAAGTTTGCAGAAACGACTACAGATATCATTTCGGTCGACAGCCCACCCCACATGTCGATTACCTCGTGAGCCAGGTCTAGATATTTTGATTGCTTAACTGTTTCGGCTTTCACGAGGTTCTCGTTATACGAAATGGTAATATCACCAAAAATATCCTTGACTGTGCCCGATCCATAGCCACAATATCAGGCTTATTCGGAAGAATAGTCCTGTCTGTGTTGATGGCCCGGTCCCAGTAGAGCCTGGCGCGGTCATTTTCAAGCGTGGCTTCCGGCAAGTACTTGTAATATGGCAATTTTCGGTCCACGAGATCGTATTTCAGAGCCAGCTCCTGGTGTGGAATTCTGGCCACAAGGTTGTGCCTGTGCAAATACTCAGAATTAGAAAGCACCCAACAACCGGAGATGACACACCTAAGCGACTCACTAGGATGGCGACACGTTTGACAGACGTCGACGGTGCCACTCTTTAGGATGTGTCTCCGATAGTTGTTGGCTGATAATAATAACCTGATCCTGTATTGCACAGACAAAACCCTTGGTTTCCCCCAAGAGGTCACCGAAACGTAGCCAGTTGAGGGAGGCGACTGTATCTACGAAGGGCTCATGCAGAGCCCTTTAGTACATCCCGTGGAGCTCCTTCTCCTTCCATACGGTCTCCCGGTCGGAAATGCTCTGTACTGCCGGGTCTTCCCATTGCTCGTTGGCCAAGGATAGAGGGGTAAGCCCTTTATCACAACAAATGACGTCCCTATAGAATGGATTATCCGATCTCGTCAGAAAGTAATTATGGAGGTTGCACACTTCGCGGTTATGCATGGTAAGCGCGCTGAATAAGCCACACCCGCCATATTTCCGTGGCAAGTACAGCCTCATAATCGAAGATCTCGGGTGATGCATCCTATGGGACGTCATAGTAGTGCGGACTTTTCTATCCGGGGCGTCAAGTTCAGTCTGAGTCCACCTAAGTATGCCAAAGGTATACATGAGTACAGGCATGACCCAACCGTTATATGCTTGTGTCTTATTCACACCGGACAAAAGACTGTTAAGCACTTTGGTCAAGCGTGCATAAAACACGTCGCAAACTGACTGTTTCATACCAGCCTCATCGATACCGATGTTCTGTAACATACACAGGTATCGGTATGTTTCAGCCTCGGAAAGGTCTATGCCCTCAGAGTTTGCAACCCTTCCCCTTTTAACACGGAGGACCGCACACTTATCCGTTCCCAGCTCCATTCCAATAGAACTACTAAATTCACAAGTGATATTTAGCGATTCCATAAGATGGGAGCGACTGAAGGCGAATAACTTTAGGTCATCCATATAGAAAAGGTGGGTCACTTTTGTACATCCTTTCCGTAGCTGAAATCCCCTCCCGGAGCCCTCCAGTAATGTACTGAGAGCGTTCAAAGAGATGCAGAACCAGATTGGACTCGGACAATTGCCCTGGAAAATACCCCTTTTAATCCTTATGCGGCTTTCCGCAGTCGTCATCCGCTCACCCAGATGACATAGGGTTTATTATTATACCATATGTCGAGGCAAAATCACGAACAGATCTCCCAGCATGATCGGTTGAACGTGAACGAAGCCATTCGGCGGTGGACATTAAAATTGCCGAGGATCACGATCTCTGCGGAGGGGATCTGCTGTAGCAGTGAATCCGTAGCCATTTGTACGTGGTTGACGAGTCGGTCTGTTTCGGCATTACCGCTATGGGACCTATAGAGGCACCTATAGACGCGCGGATGGTTGTCGCTGTCTACAGGTCCGAACCTTCAAGACTGCCGAGGCGTCGAGAACAGATGTCCTCTCTGACGTATACGCAAACACCAGCCTGGGTATGAGAGTTACGAAGCATCAGCCAAAGAGGACACTTGCATCTCGGTCAGAAAGAGCAGAGCCGGCCTCGCCGTCTCGAGGTGATAGTGGACGGCGTTTAGGTTAGAATGAAGTCCCCTGATATTGCAGTAACTCACGGATAGCGTGGCAGGAGTCACCTTGGTATTGTTGCTCAGATTGCCCCAAGAAGTTATTATCTACATTCAAGTATCAGTGTGTATACCTATTATTTATCCTGCTCCCTCCCTAAACGGCCTACCTATCGCTTTTTTTTACTCAAAGACCTATCGCTGTTTCTTTCTTATGGCTAGAGTCGGGTCGCGCAGTGGCCCTCTTACTTACTTCAGTACGCTTTTGTTTACGCAAGCGAGCGGTGTGTGTACAATGTAAAGTGAGAATAATTAAAAGTTCTTGAAAACGTTGAGTTACGTTCAAAGACAGTTAAATGGAATAGTATTTAAGGTTTTCAGAGATAATTTCTCTTTTGCACGAGAATACTTTGGTTCCAGTTTATCTCATTTCATACAGGATACAGATTTATAGGTTAATTTAACATAATTTCGAATTAGACTCCGATCTTGGGCTCAAACCTAGACTATTAGTCTCAAATCACGTATAAATTATCTATCTCGGTTTGTAACCAGATTTCTAGAAATTGAATGATTTGTTTAAATTAAATGAACTAGACTCCGGTATCGGGTTTTTTTTTTATTATTCTTTTATACTACTGCTGTTAATGCAGTACTTTTCTTTCTTTTAACTTTTATATCTTATTTTATTATTTCCATATTTTTTTCCATTTTTTTTAAATATTTTTTTTAATTACATACAATTAGGTTCCTTATAAGTTATAAACTTACTAATATAAAACCATAATATAAGCTTACTGCTATTATAGTTTTATACTTTTCTACCTCTCTTTTTACTAATAACTTTTTTTAATTAAAATTTCATTATTCGTTACTATATCTACTTGCTAATACATTACTTACGACTTTATCTAGATAGTATACTATAAAGATCTTACTGTCAAATTTTTATATCATTATTTAAGAAGGGTATCTCTTATACTATACATATATATATACACATACACTTGCACGCACACACACATACATATTTATATATATATATATATACATACATATATATATATATATATATATATATATATATATATATATACATACATACACGTACATACACCCCTACATATACCCTGTATACATTGATATTATACTTTACTTCCATTTTCTTTATTTATTACTAGAATTGCAGAAAGTGCAAATTGCATGAATCTAGATCGGCGATTGTCATCTTCCATCATTATTGCTATATTCCCCTTTGTGATCGACATATCCACGCTGCTCTCGCATTCGTATCTAATTTTCTTAAATTTTGGGCATTGTGTAATAATGTGCTCTATTGTTTGATCACTTTCATCATCGCAAGTGCAATGTGGATTTGTCAATAGCTTAAACCTATACAGATATGATTTATTTCCGCCATGTCCAGTAAACAATTGTGTTTCGATGTTAGTTATTTTGATATCTTTTAATATTTTATAAGCTATCTGTACATTTGGGAAGAATATTTTCGTGGTCTTGCTGCCTGTAGATTCAATGTACTTCTGTTGCCAGATCGTAAGAGTAGCATTTCTAGTGAGGTGCTTGGCAGAACATAGGGGGAACTTGTCGTATATTAGACGCTGTTTATTATTAATGGCAGCATTTTTAGCTAATTCGTCAGCTCGTTCGTTGCCAGGGATGCCCCAGTGCGCCTTTATACAGAATAGTTCAATGAGTCCACTATTATTTTCTAGTTCAGTGATGTTTTGTATCTCCGCTACAATAGGGTGCAGCGATGATGGATTGCAGATACTTTCAATGGCTGATCTTGAGTCACTTAAAATATTAGCTTTAGGATACTTAGCAGATTCAGAAATAAACAGCAATGCAAAGCAGATTCAGAAATAATATTACAATCAATTCTGCCTGATACACACTGCAGTAGTTCTCAAGGCGAGAGGTGATTCTTTTAATTTCTTTATCACCCATCCAGACACTTACTGCAAAGCCTACTTTGTTTTCAATTTTGCTACCATCTGTGTATATTTTTGGCCAGTCGTTGTCTATAGTGGCTACGTCCTCTATTTTATTTATGAGCCTAAATGTTCTTTGTTTTCTTTCAGCTGGGTGCGGCAGTTAGAAAGGATTTATCCTATGTTCCATTATCCGTCCGGGTAGGGCAGCAACCGATTTTCCTCTTTTGATTTCATAAATTTCAGCATTTTCTTTTACTCTTAGTGCAAGCGTTATTATTCTGGCGAGAAGGGTACTTGAAATCAGTGAGTTTGTTTTATGGCTTTTGCTGATGCGTATTCCAAAAAGACGAGTTAATCTGTTGAGTCTTGTTTGAATGTATTTTTTCTTCGTCGATTCTACCCAGCAGCTTGCAGCATATAGTATGGTAGGTTCAACTACAGCTAAATATATAGTTCTTACTATTTCAGAATTGAGCCCCCATTGCGCTCTAGCAACTCTTGAAACCATATTGTAGATGTTGACTGCCTTTTGGCTGATATTATCTAGATGCTGTTAGAAGTTTATATTTTTGTCTATTGTGAGACCTAATATTTTAGATAGTTTAAATATTTAAGCTCTATACCTTCTAAAAGAAGTTGAGGACGATAATATTTTTTTTGTGATAATCATAGCCTGCATTTTGTGCGCCGCAAATTTCATTTTATGTTTCTTTTCCCCATAATCCTATTTTACTTAAGGTCTCGTTTATATCTCTTTCTAGTTGTTGGCCCGTCTTTGCTATTCCTATTATTACAATATCATCCGCGAATGCTTGGACATGTGCTCTTGAGTTTTTCGTATCTTGTAATAGCGAGTCTAATTGTATATTCCATAAGATAGGGCCACATGTGGATCCCTTGGATGTATCCTTTGTTTGTTAATTTTGTTACTTCTTCTCCTAAATATCTAAGTTTTATTTTTCTTCCTGTTAAATAACTTGTTATAAGCCTTAATACAGATTGGTCTAACTCCTTGTATGACAGTTGATTTATTATTGCTGGCCACCACGCGCTGTCAAACGCGCCTTCTACTAAGGAGACTAATGCGACAATGCGCTTTTCAGATATACCTTTTTTATGATAGCTAGCATATCGTATAGCGCATCTTCTGTACTTCGCTGTGGTGTAAAGCCGTATTGTCTTTTGCTCATTTTCCCCTCGTGCCCCAACTGCCATTGAAGTCTATTCACACCGATATCAGGTTAGAGCCCAGATGTTTTAATCTCAAATCACGTATAAATAAACGTGAGTGGCCCGATATCACACGAAAGCTGGGCCGACCGGCCCTGAACTTTGACAACATCCGAATTGGACAGAAAATATGGCCCGACCAGGCCCGGAGACTGGCTCGACTGGACCCGGACCGGGCGTGGGAGTCTGATTCGACTGGATCCGGAATCTGACCCGACCGGGTTCAAAGGTGACCCATCCGGATCTAGAACCTGATCCGACCATGCACAAAAAATCCAATACGACTTGGCTTGACCGAACAGGCTACCGTACTGACCCGACCAACCATTTTCACTCTTGGCATTACTTAGTGTGTTTTCAAATGATTGCTAATTATTTAAGGATGATTTTCCTTTCCAATTGACAGATGGCGAGTATCGACGGTCATCGATTGGTCCAAGGCGGAACTCGTCGGCAGGAAGATGGACCACAATATTCTGAACAAATTACTTTTGGCAATCTTATCAGTGGAGCTGGTTAAAGCCTCCTTGCTGAATGCTGAAGCGAAAGCAATCGGTGAAAAAGCCTACAAAACATGAAGCTAAAGCTAATTAGACTGGGATATCTGCAGGGACCTTATTACTAACCCAAACCACGTAGCAGCAAAACTGCGTGGGTCTTCTGCGCAGGCAGAAATATTCAAAAGGGCAGTAGAGACAATAAGAGTGTCCGCTTATTCCTGAGAACAGATCTAAGATGCATTGACAAGAGATGTTGTGTCACATAAAAATAGTAATAGTAATAGTAGAGGTATTTATAAAGAGTCGTTTGACGTTTATAATAAAAGATATTTTTCCTTGTCAATTTTGTTTTAATTATTGTCCTTCAAAGTTCATTGTTTTTACGTTAGTAAAAAATTTGCTAAAAGTATCGATATCAGTAAGTATCGATACTTTAGGAGTATTTATATAAGTAGTATCGAAAAAAGATTTGAGTACTATCGAAATGAGTAGGTATCGATACTTTGATAGTATCGGAACATCCATATCTACTAACTTTTTAATATTATCGGTAGGACTAGATTAACACCCATTCTGCTTTCCTGTTCTCTGGGGGAGAGTGCAGGTCGTGTTGATCTCCAGGCCAATGAGTTCATCCTTCACGTGGTTACCACCTGTTATTTGGTCTGGTTGGAAACAGACTGAACTGAAACACTCAGACGATCCTCTTCTTCGTATCTTTTATCCCATCCCCTTTTCCCCCTCCTAACCCAATCCAAGGTGTCAAGCGTACCGTGCCGATGGATGCGTGGATCTGTAGGTTTGGAAGAGGCTATTTAAGCCTCACCAATATCCTCCAACACTATGCCCCAACCTGGGACGAGCCATGAAGTGAAGGGCACGCCTGCAATCGAAATCGAACTACAATCGGAAACGAACCAGGGAGGGGAAAAGAAAAAGTTTGTTAGGCCTTATAAGCCTAGTGGGGCAGCAAGGAAGAGGTACCGACGGCTGATAGCAGCTGATATAGGAGCCGAAGAGTCCTTCTCTCTCTCTCTTCCAGAAGCCCTGGGACGAAATTCCTCTGCCCAAACCTCCCCCAGTTCCGAAGGCAAAAAAACCGCAGTCGGTCTGAGGAAGAGTTCCCCAAAGACCAGCCAAGGAAGTCTGTGAAGCTGGCAACTGGGAAGAAGAAGCTCAGCTTCAGTACCCTAGCTGGCTCCGCGCGTGTGGGAATTCGCAATTCGAATCCTATGAGTGTAGAGCAGATGCGGCTGGTCCACCGGGCAATAACACGGGCTATCGCTAAGATAGCCTGTGGGGCGCAGCCGGGAATGGGACCAAAATTTTCGGGTTTCACTAACAAGCCAGGTTGGATTCTGGTAACGTTCCTGTATAAGGAAAGTCAGGACAGGATTGTGGGTGAGAACGGAAAACTGAAACCCTGGCCGGAGGCAGAGCACTCGATAATACTCGAAGGCGAATTGACTAAGCCTCAGCTGGGCACTACATATTTGCCCCACAGCGAACCTGACTCTCCAGAGGAGGCGACTGAGCTGTTGAGGGCACAAAACGAAGGGGGCTCCATACTGAGCTCTGGAATCCTCCACCGTAGTAATGAGGAGAATGGGTTCCTAGTAACCTTTTCACTGGACGACCCATCGGCGGAGGCTCTTCGGAAGGCAGGCGACAGAGTCGTCCTTGGCTTTAAAATAATAACTTTTAAAGTCAAGGAAGGCTCTGACGCGGCAATGGAGCCTGAACCGCCCCAGCTCCAATCCCCCCAGCCCTCCACCTCTCGGGGTGAGACTGGAACGCCATCAGTAAGAGTAACGAAGACCCAAGGCGTTGATCTCGCCTCGGTCCGACGGCCTCCGCTGGTGTCGTCCAGGAGTGTGGGGAGGGGAGTTAGGAACGGTACAGCGAAAGGTAAGGCGGGGTCAAGAGCGCCGGTAAAGGACATCTTCGTCCTCAACAGGCGGAAAAGAGCCCTGCCCACCCACGCCCATAAATGGCTAACCCCAAGGGTAAGGCGAGGGTCCTCCAGGCAAATCTTAACCATGCAGCAGCTGCTTCTGCCGTGGTGGCGGTTTGCTTTGCAGAGGACAATATTGACCTGACCTCGACCATCCAAGAGCCTTGGGTTGCCAACGGTCAAGTGCTGGGATTGTCGGATGCCGGTAAGATTCTTGTCAATACTAAAGGCAGTAGACCCAGAGCATGTATAATTTACATATTTGTATAATTTTATTTAATTTACACGAAAAATATTGAAATTTTAGCTGTTCCAGAGTACTGCAATGATGACCTGGTTACAGTCTTCATAAATCTCAAGGGATGCACAGGGGTCAGAGTAATCATTTGGTCAGCCTATCTTCCCCGAGAGAACTCGGATCCTACCATCGAGTTAGAGCGAGTGGCGGAGTTCTCCTGGAAACACAACGCCGAACTTGTGGTGGGTTGTGATGCTAATGCTAACCACACAGCCTGGGGAAGCACTAACATCAACGAAAGAGGTGAGCTACTTAATGATTTTCTCATCACTAAGCCTACGACTGGTAAGCCTAAACTTAGGGTGTCGTCACTTGGAAGAGAAGGAGAAGGAAGGCAAAATTGGTCTTTAAAAGTTTGGCGCGCTCAGCAGAGCGGGACAGTATTTCATGCCAGCACATCGCCTGCAACTTTACAAGGCACAGGTTCGGCCGCACATGGAATACTGTTCTCATCTCTGGGCTGCGGTCCCCAGTACCAGCTCCTTCCACTTGACCGCATCCAGCGCAGAGCGGCTCGATTCGTCAACGATTGAGTGCTTTCCGATCGGCTCGATTCACTGGCGTTGCGAAGAGATGTTGCATCTCTTAGCATTTTCTTTCGCATATACCATGGGGAGTGGTCTGAGGAATTGGTCGGATTAATCGCAGCCGCCAAACTTCGTGAACGCACTGCGCGTAAAACGTCCCGATACCATCTACACCATCTGGATGATTGGCGGTCCACCACCGTAAGTTTCACAAGGAGTTTGCTTCCGCGTACGACCTCTCTGTGGAATAGTTTACCACCGGCGATTTTTCCGGACCGATACGACCTGGGGACCTTCAAGAGAAGAGCTTACACCTTTCCAAACGGCCGGCAACGCACCTGCTATTCCCCTGGTGTTGCGGTTGATCATAGGCGGCGGTAGTCACTTAACATCAGGTGAGCCGCATGCTCGTTTGCCCCTCTTCAATATAAAAAAAGGATTAACGCCTAGGGCGGTCTGAGCTTGCTCTCCTACAGATTGAGATCCATGCTCAAGTCGAGCCAATCGACCAAGAAGTCAATTAAGGAAACAGTGGTCTTATGCATGATCTCAGATATCATGCGTCTACTACACACTTTTGATAAAAAGTATATAGTGGAATTACCGTCCAGAGAAAACTGGTTGAATGGCCAGGATATCTGAGAGGTCAGTGGCCTCATATGGTATACCGACGGGTCTAAAATGGGCCTCGACGTAGGCTTTGGAATTTACGGGGAACACCCCAAATTCAAACTTAGTATGAATTTGGGTAGATTCACCTCTACCTTCCAGGCAGAAATTTTCGCCATACTTCAATGTGCGGAAATCAATCTGCAAAAATACTTCGTCAACCATATAATTTATATAAACTCTGATAGTCAAGCAGCACTGCTAGCGCTGGGGTCAAACTTAGTGAACTCGAAGCTAGTTGGAGACTGCGTGAACCGTTTAAACGCCCTGGGATGTAACAACAGGGTCGTTTTAAGATGGGTTCCGGGTCACGCGGGTATTGTAGGCAACGAATTTGCCGACAAACTTGCACGGGAGGCTCAAAGTGCACATAGTTTGGATCTGAGCCATTTTGTGCAATCTCAAGAAGCCTAGCCCGATTGACCCTTTAAACTCTATCACAATAAATCACTTAAGATCTGGTCTGGCACACCAGGCTTAAAACATTCTAAAAACTTGATCCAGGCTTTGGATCGTAAATTCGCTTCAGAAGCCCTGGAATTAAGTAAAAATAAATTGTGCATTCTGGCAAGAGCGCTAACTGGACACTGTTGTCTTAAAAAGCACATGTCCATCCTGGGTCTAAGCAAGTCATGGATGTGACGGTTCCGTTCCATAACGTAAGAAACGCCTCTGCACATCCTAACTGATTGTGGACCCTTAATGCGTAAACGTAACACTCATCTGGGAAACTATCTACTCCGCCCAGAAGAAGTGAAAATGCTCACGGCTAAGCAACTACTTCTATTCGTTGAAGACATAGGGCTTCGCAGTGAACTATAGCCATCGCAGCGATCACAATAGAACTTTTAGATCGCAGTGATACTGGTCTCTTTCCCTAGACCTGCATAGCTGCTCGAACATAATAAAAAAAGTATTAATATAATACTCTTAAAAGAGATAAATAAATATTAATTCAAAAATAACTCCTCGATTTAATGACATTGTGTTACAAAAAACTTCACCTCAGTGTCAGCTAACGACATCTGGTGAGCGGAAGATTATTACTATAGTCTGATTTTCCATTCTGTAGAATTCTGACAGCTATCATTTTTTGACATGTCAGAGATTACAAACCTTTTTTCAATTTCAATACGATTCAGAACATCTGAGTCTATACATACATTTTATTTGTTTGTGAATGTATCCATTTTATTAAGTGCGGTGCTCCACATTAAAAATGGTTTCACGGTGAGTGATAATTACTTCTCTTTTCATCACAAACAGAAAAAAACGCACAAGTAAAGATAACATATTTTTATTAAAACCTTTAATCATCATTAACACTTATATCACTCTCTTCATCATCATCATCATCGTTGACATGAATTATTAAAGAGTCTGCGACTGCGTCAATCAAATCATCGAGAGTGCACATCTTATCTTCTTCTTTGATTGTATGGCTGGTACATTCTTGCCATTTATCAGGAGTAACATTACTTGTACATTCCAGTAAGAGTTTTTTACCTTCCGCCATTTTAAAACTTCTGTTGTGTCTTGCGACATGCCTCTTCGCTTGAGCCCACACCAATTCAATAGGGTTGAGCCCACAATGATATGGGGGCAGTCTAAGCACAGTAATGCCTTGTGCTTCGGCCATCTCGTCTACAATACACTGTTGGTATTTGTATTTCTTCTCATCCACAATTTCCAATAAATTAAGTTTTAGCATTTTTTCTTCAAAATTTAAATTTTTTGAAGTCAACCACGCTTGGATATCACCTTTTCTCCATACACCTGTTTACTTTTTCGACCTTCCTCGAATGATAGGGAGCATTATCCAACACTACTACCGAGTTTGGTTTTAATTTTGGAAGTATTTTTGTAAACTACTCCTCAAATACTTCACCAGTCATCTCCTTGTCTGGCAAGCCTTTTTTTGCCTCAAAAACTAATAAGCAATCTTCCGAAAATCCTTCTTCACTCCCTATATGGCTAACTATCAGTCGCCAACCTTCGTCTGAAGGTGCCTTAAGCCCTGTTGTCAAGCCATCAAGGAAAGCTTGTCGTAAGAATTGAATGTTGGTATCACACCACACTTTATTTACGGTAGGTATGTACTGAAAATAAAAATATATTTAATATTGCACTTATACATGAGGACAGTTATATATGCATATAATCTGAAAAATATTACTTATAAATATGTATTTCTTTATATATTTATTCATTTTGGCAACAGATATTAATTAACAAAGTTAATTTAAGTGTTACATAAGTACAGAATTTGATTGCCGACTAATACTTTGAAGAAAAAAATAGGTTATAAAAAGTTAATTACCACATTATTCAATACTGGCCTTCATTTACCCACGTTTCATCCTGGTAATATATAAACCTGCCTTTTCTTCTATATTGTTTAATTTGTTGCAAGTATTTTTGACGCCATAGTACTATCTCCTTGTAATCTGTTAGAGCACTTCGACGTTTGCGACTTTAGTATTTAAAATTTAAATGCTTCAATACTTTTCTTAATGTTGATTTAACATAACAGGCACGTCTGGATCATCAGCTATCTCTTGGTGAATCTGAAATAAGCATTTACATTACAATTAAGACGTAGACAGGCAACACAGGTTAAAGTGTAGTTTTAAAACTATGTGGGATGTCAGCAACAAGGGGTTAAAGAATTAGCAATAACTTTACCTTTTTAGTAGTCGGAATCTCGTTCCTGTAGAAAAACGCGTGTACCTTTCGTCGAATTGCGGCGAAAGTAAATTCGTCAAAATTTTGTATGAAAGATAGTTGAGGTCCACTCTTTTCCGGCTTTTAAAACTCTTTTGTGTCTTTATATTCTTTGGTAATTTTATAGACACTTAACGGATCCACGCCAGTTATCTCTTTTTAGCACATTCCGTTGCACTCCAATCAGCTGTTTACGGCCAATTTTCTATATGATATTAGTAAATATTTAGAATTATGTTCTTTTCGTTGGGCGTTAAAGCACCACGAGGATGCTTCTTTCTGGGAGAAAGAAAGTCTGAGTCTTGTGCTCTGTCAGATGGGGCTGCTTCCCGGAAAGGGCCGGTTGTGGCTCCATAAGGTTTATAAAAATCATCAAACGATCACAACACGAAAAGTCAACGAGAAAAAACTTAACAGAATAACAGAAACTAAACAAATATAACAATATAATAACAATAAATAGCAGCAAACACCGAGAACACATGAGCGCATTTGAGCATTCAAAGAAGTCGAAAAATCAATCAATGTGACAGACGTGACGTGACAGCTGAAATTTTTTTAAAAGGTTTACTAAACCTGGAATTAGTAGGCAGTGATGCCAGCTAAACAATAAAATAAAGTAATTAAAATTAATGCGATATATTATTCGTGATATTGAAATATTTGTTATTTTTGTATTAGGTCACTTGAATAAGTAAATATTTAGATTTACCTTTTTTGTAGGTAAAACATAGAAAATAAGTAGCATTTTATATTTCATTGCCCTCAAATTAGTCGAATTTGTCCCTTTTTCGGTGGAGAACTTTTTTAGTAGCACACTTATGAAATGTAGAATGGAGAAGATAACAAGGTTACAATATTAAACTTTTAAGTACGTGGGTAAAATGTCTAGACCAAACACATAATTCTAGTTTTTATTTCACATTAATCGGTGCACTATTACCGAAGTTATAGGCGTGGAACGTTTACGTACATTTTTAAAATCTCGCCCGTGCCCGCGAGTAGCACGTGACGTCATAGATTCCATGCGGCCGCGCCGCCATACCGTTCCAACGCGTCGATCATACGTTTGTAGTCATTGAGTTTAATATATAAATCAATGTTTGTAGTAATATTTCACGGATGAGTTATTTGCCCTCGTGCGCTCTGGTGTTTTTAAGTATTTAATGATGGAAGAAGGGTTTCAAAGTCAGTCTCACAATCTTCCAATAGTCCGTGACATGATGGTGGCGGAATATTTTCTAAGAAACAAAGATTTTGCCGCGGCTGAAATACGCATAAGAATAAAATAATATTTTATAACCTAGGTACCCATTATTACATTAATACTTCTGGGTTTCATTTGCTAATGATAAGAATAAGTATAACAAAAATACGTAAACATTCCTTACCTACCTACTTACTATCTGCCTCTAACTAGTTTTGTTTTCTTATTCTTCATAAGTGTACCCTGACCTCTTTGTGGTTTTTATGGTTAAAAAAATTATATAAAGAAATTTACTACAAATATACCTTCGGTGTATAAAAATATGATTTTATCTAAAAATCAGATGTTTTCAATATTAATAGAAAAAGGGTCGCATTATTATTATGATTAAAAGCGTAGTTATATATTCTTCAGGCAGGGGATCAATGTCAATATTATCATCTAGAGTAGTAACAGGATCGAGAACATATATCTATGCTCAATTTCTTGTGAAGTAGTGGCAATCGCATGTGCAACTGTTTCTGACCTAGATTTGGCATTTAGTTTTGATAGTAAAAATCTTTGGGGTTTTTCTGTATACCGATTTTGATAAGCAAGCTAGTGAGGCAAAACATCTTTTTTAAGTTTAAGGGGACCACCAACTAGTTTGTACTTCACGTAGTTTTCCATATCGTTTTCGACCTAGAACAAAATACAAACTTATTTAAAGTCTATAAAAAAATAAGGAACCTCGTAATTTGTATTCCATCAATAATTAAAATATGTACCAACTATGTAATACATAAAAATAGGACTACACGAAAAAAAATTTTAAGTGCTCCACTTCATAATCAAACTTCTTTCATTATTTGCGGCCCGCAAAGTATGCAGGTTGAACAGCTCTGCGATGTGTTTAGTTTTTGCTCGAAATATCGTAAAAATATAAAAACTTTTGTTAACATATTCCATATTTTAACCTTTATATGCATTATAAACATTTTAAAATTTGCTGCAAACATAGGTAGGTATCTAAACTTACGAACTCACGACAGGACATTGACTTATCTACATTACATAGGTAAGTACTTTACCCAAGTTTGGATGTTTATTTACACTGAAGTAGTTTTAGTTAAATATAGTAGGTATTAGGTATTGTTTCTTCTTGAAATTATAATGATCATTAAGCGTGAAAAGGTTCAATGAATCGTTAGTTACTTCAACACTGCGACTCGAGTAGGTACCAACATGCCTAATAGAAAGCATTTACTACCAATAACCAAGAGCTATCATGTGAAGATTATTATTATTTGTATACTTACATCGAAATGATCCTTACAACAATATGCTACCTTGTTTGGTCCTAAAGGATGTGCTCTTCTCATAGCATTTGTCCATTTTTTTCTGATGGTAAGGTTTCTAGGCACATTAAAACAACTTTTCAGGTGTTTTTGTGGCCGTATTTTTACATTGAGACACAGCACAATATTTGATATAGATGGTGTCATGTTCTATAATGTTTCTGGTTAAAAATATATAGCAAGTAAATCCGCGCGCGACGGGCACATTCGAGTAAATGTTTTGATTTTCTAAGTGCGCGTCGGGTCTCTCGCACGAAGACGGAAATCGTGACGTCATCAACGATGTCGCTCTCGGCCCGCGGCTTAGACCGAAAATGTTAACTTTGCGCCTTTATATCTCGGTCAGTTTTGAAGATAGAAAAAAGTTAAAAACACGGTTATTCTCGTAATTTTTTTGTAGATTTTTTGGCATATAAAACAAAAAATGGTTATCTTCTCCATTGTACGGAACATGGAGGTTAGAGAACATAACCTCAATGCTACGGAATGAAATATCAGAGTTTATAGCTCTTATTATGTCGGCTGCATGTTTATAATATTTTTGGCTGTGTAGTAGTAGCCATTGCAGTATATGCCCCAATTCCCACTCTTAGGCCCGCCACATACATACGGAATACCGTGTCGAGATTCCGTTTCGAAACACGGTGCAAAAACAAAACACGAATTACTATCAACGCCGTTCTCAATGCCACGACGATAGCGCGACAACTGAGCTCAGGTTTGCTAATTAGCATAGTTTTTACGTGCCACTTGCGATGCGCGTATAACCTATCTACCTCTTTTTCTTATAATATCATTGCACCCACGGTAGTTTACCCACCTAAAGCCCGCCTAAACATATATACAGAATTCCGTTTCGGGATTCCGTTAAAATTGAGAAGGAACGAACGTGTCGGCCACACACATACGGCATTCCGTTTTCCCCGCAAAATTTCGAACGGAAAACTACCGTAGGTGTGTGACGGGTCGTTGATTTTATATGGACTTTCTGCGTTCGGAATCCCGAATCGGAATTCCGTTTCAGAATATTTATGACAGGCCTTAGTTACATAGGTACATATTTCATTTATTGTCAATGTCAAAAGAAAAGTCAAAAATTTTGTTTGGATTTTTGAAATGTAAACTACATTGGATTTTTAGGCATTAGCAGTAATTAAAATAAAGAAAACGAAATGAATCACGAAGAGATACTGTCGGTGGTACAGGAAAAGTTTTTATCAAGTGAACGCGTGACGGCGTTTTTATGCGATGCTAAAGTGCTGCGACCTGACTGCATTAAAAAAGATAGACTCCTTGCAATTGTAGAATATGGAGATGAAAAAGCTGTTTTTTGTTTGTTCACCTCATGTTACCCACCTAAATCCTTTACTGATTTATCAATAGAAATAGTACTACCCATAGATAATAGTTTTAAATGTGAAATTGATAATAAACCATCGGATCCTGAAGCAATTTTGTACCTGAATCTCCAGTCACGTAATAGTAAATTTAAGTTTGAAATCCAAATGACTACTCGGGTCGATAACTTCGTTGATGATTTATTTCGTGGTATCGAAGCTGTAAACAAACTTCCTACACAGCCCGAGTTTGTTTGGCTCAAAAAATATATTGGCCAAAGGGAAGATGACATCATAGCACAAACCATGGTTCTGCCTAGAAGTGGTGTCGCTCATACTCAGATATCGGCGCCAGTGGCTATAAGAGAAAGTCTAATAAAAAGAAAAATGAGTGATAAAGAATTTGAATACACATTTAGAAAAAGGTTTACAATATTTTGTGGTACATGGAATGTTAATGACAAGTCACCTGTCATTCCTTTAAAAGGCTGGTTATGTGTTGACAAGGAGCCTCCAGACATATATGCTGTAGGCTTCCAGGAACTGGATCTATCCAAAGAAACATTTCTCTTTGATCAAACACTCAGAGAAGATGAATGGTATAATGCAGTTAGAAGTAATATTGATCCGAGGGCAAAGTATGTTAAAGTTGAAATAGTAAGACTTGTAGGTATGATGCTTATAATATTAATAAAAGAAAAGCACATGTCACATGTGTGTAATGTGGTCTGTGATACAGTGGGAACAGGAATTATGGGTAAAATGGGTAATAAAGGTGGTGTTGCTGTAAGATTTGATCTCCACAATACATCAATATGCTTTGTCAACTCTCATTTGGCTGCCCATGTAGAAGAATATGAAAGGCGTAATCAAGACTTTCGAGATATATGTAACCGTACAAGGTTTGTTCAGGCAAATCAACTGCCAAAAGCAATAAAAGATCATGATCAAATTTACTGGTTGGGAGACCTTAACTATCGAATTACTGAATTGGATCCACTTAGTGTGAAGAAAATGGTAAATGAAAACAATTTTGCTCCCGTTCTGGAGTGGGACCAGCTGAGACAACAGCACAAAATTAATAATGTGTTTGCTGGGTACACAGAAGGGACGATCACATTTAAACCTACATATAAATATGATCCAGGCACAGATCATTGGGATTCCAGTGAGAAGAACCGAGCTCCAGCGTGGTGTGATCGAATCTTTTGGAAAGGTGATAACATTACACAGTTGGCTTACAGAAGTCACCCAGCTTTAAATATCAGCGATCACAAACCTGTGTCAGCACTTTTTACATCTGCAATAAAAATTGTTGATGAAGAAAAATATAGAAAGATATATGAAGAAGTTATCAAACAACTTGACAAGTTGGAGAATGAGTTAATACCACAAGTAAAAGTTGATGTAACTGAAATTGATTTTGGTACAGTAAGGTACCTAGAGTTACAAGTACGCTCCATCACTATAAAGAACACTGGTAAGTTGCCAGTTGAATTTGAATTCATCAAGAAATTGGATGAAACAAGCTTTTGCAAAGAGTGGCTCATAGTAGAACCATACAAGAAGTGTATTTGTGCTGATGAGTCATGTGAAATTCAACTTAAAGTACTTATAAATAAAACTTCAGCCTGCAAAATGAATGCAGGAATTGATAAACTTTATGATATACTTGTATTACATTTATATGGTGGTAAAGACATCTTCATCACTGTTAATGGCACATACCAAAGAAGCTGTTTCGGGTGCTCTATAGAGGTTCTAGTTAATCTTAATATACCAATCAGGGAGGTACCAGTTGGAAAATTGATTGAGCTGGAAAGCAAAAGAGACCAATGCATTTCAAATCAATCTACCTACTCTATACCAAAAGAGATTTGGTTCTTAGTAGATCATATATATCTACATGGATTAAAGGAACCTAATTTATTTGAACAACCAGGATTGCATTCTGAAGTGTTACAGATCAGAGATTGGTTGGATACTGGTTCTATAGATCCAATTCCTGGAAGTATCCATTCAGTAGCGGAGGCCTTACTCCTCTTGTTAGAAAGTACTGCTGACCCAATAATTCCATACAATCTGCACCCTGTTTGTTTGAGGGCCTGTGCTAACTATTTACAATGCAAACAAATTGTAATGGAGTTGCCAGAATTTAGAAAAAATGTTTTTCTTTATTTATGTGAATTCCTCCAAGAAGCTCTACAGCACAGTGATGAAAATGGACTAGATGCTAAAACATTATCTACATTATTTGGTGCAATATTTTTAAGAGATAATCCAAATGTGGTTCAAGAACCACAGTCTCGAATGAACAAACAAATTATTGATAAGAAAAAAGCACAGTTTGTTCACCATTTCTTAGTGAATGATCACAGTGACTTAATTTTTTCTAGGTAATTTGTTCAGCCATTAAAAATTTGCTTTTTTTAGCTTAAAAATACTCATCTATATCTTCCTTGTAGTTAGTAGACATATATCACATTATGTACTATATTAAATTAGTCTTTTATACAAGTAATTTTTAGAAATATTGCATTTTTATAATGCGTTCACTATTTTAATTATGTATATTTTTTTAGTTCAACTGATATTACCAAATATTTTTAAAATATTGACCATGATTATTATCTATACTTATAATAATCCTAATTTATTTTCTTATAGTGACACAAGGTGTTTTAGGTGCATATGCATAATTGCATGTTATGAGAAAACATTTTTCTAAGATGCTATGAAGGATATAGTATTTTTAATATTTATTATTACTAGATTTAGTTATCACCAATGCAACGAAAGATTTGTCAAACAAATATTTGGAACTTTATTTATTGTTATTAAGTTTAAATTTGTAATGTGCAGAGCTGTAAAGGTGATGTCTTATATCCAAGTTTGCAATAACAGTCTTGTTGACATAAATATCGACTTCAAAAAGGAGCAGGTGTTCAATTCTATGTGTTACCTCATATCTAACATGTGGTAGAGCCACGCTGGAGCTGTAATATGGTTACAGCACGAATGGGTCAGCTCAACTGGGGTAGGACTACGCTCTCACAGAATACCAGCATGAAATAGCAGCTTAATGCTGTGTTTCTTATGGTCAGTGTAGAGATCCGGATATCCTTTTTACTAGAAACGAGGCATTCTATCTTAGTCCTCAGGGGTGACAACGCATCTGCGTTTTGATTCTTAATCGAGGATAAATGTAGATATCTATGAGCCACAGCATCCACTTACCATCAGGTGGACTGTGTGCTTCTTTGTCACCCTTATTCTATAACAAAAAATACTCTGGGTGAACCGATTTTGATGATTCTTTTTTATCTGAAAGCCGGTGCTTCTCGTGTGGTCCCATATAAATTTAATTAAAGATCTGACCAGTAGTTTTTGAGTTATCTTTAATACTGCATATTTATTTAATTGACTTCAAATACATTTATGATGTTCTTATTTTAATTATATTGAAGTTGGTTGTACAAAACTATCAACCAATTGAGTTTAGCAATGCCATATTGTAAAAAATATTTTTGTGTTATCTTTATGTACCTATGACATTTTACATATTTTTATGATTATGCTAAAGTAATAGGGACATTTATATTCCATCACAAGTTAAAGCAATTATTAATGTCATAATATAATATCTCCTTATAGTCTTAGACATGAGAAACTAGAAATTAAGTAAACTAACATTTAGTATTCAACAAAAATAGTAAACAATAAAAAAATTATATGTAGCATTGTGGATTCTGGTATTGGGTCATTGTTGTGAGAATTATGGGAATAGGGACATGAGTTTCAGTCAACATTTGGTTTGCCATATGAAACTTCTAAGGTTATTAAATTAGAAAACTTGTTTGTACAATGTAATCAATATCATTTATACTAGAGATGAAATGGATATCCTGTAACTATCCAGTATTGGGCTTATCTGTATTGTATTATTATCCGGCCCGATACCGGATAACAAACAGCTATCCAGCTGGATAGCGGATTTAAAAAAAACACAAAATATCAAGTTTAGTTAAGTACTTCATTTATGTCACTTAACAAATATATGATCAGTAATATTTTAATTATTACTATTACTACTGTTACTACTTATGTTAATACAAAATTTTTCATTTTAAAACTTACAATGTTAGTACTCATACTACGTAGTACGTAAGACACAGAATAAATAATACTACTAATTAGCTAAGGGTAAATTATGGTGAATAAATACTAATTTCTCTGCATTCAAAAGGTAACAAGCAGTTACGTCTGTCTTCATAAACAAGGCCAGGTTCAGAAAAAAGTCTTTCGCTGTACACACTGCTGTAGAATGCTGAAAGATAGATTTTGGCAAACTTTGATAATTGAAATTAATTTGATAAATTTGGGTATTGTGTAGCAATACCTGGCCACCAAAAGGTCACGATCACGAACAGTTAGCTCTGAATACTTTTCGCTTATTGCGATGTACCAAACGGCAATGTTCGGCAGAATATCCGGCTATGCGGTGATAAGACTGGCCGATTATCCGGTATCCTGCCAAACAGCTATCCATTTCTTCTCTAATTTATACCCAACAGGTATTGCAGGCCAAGTAGTTATTATAGAAAGCATACAAATTTTACAAATACATGAAACAATTTGTAATTTATTTCTAGCTTCTCATCATATTGATAAATAAGTTATTTGTGATATATTGGTAGTTTTAAATTTATGTTGCAACGGTTAGTGTTTTTAGTTTTAGTCTATATTGGTGTAGTAGTTGTCTGCAATGTGTTGTAAAGTGGTAAAAGGTAATTCATAACCCCGTCATAATACTAGCAATGCTATTAACATTATGTATATTCCCATTTATTACTCCAGGTAAGTTATAGGAGTGGTTCACGACAGTAATCAAATGGCAGATCCCATGACTAATCTTAAATTTAGCCCTGTGGGTGTCGCATGAGTTGACTCTGAGATAATATGCCAAAAAGATCTTAAGGCATGTCATTGATGGTGGTATAACGATCTCGTTTATGCATACCGATGAGGGAAAGCGGCGTCAAAGGTGCGAAACGTCTGGCAATGAGTCAATCCACCAGCCAAACGCGATAATTAAAGAAAATCCTCTGGCCCATGTTTCATTCTTGCTGTGAACTTTAACTGGTTGTTCAAAGATGTTTTATAGGTACCTATAAAACATCTTTGTGGTTGTTGTTTGTCAAATAAGTGTGTGTGTCATTTTTAGGTCGCATGCATTTGTCAATAGGTTTTATCTTAATCTTATTTACCCAAAAAGGTTATTGAAGTGAACTAGGTCAAATAGTACTGTTTAACATAATGTATACTTATGTATAAAATTTATGAAGACATTGTTACGTGCAAAAATGCTAACATTTAAAATATTGTTAATTTATTAAACAACGATTATACATATTTTGTTGTTTTATTCTATAATTCCATCAAATGCTTATTTTTATGTTCTTCCGTTCACCAGATGTCACTAGTTATCATAATTGAGAAGTTGCGTTTTTAAATAAAGTTTCTCGGTTTCTAGCATTGAGTTATACAAAACATATAAATCAATGGTTTCTAGAATATTAAGTATATACACAAAACAGAGCCGTAGTGTAATATTACCGTGCCTTAGTGCATGGAGTATAGAGGTACCTCTACACTCCATACCTTAGTAGTTGGTCTATAATTTTTAGTATATTTACTCCTTTTTTAATTTATCTAATTTTATGGGTGTACGTAGTTTAGTTTATTCAATTCTGATCAAATTAATATAAAATTTAACTACTATCACAGAAAAAATAAACTTTATTATAACTAATATTAACCTTTACATTTTTCTCAAATAATTCACCTCATTCCTTAGGTAGTGCCGACCTGTAGCAGAAAAAGTAGTAAATGCCCTCATTTACTTCTCCGTTGGTTTAGTCCAAAGAGTAACTGACGTATACAAGAATAGTCGTCAAGCGCAACTGCTTTGTATCGTGTGGTCCCGAATTCGAATCACATGTTGGGCCGTAATTAGTTATTAGGTCCTACTATCAAGAAATTCTTTGATTATTCCGTTGATATATAATTAATAATAATAATTATAAAGTTGACTGATTTATCAAGTAAAAATTGTTCCCAGAATTAATTTATCATTTAAAGATCGCCTAGATTAAAACCATTCGTTGAATCAATATAAAACAAAAAATCTTTCTCGTGAATATTAAGAGATGGCGCTATTATCAATTTATATAATTCAAATAAAAATAGTTTTTATAATGTAAATAAATGATATATAATTTATATATTTTTATGTAAATTCCATATATATGGTATAAATCTATGGTAAATTCTTTATAGTCGATTGATTTTAGGCATTATTAAAATGAAATGAAACGTTAATATGAACGCAGCTTCCTAGATCACTGGTCGATTAAAAATTGCGGTAAATTTGATTTCAACCAACCACGTCGTCGCATTCGACCGTTATGTGAATGTCAAACAAAGCTTTAGAACTTCAGATTTTAATCATTCATTTCATTCGTATTTCGTAAAAACTGAAAACGTTTTCTCTTCAACGAACTTATTATTGCTGATTCAATTCCTGTTTTAACATTTCAAATTCTTTAACTGTCTCAGCTGTGCTGGAGTGTTTAAAGTTCGCTGTATATAAATTATAAACCGCCGTGCTTTAGCTTTTATCGGACGCTGCGCTGGTAAAATTGCTGTTCTTTGTTCCCGGTGCAAATACAGAAATGGAAGTTGAAACTAATTGTAAGTAGGTACTTGATTTATATCGATTTTTTCGTCGAATTTCTTTTACTTTTTTCTTTATTTAATATAATAAATTTGTTAAATTTATATTGATTATTTCGTAAATTAAATTAACTGTGTACGATAAGCTAACGATATTTTATTACAAGTATTTAGTTATATACCCGTTTGTTTTTACAATATTATAGGTATGTACCTTCTTCATGATTTCGACCTTTCATATCTGTACCAGTTATACACAATACACATATAATTATTGTCCCTGCTACGAACATTTTCAAATTATACCTACCTTACTTAGGGTTTAAAAAAAACATTTGGCTAAGCTTTCTATTGACGTCTGTCGAGTTGGGGGTTGATATTTTTTTTTACAGAAAGGTTACACTATTGTAAACACACACGCAAAATTTCAACATGCAGAAACGCGTACTTTTTGAGAAAAAAATTATTGAAAATCAATTATTTTTATATTTACGTCAATCCTTACCACAGATTATATCGAATTCTCGCCGTTGAACGTTCGTTTTCCGTACAGTTAAGTTGTCATACGTTCGGTAGCATTTTATTGTACATTTTACGTAAATAATTATATTTTGTACTCATTTAAATAGTTTTCATGCATACACATATATTTAACAGTTTATATTTAAATTACAAAATTATTATCATTATGAGCTATTAAAATTAAAATGTGTAGTGTTTACCGTTTTTTACCGGCTTGTGGGACGTAACGTAAAACTGACGATTTCTAAGAATTAATTAAAGCAATATGTGTATAAAATTGTATAAAACATGTGTATAAAACAGTGCCCACCTATTAGGGCAGATAACAAATAAAATAGGTTAGGTTCAACTTATGTCAAGGAACCGAATTAATAGACCCCGACTCCACGTGGTACGAGTCTGTCCTACTGCCTGCTGCTCTTCCCGCAGCGCCGGAGACGTTGCGGTCTCAAAATTGATACAGAAATCCCTCTGAATGAGTCCCTCTATTTATTTTTGGTGAAGGGGTTCCCCCTTCCTTAGGGGTACCCCCTTCCCCCCAAGAGGTCCCCATGTTTTTTTACACTTAATATTTATCCATAAAAAATAAAATTTCCTCAAAATTAAAATTCAAAAAACTCAAAAAGGGGGGGGCGCTCCGCAACTTTTCCTTTTAAGGGGGAGTCCACCTGGTCATGATTTTCACGGCCGTAGAATCCGGCGTTCGTTCCAGGTGGCCCGCCCACTGCCTTCGCGCTAAAGGAGTAAACCCTACTGCGGCGCATTAGTCTTTAAGTAAAATTATCCTCCCCTCCCCCATTAAACATTTGGATTCGTCCTGGTGTTCGGTAAAAAAAATCTGGATGCTTGTGATTTTCCCTTTTTTCTCCCTCTCTCTGACAACTGCATCAGAGCGTATCTTCCGTTTTAAAGCGTTAGCGATTTGTTATGACGAAGAGGCTGCTGCCTATTTTCTTCTCTTATAAAACCACACACCACAACGCGGCATTATCACGCAGCACAGCAGGTAGTTTTTTTACCTTTTATTTTTAATTTACCACGTGCTCGGCGGTGAAGGAAAACATCGTGAGGAAACCTGCATGTCTGAATAAGAAAAAAAAATATTTCGAAGACATGTGAAGTTCGCCAACACGCATTGGGGCAGCGCGGCGATCACTTCCTTGCCCTAAAACCCTCAGAAATGAGGGGAGGCCTGTGCCCAGGAGTGGGACGTATTTAGGCTGTAACTTTACTTTACTTTACAAAAGGTAGGTACATAATATGATTATTTATCAAATTATAAAAGTTTTGTTTATTTTGTTGAATCCCACAAGAGTAGAGAGTCATATATCATCCTTTATATTAGTCAAAGAGAACAGAGCTCTTATCATGTATGAATTGCGTTATTTTTTTATAGACAATATGTATGACAAACGAGCACACAGCCCTGATGGTAATGGGATACTGTGGTCCATAGACATCTACATTTATCCTCGATTAAGAATCAAAATGCAGTTGCGTCCAGAGGGGTGAAAGAGAGCTAGTATGGAATGTGTAGTATCCAGTAAAAAAAGCTCTCTGGTTCTCTTACACTTTCCATACGAAACCAGCGGCATTTAGTTATTATTTTACGCTAGTTTCTATGAAGGCGTGGTTCTTACATCTTACCCTGTCGAGACGACCCATTCATGCTACAACCATAATACTGCGGCATGCTACCGCGTAATAAGTTCAGAGTTCATTGGCTGGTTTCTAATTCTAACGAATCTAGAACATATTGATTATAATATATTTTTAATATGATTAAAAGACAATAATACGTCATTTACAAATATTTTCATACAATATATATAGAACGTTTTCCTTTTGACAACGCATATTATAAAGGATTTTAACTTCACATGAGTGCGGATTTTTTAATCTTAAATAAAAAGCGATATTTTCGGCGCTTATAATAAATATTATATAATAAAATATAAACATATATCTTTATAACTACTATCTAAATTAACATAAAGGATAGGAAAGGATACGGTATTGACATCAATGGCGAGTACATCACTCACCTTCGATTTGCCGACGATATAGTCCTTATGGCAGAATCGCTGGAGGACTTAAGCACTATGCTCAATGACCTCAATAGTGCCTCCCAACGGATAGGTCTTAAGATGAACATGGACAAAACAAAGATCATGTTCAATGTCCATGTCACACCTATGCCGGTAGTTGTTGCGAGCACTATGCTCGAAGTTGTTGACGAGTACGTTTACCTGGGACAAATAGTCCGACTAGGTAAGTCCAACTTCGACCGAGAGGTCAATCGACGGATTCAACTCGGCTGGGCAGCGTTCGGGAAATTACGACATATCTTTTCGTCAGGTATACCTCAATCTCTAAAAACTAGATTGTACAACCAGTGCGTGTTGCCAGTGATGACTTATGGATCTGAGACGTGGTCCTTCACTGCTGGCCGTATGAGGACGCTTAAGGTCGCTCAGCGAGCTATGGAGAGGGCTATGCTCGGAGTTTCTCTGCGTGATAGACTCAGAAATGAGGATATCCGCAGTAAAACCAGAGTGACCGACATAGCCCAACGGATTAGTAAGCTGAAGTGGCAATGGGCCGGCCATATAGCTCGAAGAACCGATAACCGATGGGGAAGAAAGGTTCTCGAGTGGCAGCCTCGTACCGGTAGGCGTAGTGTAGGGCGACCCCCCACTAGATGGAGTGACGACCTGGTAAGACATGCAGGAAGTCGATGGATGCAGGTGGCTCAGGACCGTGCTTTGTGGCATTACTTGGGGGAGGCCTATGTTCAGCAGTGGACTTGTGAAAGGCTGTAATGATGATGATGATGAAATTAACATAATAATTAATAACGGAGTTTTAAATTGAACTGCTTATCGAAAGACGCTGCGATGACATCGCAAACATAATTAATGTCGTGTGTTAAGTCCCGAATAACAGCTCACAAGAATTAAATGATAAAGATAATATATGTGTATAGTTATATATCATCCTTTATATTAGTCATACTCCGACGGCGGTTAAACGTGTTTCAATTTATATGTTTGTTTTTGCGAAGGCGTTTGTCGTTTTGAGTTTCAACTGGCGACCGTTAAACACAAGGACGACTGCGCGTATACGTGAGTCACAGCGCCTTGCAGATGTTTCCATGTGTTTAAACGGCTAGAATCGGAGGTTCCCAATTCGACTTTTGTCTTACAAAGTTTTTTTGTATAAGGGAAGCCCATGTTCAACAGTGGACTTTCTGTCCCTTTGAAAATTTTGGGTTTTTGTCCAAAAACTTCTCTGATCATGCGCATAGAAAAAAACTTAATCCGAAGTCCGGTAGCCCTTTCTAAATCAATTTTTCATTCGTTTTCTTTCAATAAAGCTTTCAATCAAAACCTTAGCATACTTCGATCAAAGTTGTTGATCGAAGTTAGCATACATTTTTTCTACGATGCTAAACCGCTGATTCCGCTGAAGACTGGGCTTTGCATAAGTTTCCAGATACTCGCTTCAGTTTCTAGTATAAATTAAAAAAAAACTGCAATAGGCTTGCCACCACTCCAACCAATCAAATTGCTTTTTACCGACCTCAAAAAGGAGGAAGTTATCAATTCGAGAGTATGTTTTTTACGTATGTTACGCGATATCTTCGCAGATTGTGAACCAATTTTGATGATTCTTTTTTTTATTAAATAGGTTATACTTCACATTGAATAAAATTAAATTTACGGATTTTATCGCGTTTAATTAAATACTTTTACTTATTTTTAATTCCCTACGTTTCGGGTGCTTTACAAGTTTACAACACCCATGGTCACGGGGGATTGAGATGGTTGACGTCCCAATGTCATAGTTAGCCCGGCTACCTTCAGTTTTTTAATATTAATTGTTTGGTCCGATTTACGCAAAACGAGCTTATAGTATCTTGAAGTCTTGCAGTGGTATGCTTGGGTTTGGGTTTAATTTTGTTAATTATAGGATCCCAAGCAGATGGCAGTACTCATCCATCTTCTCTATTGAAATTAGGATGTTTTTTAATTTCAATAGCCTCGCGTATCATCCTTGGTAGGAATCGGTGTTCTTTTGCGAGGATTTGTGGTTTATCAAATCTGATGTAATGGTGGGGACGATCCTGAACATGTTCACAGACTGCAGACTTCCCGGAGCGTCGGTGCTTCACGTCAGCTATATGTTCTTTCACGCGGGTTTTTATGGATCTTTTTGTTTGACCTATGTAAGAGAGACCACATTCACAATCTAACTTGTACACTCCCGTATACTAATTTATACGTGGCACAGCCATGCTGCAGCAATATTATGATTATAGCATGTATGGGTCAGCTCGACCGGGAGAGACCTGCAATGACGTCATAGTTAATTAGCTACGGCTATCTTCATATAATATAATAATTTTTATTAAAATAAAATAAGTTAATATACCCGATAAAATAGACTAGGTTTATTTTAATCACAGTATCCACTTACCATAAGATGGACTATGTGCTCTGAGTATAAAAAGCGTTAAGATAATGTAAATTGGTCATTAGACATATGCCGTATCCGATATATTATTTAAGTACAAATAAGTGATATACACATCCGTATAAGTTTATATAGAGCTCAGTTAAAATGATGTCAATCTGTCTGAGCTGAATAACGGTGAATCACGTAAACAGTTTGAAGACGATCGATCTGATGAGGGCTGATGTTATCGGCTTAATTTATTGTGTTGTGATGAAAAACGTTTATTTAATCTTTTTTTTTTTTTGGAAGTTTTTATTTACTTGCTTAGAAATGTATTTCGTATTGCACCGTAAAACTGCAGCGTTATTAAGATCTGTAAAGAGAGAAGTGAAATAATCAAACTAAGAAAATTGTAAGCCGTGTTAATTTTTAAAACCACGTAGGTATGTAGGTAGATACCTTATTACTAAGGGTGTATAAACCGTGTGTTAGCGCTGTAAGAATATCCACTACACACTCATTCCCTGTGTGTCGTTAGAGGCCACAGAAGGAAACTGACACAAGTGACGGGCATAATTTCTGATATCAACTCAAAATATTTAAAAAAAAAACTGCACTCTATTGGGGGACCTTTGTTCAGAATTAGAATTGAATGATAAGAATGCTAAGTATTTATTTTATCAAGAACACACGATGTAATTATTAATGAATTGACCCATATTTATTTCACATTTGTTTGGGTGGGTAGGTTATTTGATCGACTTGATCGCCATGTCAATAAATTACGCGAAAAATTGTTTGTATTTGGTTGATGTAAACAACGATCATGTCATCTATGTAAAATGTCAATTAATGAGGTATAATTTAAGTAATGAGGTTTCTGTTGACAAAGGAAGCGATCTCTTCAGTCCACCTCTATGATGTCATCACTAGTAAAAGTTTTAAAAGGTTTTAAAACAAACTCCTGCTTTTAAATCAAAAAAAAAAATCTCATGTTTATAGTAAAAATATTAAACTAACATCGTAAAAAATTTACCGAAATACCGAATTAGTGAGATATATTCTATATTAGTGGTAGGTAAATGAATTAGTTGGTTATGTTCTTGTCTTGTCCCTTCATTAATTAATCGATCATTGTCAGTTTTAGGTCTATCTTTTACGATGTTTCTCTAAATCTAATATGATAAAAGTGACGTGTCTACGCACACGAGTTATCCTAAAGTTTCTTCTAAAGACCGTCAATTTCATAGTTTGTAAACGTGATAGAATTATAATATTTAATATTTATATTTAAAAACCGAAACCTTTCCACTACTATCACAAATTTCTCATGCGTCAAAGAGACGTTTTTACAAACATAAATTACACATAGACAAACTTAGACCCGGAAATAATTGCAAGCCTTACAAATACCTACTTGTATTATACGGAATCGAACACTCGTTCCGCAGTGCCGCCGTATCTATACACAACCAATCCAACACACTGATAGTAATTCGAAAATACTTCCTGTCCAATAGTATCGGTCCAGGAAGAATGGGGCATTATTGTTCCAGCCCGGCTCTTACCACTGTTCTTGACTAATGGCCTGTGAACTGAACGCCTAATTGCGGTCTACATAAGAATCGGTCACGCGCCGTTGCAGGAGAAAATTATTTATGATATCGAGTCATTTCTAGTACAAATTATTTAATCAAATATTTGTTTAGGAAATGTGTAAGCCAATATCTTTATATTTTTTATAGCATTGGGTGACAAACGGGCATACAGTCCACCTGATAGTAAGTGGATGCTGTGACCCATATACACTTGCATCTATTATCGGTTAAGAATAAAAATGCAGATGCGTTTTCATCCCTGAGGACTAAGATGCAATGCCCCGATTCCAGTTAAAAGGTTATCCGGTTCTCTACACTCACCATACGAAACAGTAGCATTACGCTGCTATTTTACGCTGGTATTCTGTGAGAGCGTGGTTCGGCCCCGGTCTAGCCGACCCGTTCGTGCTACAACTATAATATACCTGCAGCGTGGCTCTACCACGTAAGATTATATTAAATTACTCTGTGCGTGTGTTCGCAATTCTTCTCTTTCTAAACGCCTTGATCAATTTTGATAAAAAATTATGGGTTACTGGGTTAACCTGGTGCGAATCCGGGGCGGATCGCTAGTATGTTAACGGATGTTGATAAATACTCCATTCATGAGTACAGTATACTGGACATAGGGTTTTTCTATAGAAAGACTGATGTTATAATCACCAATCGAATTGGCACTTGTTCATAACTTATTTTTAATAAAAACACTGCTGGGCACAAGCGTCCTCTCATTTTTGAAACGACTTTTAACACACAAAAAGTCTGCCACTACGCGTATTGTTGGACTTCGCACGAAATGTTTCATAGACTGTTGTTGTTTCTCACGATGTATTCTTTACCATAAGACTTTTATTAATTACAGCAGTGCCGATAGGTATTGAAGTAGATCTGCCCCGTAAATTGTCTCATCATCGTCATCATCACTACAGCCCTTCACAAGTCCACTGCTGAACATAGGCCTCCCCCAAGTAATGCCACAAACACGGTCCTGAGCCGCCTGCATCCAGCGACTTCCTGCATGTCTTACCAGGTCGTCACTCCATCTAGTGGGGGGTCGCCCTACACTACGCCTACCGGTACGAGGCTGCCACTCGAGTACCTTTCTTCCCCATCGGTTATTGGCCCATTGCCACTTCAGCTTACTAATCCGTTGGGCTATGTCGGTCACTCTGGTTTTACTGCGGATATCCTCATTTCTAAGTCTATCACGCAGAGAGACTCCGAGCATAGCCCTCTCCATAGCTCGCAGCCAGCAGTGAAGGACCACTTCTCAGATCCGTAAGTCACCACTGGCAACACGCACTGGTTGTACACTTTAGTTTTCAGAGATTGAGGTATACCTGACGAGAAGATACATAATACATAATACATAAACACTCACGCCTGTCACCCAGAGGGGTAGGCAGAGACTACGGACTTCCATTTGGCACGATCCTGACATACCTCTTTCGCCTCCTTTACATCCATATATCTACGCATACATGCTCGTCGGTTAAAGGTACTTCTAAGGTGGCCCATTTTCAAAATATCGCCAATTAGGTCGATAAACTTTTTTCTAGGGCGTCCCTTCCCGACTCGGCCGTTCACATCTGCCATATAAATTTGCTTTGTCACTCTTTCCTCATTCATTCTTTCTACGTGACTAAACCACCGAAGCATTCCTTTCTTAATCCTGGTCACAATATCATCTTGCATACCACATTTATCTCTTATCACGCAATTTCTCACCCTGTCATTCAGATTCAACCCTAGCATATTCCTTAAAGACCGTATTTCTACAGCATTTATTCTACTTTCGTGCTTCTTCGTATACCTGACGAGAAGATGTGCCGTAATATCCCGATCGCTGCCCAGCCGAGTTGAATCCGTCGATTGACCTCTCGAGGTCTCGAGGTAAACGTACTCGTCAACAACTTCGAGCATAGTGCTCCCAACAACTACCGCCATAGGTGTGACATGGACATTAAACATGATCTTTGTTTGGTCCATGTTCATCTTAAGACCTATCCGTTGGGAGACACCATTGGTCATTGAGCATAGTGCTGAGGTCCTCCAGCGATTCTGCCATAAGGACTATATCGTCGGCTAATCGAAGGTGAGTGATGTACTCGCCATTGATGTTAATACCGTATCCTTTCCAGTCCAGTAGCTTGAAAACTTCTTCCAATGCAGCGGTGAAGAGTTTCGGGGATATAACGTCACCCTGTCTTACACCTCTCTGCAGTTGGATAGGTTTCGAGCTCTGGTTCTGTACTCGGATAGCCATCGTAGCCCTACAAACACTTCAGCACTTCGATATACCGACAGTCAACTTGGTACCGCTGAAGGGACTGCAGCACCGCCCAAATTTCGACGGAATCAAAGGCTTTCTCATAGTCCACATATGCCAGGCAAAGTGGCAGATTGTACTCTTCGGTCTTCTGTACAATCTGCCGCAGGGTATATATGTGGTCTATAGTACTGAAGCCTTTTCGGAAACCGGCTTGTTCGGGAGGCTGGAAGTCGTCGAGTCTGCGTGCGAGACGATTCGTAATGACTCTCGAAAACAGCACGTAGACGCGGCTTAGAAGGGAAATCGGTCTGTAGTTCTTCAAGAGAGCGTTGTCGCCTTTCTTAAGAACAAGACCACCGCACTTCTGCTCCACGCCTCCGGAGTAGTGCCACCATGGAGGACGGAATTGAAGAGCTTCTGAAGGACTTCAAGTACCGGTGTTCTACCCGCTTTCAGAAGCTCCACTGTAATTCCATTCTCGCCCGGGGCCCTGCAGTTTTTAAGGTGCTGGAGGGCCATTCTAATCTCGCTCAGACTAACGTCCGGGATATCATCGGAATAGTGTCGGATAAGAAAATTGTAAATTGTCTGAGTATATTTGCCGTGGTCACTCTTTACAAGGTTAACAACCGCGTTTTTATTTTTCAGTTGTTATCAATGATAATATATTTTACCGTAAAGAACCCTAATTATTTGGTAAATTAATCATTTTATATAAGAAACTGAAAATCTTTGAATAAAACTAATTATACGGATCTTATCGCGTTTAGGACAAACAATAATATCTATAAAAACCCGCGTGAAAGAACATAGCTGACGTGAAGCACCGACACTCCGGGAATTCCGCAGTCTGTGAACATGTTCCAGATCGTTCCCACCAGTACATCAGATTTGATAAACCACAAATTATCGCAAAAGAACACCGATTCCTACCAAGGATGAGACGCAAGGCTATTGAAATTAAAAAACGTCTTAATTTTAATGGAGAAGGTGGATGGGTACTGCCATCTGCTTGGGATCCTATAATTAGGTGGTTACATCGACTCTCCCCACACCACCTTCTCCACTTCTAGTCTTTTCCGAAAAGCAAAAAAGAGGACATTGTTAATAGGTACTCTTAAATCAAATCTACCTTACTTACTAACTGAAAACACTCTTAGTATGTAACATAGATTTGATTTTTGTGTTAAAGCATAGATTAATTCAGTCTGTTCAGAGAGAACTCAGAAATCCAAAGTAATTTCTGAGAAGAGGTCGGCATTAAACGTTTATTGAATTGATACTAGGGAAATCCATTTCTCAAGGGGCGTTGATTAAAAATAAGACCGAATATAGGGCTACCTGCGATATTCTATCAATGTATTAATATTCTTATTTTAATTCTTTGTTAGAAATATATGCGTGGTTTTAAAGAAAACTTGCACTGCTTGTGGTCGAATTTCGAACAATAGAGTGGAAATGGGGAAATAACGTTTAGTAATTGCCTGCATAATTTTTCTTAGAATTCTATCCCTTGCAGGAGAGGCAAAAGACTTTTAGCTCATACACCCATGAACGTGATCGAAATGTTTTCATTATCTGTATAATAAACTCATGTATGTTTCTTTTATTTTACCTGCCTCATATGATGACAGTTATTGCACAGTAACTTTCTACTGATATCAAGTTTTAATTTTCCCCTATTTTAATAAGTAGATACTAAAATGAGTATACATACTTCAAGTTTCGATCTTGACAAAATCACTTAATATAATTAAAATTATAAACCCCATCAAAACTCTTTGTTACCTTAGTTTGGGCATATGATGAATAAAAATTCCAATTTTTATATATTATGTAAATAACAAAATTATATAAATTTTAAAATTATTTTGTTTTTTTATGAGGCACATAATTTATATTGAAATTATACCTACATAGAGTAGAACAAAAGTTATAGATATATTACAAAGGATAAGTACGCTCAAGTGGCGTTGTGTCGAATATAAATATAAATATAATACACTTAGTTCGAAGATCTGATAACAACCGTCGGAGCAGAAAAAAATATAGGTACATCTATTTTCTGTGATGTTGGCGTTGTTAGCCTATACGGCTCTTACGGCCTCATCTGACTTGGGGCTGATTATAAAGGAAAAGGCAGTGGTGATGAGGATGATGATGGTTTAATGATCTGGTATTGTTACCAATCGTCATGTCGCCTCTGTGGTGTTTTTTGAGCTATCTAACCGCCCTCCGAGTGGCGAAGGGCGGACCCCCCCCTCTGACTGCTTAGGTCATGTCGGTCCATGCTCTGGGCGGTGATAACCGCCCAGGAGTCACGCGGGTGTACGGTGTACACGTGGTGTGTGCTGGAACGCGTTGTGCTCGCCTACGTGTGCGACGCGCCCCATCCGTTATACCTGTGCCTGTTCGTACGAACTGGGGAGTACTCGGATATTTTTCGTAAAGTTGTTGCCACTCTACATTCCCTTTATCGTTTTAAAAATTTCTTACCCTTTAAAACCAAGCTTTTGCTAGTTATTTCCCTTAAACTTCCTATTATAGACTATGCAGATGTCCTATATATATCCAGACCTCTCGCAAAATCTTAACAGGTTAGGAGCGCTTTCACAACGACTGTATAAGATTCATCTTCAACTTACGAAAATAAGACTACATCATTGCTTTTCGTTCCAAGCTTAAATGGCTTTCTATTCATCAAAGGCATTGCTCCAAAATCTTACGCACCCTTTTTTTCTATATGATCCGACGGCTCCTTCTTATCTTAAAGATAACTACCCCTTTCGGCATTCAACTCTTGGCCGTAAACCTCGTTCCTCTAACGTCATTAAGATTCATATACCTCAGCATAGCTCTGGTTTCTTTAATTCTTCTTTGGAAAGCTCTGCCCGTTGATATATAAGGAAAGCATCGAATAAGCGTACGTTTAAAAAACTGGTTCGACAAAACTATCTTGGGAAAAACTCCATTTGGCCTTCTATTGCTATCTTTATATTTATATATTTTATATATGCAATAAGATTAAACAAGTAAAAATATCTACACCAAATACTGACAACCCTCGCATCGATCCTTCACTGAGTCACGCTCGCCTTGTAGATTCAATACACAGGAACAGGGCAATGCAATTTCTTTCACCGTTTAATAGCGTCGTTTTAAGCCGCAACCTTTGTTCATTTGCCGTGGAAAAATGGAGGAGTCTTAATCGAGTTCGCTTTGAAAAATGATTATGGGGATAATTTTATGACATTTTTTTTTAAAATAGTAATAAATAATTTAGAAATATGGATCACAAACGAGCCTTGCTTGTATACACTTGTCTTTTTTTATAGAATAAGGAAGAAGGAAGATAAAAGTGCACACAGTCTACCTGATGGTAAGTGGATACTGTAGCCCGTAGTGATCTACATCTATCCTCGATTAAGAATCAAAATGCAGATGTGTTGTCACCCCTTAGGAGTAAGATGGAACGCATAGTTTCTAGTAAATAGGGTCTCCGGTTTTCTACACTCACCACACGAAACTCGGCAGCATTAAGCTGTCACTTCGCACTGGTATAGTTGCAGCATGGTTCTACAACATAAAACACACTTACAACAACGCATCAAATAAAATTCGGATCGAGAGCACTCTACAACTGTACTCGGTTCGATTTTGAATCGTAATGCAAATGCGTTGTCACCCTTGATGACCAAGTTGTAATGTTTCGTAATTGTGTAATGCCAGTAAAAAGTCTCCGGTTCTCGTCGCTCACGTGTTTTAGGCTTGTATTCTGTGAGAACATGGTCCTTAGTGTTGTCTGTTTCAGTCAAGCCGACCCAATCCGGGTAGTCCATGCCGACAATATGCGTGCTGCTGGCGTGGTACGCTGCAGCATCGTCCTACCCGTATATTATATTTTACAGAAACCCGTTGTGTCGTAATCCATTACAATACAGAAAATAAGATTTAGATATTAAACAATCTAGTTAATAATATATAAGCGCTATAGTCAATGTTTATGCTTTATCATAATGTGTTATTTGTTACTTGTTGATAAAAAAGTTAAAGTTAGAGCCTTAACGTCCCACTCCTGGGCACGGGCAGGAATTGTTCGCCGCGCTGCCCCAATGCGTGTTGGCGAACTTTACTTTCGAAATATTTTTTTTCTTATTGCTCAGGCATGCAGGTTTCCTCACGACGTTTTGTTTCACCGCCGAGCAAGTGGTAAATCAGCACTTAAAATTGCAACTAACAATTTCATTGGTGCCGGCGGGAATCGAACCCGGTTTGCTCGCGTACTGTGAAATTTACAGCGAGTGCTAACCATCTGAGCTACCACGGCTCTCTTTTTTTATTTTACCACTTTTACAATTTTATCGCTTGTTGATAAACAAGTGGTAAAATTAAAAAATTTGTACAACCGACTTCAATACGACCGAATCGATGTATTCGAAGTCAATTAAATACGAATTATTAAAGATAACTCAAAAAGGTCAGATCTTGATTTATAATTTATATGGGACCACAAGAGAAGCACCAGATTTCAGATAAAAAAAGAATCATCAAAATCTGTTCACCCAGAGAAAAGTTATGAGGTAACACACATAAAAATAAACATACAGTCGAATTGAATACCTCCTCCTTTTTGAACTCGGTAAATAAATAAATAAAATAAATACTACGGTAGGCACAGAGTTAGTATGACTCAAAAACAAAATTAAGAAGTATGTACTACTACAGCTAAGCATTTTACCAGGTGATAGGACGTATTGCTTTTGGACTTTCTGCCCATCAATCCGTCTGAGTTCGCTTACCTGTTTCTGATGCCAAATTGTTATGGTTACACTGTTGTTTTCCGGTTCCGGTCAGAAGAGTATAGATAATCAGTTTAATTACAGGCTGTGAGACATTATCCATTTTCCATCACATCCATCTTAGTCCTTAGATGTGTCAACGCATAGGTAGCTTTCTTTGTTTGAAGTTGGCCGCAGGTGTCCCTAGTAAGCAGTAGCCACTTAACATCAGGTGGGTTCATATGTCATTTCAGTTTAATAAAAAAAATATCGAAACGAATTATAAAATAACCTTTTAAAAACCCCAACCGGAATTTGTTATTAAAGAATAAAGCCCTTACGGGTGCGACAATTGTGTCATGAAATTGTTCATATTGGGGTCGCTTGCAATCGAAGTGTTTATTTGTGCCGTTACAAAACAACCGTCCTCGGTATCGGACGTACCCTTATTTTGGGATATGGCGGTTTCATTACCATATCAATGCCACCAATCTTTGGGTAAACCGCACCGCGTTGTACGCAAATATTGACCATCGTTGCTTATCTGTCTAGGGGGTTAATCTACGGAAATAAAAGTGATTTGTGTGTCTGCCTGTCAAAGTTCAAAAGTTCGTTTGTCTGATGAACTACGCACAAATTAAAAGTTGTTTTTACACTTGCAACGAATAGTATATTCGGCTACACGCCGAAAGTAATCGGCCGGGAAGGAAGTAGTGTTTATTTCAATGTCTTTTCTCTGAAGCTGGGTTTGTCTACGTGAAGAAAGTAAACTCCTGCCTGAAAATACAGAAAAATTAGTCTTACTGGACCATAATCTCGCACTTATAAATTTTAATGTCGATAATTTAAGTGCTTTTAGACATTTATTTGATAATTTTTTTAAAACACTTTAGTATTCGTTATTCGATGGAATATGATAAAAAGTAGCCGAATAGGCCGAATACCGAATATTCGTTGCAGTTCTGGTCATTTTGCTACATGACTTGTTCAAGCCATTTTATGAAGATTGTACAAAGCAATCATGTCAAACATACGCTCCGCGACCAGTTTTAAAGCTTTTAAAACCCACTTATACGTACATAAAGATTCAGTTACATCCATAATGCAGCCTCCTAATAATTTATCTTTTTATTTTACGTACATTTATTTCGACGCTGGTCCACTATCGCAGGGCTTCCTATCTATACTTTGAAGGTAATGGAACACTCACCAAATCCTTTTTTATGGAACCAGTGTCATTTAAAAATGACGAAGATAAAAGTAAAACTTTTATCTAAATCTAACTGAAACATTTTAAAAATGAAATTACAGCCGTGGTATAGTCTCGAAAACTCGCTAACTACCTGCGTAATATAGGTAGGTAGGTACATAACAGTAATAGCTAAATGTCATCTCTTATTTTGCAATATTTCAAAATCATATTTGTAATGATTTCTTATATTTACGCGAACACTACACATGATTAAAACTACTTTTACGGATTTTATCGCGTTTATTTTTACTTTTTATTTTTAATTCCCGACGTTTCGGGCGCTTTCCAGCACCCATGGTCACGGGGGACTGAGATGACTAACGTCCCGATGTCATTGTTAAACCCGGAGTACCTTCAGCTTTTTTAATTATTGTTTATCGTCCGATCTATGCAAAATGAACTGACTATGTCCTGAGGTCTTGCAGTGGTATGCTTGGGTTTAGTTTTAATTTTATTGATTATAGGATCCCAAGCAGGTGGTAGTACCCAGCCTCCTTCTCTATGACTGCGGGAAAGTGATGCAATGACTTCATAGTACGCAAATTAGAGATATCCATACCGAGCAAGTGCTCGGAAGAAAACTAAGTAAGCGCCAAACAACATTTTTATTTATTTTAACAAAACTTCGTTATGGATTAAAAAACTGGTTTATGAGAATTTAGATATGATTATTTACTATGCCTTAAAAATAATTCCTTGAAATTATTCGTAAGAATATTGTGGTGTCATCGAGAATATAAATAATTAGAGCCTACTTTGCAATTTTTTCCTATCGAGAAAATTACATGATATCGTGTTTTCCTTTTATGCAATCCAAGACCATATAGTCAAAAATCATATACCAAAATTTTGGTTTGTAATCTTTAAAACTTAAAAAAAATATGTTAATTAGAAAAACCACTAAGTTTTCGAGTTTTCGTTTAACCTTAAGAAGGGGTGAGTGCACAACCTTTGGAACAAGTTACATGTAATGTTGACTGAGCGAACCTTTTATAATTCAATACAGCATATCAAAATTCGATTGCTTTGCATAGCTTGATAAGCTTCCCCCATAGATTGTCTCATAGGTAGGTTTTTCCTTATTTGCCACGCTTGGCAGACATGTTGGGAACCGCAGTTTTTTTTTGCATTTTTTTTTAAAGTTTTGAGTGGACCAAGCAATATCTAAGTTCAAGGTAATAGCTTCAATGTTGTCTTTTCAAACATTTACATTAAAAAATTCATCTCCTAATTTTATACATTGTTTTAAACATTTTGCATGTTTTTGAGACTGTTGTAAAAGCGTATACATTTTTTTTTTGTAAACATACATTAAATTTTCTGTCAAAATTGTCTCTGTAAATATCCTAAACGAAGTTGATATTATTTACGGTATGTATGTGTTAAACGTTTTTCGCCGATTCGTATTTCTTATTCTTTTTTCCTTTATCCTTTAGAAAACGAATTGTCTGAAATACTCTGTAATAATAATACACAGCTGAAGTTTATCGAAAATGGGGTCCCGAACAAATGAATCTGGAAACATCGCCATCGAATGATTGCCGTGTACCAAGACTACAAAGGTTAAGAAAGCGGTCTGACCCGTCAGCACCAAGAAAGGTAATCACGTTGGCGACCCACGCTTACATACTTACTTACTCATTGGTGTACTGAATTGCGGACTAGTCTATTCAAAGTATTAACGAACAATGAACTTTCTGATCGTGTGAACTGAACGAAATGTGAGTTCAAATATTGACTTAGTAATGGGATTGTCTTACAATTGAAAATAAGTAGAAACTAAGTTGTTAGTCGAATTTATTTTCGGCTAAAATGTTTTATAAGTCTATATTAGTTACAATTATTTAATTAGAATAATTATTACTGGAACAAATCACAACCTTTCCCGACCGATCCACGGATGAACGTAAACCTTCCCCGTAGATTGCCACTAACTACGCTCTTGAGACATTTTATAATAATAAGTCCTCCAGACCGGATTTCGGTCACGGCGGCCAGTCTCAACGGAGAATAGCCACCGGTGCAAGACAGGATTATAGTACCCATGTGGTATGCATGCGTAAGTACAGGTGCACTTTCTATTCCCTCATTCTGATAGCCCAAAGTGACGGTAAACGGCAGGTCCCTCATTTCTGGAAACGGAGCATTACATCTTACTCACCAGGGGTGAAAGCGCATCTACATTCTACATCTTGTTTCTTAATCGAAGATAGATGTAGATGAGCCACAGCATCCATTTACTATCAGATTAGATGAACTGTGTGCTAGTTTGTTACCCGTATTCATCTATTAAGTAGAGATGAAGCGTATATACCAGAACAGATCCAGGGACTAAGTATTTAACGAGACTAGGTTGCACCTATTCCAACTTTTAAAATACTCGATCCATCTAGTCTCACTGTGCCTACGTGTCGTACTCGTATTTTGTTGCCGTAGACTGTAGTTACTAGGCGCTCAACTTGGGTCGTCTTTGCCTAAATCATTAGTTTGTCAGTCATTTGAATTTGAACCAAATTTTAATGGACATAAAGGTAACGTGACGCGCACTCGTGTTTGTTGTGTAATAATATATTCCGTCCTTTTTTAACTAGACTATTCCGTAGTCTTTCTATCTTTGTCTGTCAATACTCGAGACTCGAGACTAGTCGGGACTCGGACTAGTTCAACCAAATACTAGTACGAGACTAGTTGGGACTCGGACTAACTAGTTGTACCAAATACTTATACAAGAGTACAAGGCAGGCGAGTGTCTATTGTCAAATACGGTACGGACTCATGCGAATGTGATCTCGGTGGACGCTGTTTCTATGTTTCCATGACTACATAACATAGTATTTCAAGCGTAAACAATTTACGTTTCGATGATTACGTAGTATATTTTGATGAATATACATTAAATAATTAATATAAGTAAATGTGTCATGCATGCTTTCAGTAGTATAAAAATGTGTTAATTTATGCTTTTTTTTTTTTTTTTTTGCGCCCGAAGCAAATATGGGCAACCCTCCGGAAAGCGGGGGAGGGAGGTTGAGAATGCTCATAGCATACCACGCAGCCGGCTGCGTGGTTATGTGGGACTTTTACCCACTAAACTCAACCTTTTGGGAATTGGCTTAACGATCTGACTAGAGATCTCTAAGCCGTATACGAACGCGACCCTCCTTGGCAGAAAGGAGGGCGCAGCAGAAAGGAGGGCGCAGCAGAAAGGAGGGCGCAGTTAATTTATGCACATTTACTAATCTATATATTTTATAATCGTTCGTAAAGAGTAAACTTCAGTCGTGCGCCGGAACTGACAAACTCACTTTTTATTTTTCAGAACAATTATTTTTTTAATGTTATTTATAAGAATTATGCAAACAATATTCTAAAAAAAATATTATAATTAGGCTCGTTACTATTAAGATTATATGAGAGATAAGTGAAAATAATCCACTTTAAATTCTCCCTTCCGTCATTAGTATGAGCTGCATCAACCAATTATAGAATTATAGTAACGGTAAAAAAACCATAGCAGCTTAAAATCAAGACATACAAACTCAATAGGTGAGTACCCCCATTCTAGAGTTTTTCAAATAAATCAAAGATAAACATCTTTTAAAACAAATTTTACAAAATATGAAGTACTACTAAGTAGCATTTGAAGTAATTTGAAGTAAATTATCTTAATTTGTTTCTCATATAACCTTAATTCTCGTAATTTATTTACGAGGATAATTTTGTAAAGTATGAAGGGAAGATGTATGAATTCATTATTGCACACGTTTCAGCAGTACGCACGTAAAATATGGTACTTGAAACTATAGCGTACCCTATTCCTACTCCAACAATACTAAACTTTATGCGTACTTGATAATTTATGGACTAGGTGGAACAGGTATTTGGATCGAGTATTTATACGGAATTGGACTAGGTGCACCCAGTACGATATTTACCTCGTACGACTCATCTCTACTATTGGTTAAGTAAGAAATATTATCGATTATCGTCCTTAGGTTGTTTAAAATTCAACCTCGAAAGGACGTTCAAAAATATTAAGAATAGGTCGGCTCGACCGGGGAATGTCAAACTTGAGTTACTGAATGCTCTTACTGATATTTCAAAAGTAAAACCGTAGCGCCTTTTAAATGTATATACAGCGCCATCTAGTAAAGAGTATAAATAGTGACACGCTGATTGTCATACAACTGTCTTGTGCAGTTAAAATGATATAAGTCTGAAGCGGTAATTTGTAACGCTCAAGCGCTGTCAGCGCTCGAAATTCATTTCGCAAATGGAGTGAGTGATTAATGTATTTTGAAGAAAACAATTTATAGTTTTCGCCGCATCTATCTACAATTCTTACTTTATTAGATCTTAGCCTTTACATAATAGGCGTTATTAAGTTGACGGCTCCGTGGCGCAGTTGCTTAGCAATTAGTTGCAGTGGTGAGAGCCGCGGGTTCGAATCCCGCACGAAACAAGTATTTGTGTGGCCTACAAATAACAGTTTCTGTTCTGGTTATTTGTCCTTGTGAAATTTATGTATTAAAACCGCCCCTACAAGCCTATACTATACTACGAAAAATTTCTAGTGTGAACTGTTCTAGGAATATTTATAGTTTAGCGTTTTCCAGCCCTTCCCCGTCATTGGCACGTCACGTGGCAGTGGCAGCGAGCAACACCACGAACTCGCCCAACTGTAGATAAAATCCGTTTCGTTGGATTTTGACATTAAGTGATCCGTCGAAATTTCCATTTTTCCCCTTATTCATTTTGGGTCGCGCTTGTTTTATTTTAATTTTTTAAAGGGATACTTTGGTTAGATTTTTAACATAACAATGAAATCGGTCGTAATTTCCATTTTTTCCCTAATCCGCTAGAGTCGCGCTTGTTTCATTTTCGTTTTGTAAAGGATACTTATAAATCTATTACCATTACTACCTCCTCAACCACTCCAAGTAAGCTAATAATGCTTATGTTGGGGTACTTACTATACTTGTTACCGTTTGCACCTAACACATCACGATAGTACTTGACGCTCAAACTTAGACTTCTAATAAAGATTAAAAGCAAAAGAATAAAAAAATTCCACATAATTGCTTTAGAATTTGATGCTAGCAGAGAGTATAAAAGTATTAAAGCCTTGGTTTGAAAAGCTGTTACGTGGAAATTGTGTTATTCTTTTTGGGTCTTTAATGTCGACTTTAACTTTTTGTTGTCCATTTTGTGTGTGAAAAGCTTCAATGTCTGAATAGTTATATAAAAAATAATTAATTATTAGTCGGATCACAATTGACGATGGAAAAGTGTTACGTGGTTACCAAAAAGAAAATTCAGTCGAATTGAAAAACTTAGCTTAAACGCTCCGATGCTCTGCACCACATGCTCCGCCCCGAAGGCTCTTTACAACTTGTTTTTCCGTTTTCTATTATTTAATAGAATATATAATATTTTAAAAACCCTTACCCTTAGACTTTCTTCTGTAACGTGGAGGCAGTTTACATAAATAAATTGGAAAAGGACAAATATCCAGGCCTGAAATCATTATTTGTAAACCATACAATCACTTGTTCCGTGCGGGATTCGAATCTGCGGCCTCAGTGTTGTAATTTATTGGCTAAGCCACTGCGTGACGGAGTGGTCACGTGTGTCGCTTGTGAATAGTTTCTTGTTCGCGTGCATTGTAAATTTTTGGCTTATTTCGTTTATTTGTTTACTATATTTTGTATTTTGTTTTTCAATTGTGTTGTATTTTGGACTGTATTATGTCATTTGTCATCTGCAGCAACGTAACATCACATCACATTTATACAAATAGCTTACATAATTTTGTAAGAAAAGCAAAACATACGGCCTGCAGAAAAATGCAAATATTTACCCTTAAGGGGAAATATAACCTCAAATGGCTTAGCAAGATCCTCCGTTATACCGGAAATATTGCAGCATTAATTTTGAAATAAATATATGGTGAAGTTGAGGATTAATGTTAAGTACTATGTTTGACGAAAACATGATTCCGTTACCATTTTTTTTATAAAGAATATTAACAATGCTATAAACATTACTAATATTCCCCTTAACCACTCGTGGTAAGCTTAAATTGCTTGTGTTACGAGTGGTTCACGCCAGTAGTCGAATGGTGGATTTGAACCTACGACCTTTTTGAGTTCGCAGTCCGCGCCCTGCCATTAGGCTACTGTCGCTTGGAACCGGGCGGCAGGAAACAAGCTTCAGGACGCCAATAGTTTAGGTAATTTCTTTTTACAGTGAAAATAATGGTAATTAAAAAAATAAAAAAAAAACATAAGCCCTGCTTTATAGTTAGTTCAGTTAGTATGCAAAGTTTCATGATCTTATTTAAAGTATTTTATGAATAACAGCGGTTTATTGTTCAGTTTGGAGGTAACTTTGGATTTTTTTCTATCAAGAAAAGTTTACGGAAACATGTTTTCGTCTAACATAGTACTTAATATTAATCCTCAACTTTACCATATATTTATTTCAAAATTAATGCTGCAATATTTACGGCATAACGAAGGATCTTGCTAAGCCATTTGAGGTTATATTTCCCCTTAATTAACGCTCCAGCAACAACAAAGAATGCGCCATACTACCGCTGAATAAGTTATAGTTTTGTTATGTCATGTACGAGAAAAACAGTTTAAAGCGTTTATATAAAACTTAAGACCTATTTTATCGGAAACAAGGCATTCCATCTTAGTCCATAGGGTTGACAAGCATCTGTATTTTGATCCTTAATCGAGGATATATCTAGATGTCTATGTATCACCGTATCATCATGTACAGCATCCACTTACCATCAGGTGGATTTAGGGTACGGTTATCACTTAGAAACACACCCTTAGAAATTTTAATGCCCTTTTTCACCCTATAAGAAAAACTTCTCTCGCGTCACTGTTTACACGATATTTAAAACAATAAAGGGTTTAGTAAGATTATTATAATTCAACTGTATGTATTTTATTTATTTATTTATTCTTTTTTGTACACCACAATACAGAAACATCAATATAGTTAAAACTAATTGAAGTATGTACAATAGGCGGTCTTATCACTGAAAGTGATTTCTTCCAGACAACCTTTGCGTAGAGGAATGATGCAAACAAAAGTTACAAATGGAGGGGGGGCCTACAAAATAATAATTAAAAAAAAAATACAATAATACATAGAAATAAAAGTAAGTGAAAGTTATGTATAAAATATTATATAATAGATTAAATGAAAACAGTAAGAGAAAAGTAAAGTAATTTATCTAATAGCGTTCTAAATAATACGTTTTAACAAGAATTTTGAAAGAGTGAAGAGATTTAGCTCGACGAATATGGAGAGGTAAGGAGTTCCACAATCGCACAGCGGTTACGGTGAAGGATTTCTTGAAAAAGGAAGAAGAGTGCAAAGGTGTAGAGAGAGAAAGATTGACGGAGGATCGAAGGAACCGATTATGGGTAAGAGAAAGATACTGGAAACGGTTTTTTAAATAAAGAGGAGTAGAAGGATTAAACAGCACACTATACAACGCAGAGAGAATGTGAGTATTCCTGCGAAGGCGGATCGGGAGCCATTTGAGCTGTTTGCGAAATTCGGAGATATGATCATATTTGCGAAGCCCAAATATAAATCTAATGCATACATTTTGAATGCGCTCAAGCTTATTAAGCTGCTCCTCGGTAATGTCAAGATAGCAAATATCAGCATAGTCAAGGATAGGCAGAAGTAGAGACTGGGCGAGCGTAACTTTAGTTGATGTGGGAAGGAAATTACGTAATCTACGTAAAGAGCTTAACGCAGCAAACATTTTTCTACTGACCTCATTAACTTGTGAGGTCCAAGACATACAGGAGTCAAGATACAACCCCAGGTTTTTAACCTTGTTACTGTAAGGGATTAGAGTGCAGTCTAGTATAATAGGAGGTAGGGAAGACCAGTCAATTTTACCAATTAATCTAGAACTACCGATGACAATGATCTGAGTTTTCTTAGCATTAATCGTTAAACCATAACATTTACTCCAATTCGAAATACAATTCAGATCAGCGTTAATAGTTTCAACTGCTTTAGATAGATCTTCAAGAGAGGACTGAGTATAGATTTGGAGATCATCAGCATACAAGTGGTAGTAAGAGGACAAATTATGACTTATAGAGTTGAAAAATGTAAAAAGGAGGAGAGACAACACGCCACCTTGTGGTACACCAGCAGCTGTAGTAGTCCAGGTGGAAAAAACCTCTTGCACCTGAATTCGCTGTCGGCGACCAAACAAGTAACTTCGAAACCAGTCAACTACAGTTGGAGATATGTTGAGAGAGCGTAGGATGCTTAACAAGATATCAAAATCTACAGTATTAAATGCGTTACTAAAATCAAGCAACGTGAGAATCGTAAGCTTTTGTTTATCCATACCATACCGAATATCATCAGTGATTTGTAAAAGTGCAGTAGTCGTGCTATGGCCAGGACGGAAACTGGATTGCAAGGGATTTAAAAGATTGTGTTTTAAAAGATAGGTGCTTAATTGATTGTGCACAAGGCGTTCTAGAACTTTAGTTTATATAGGTCTATAATCAGAAAAACTAGAGGGATTTGACTTTTTCGGAAGAGGAACTACAAATGCGTCTTCCCAAGCTGAAGGGAAAAAAGAAGAATTCAGAATTCAGTGAATTATTCAGGATAGACGTGATTATAGGTAAAAGGAGATCAATGAGAGGGATGACCATTTTCCGACTAATGCAGTCACTACCAATCGAATTTGAATGGATGGACATTATGGCTCTCTTAACATCACAACTGTTAAATTGGCTAAAATTAAAAGCAGAGGTGTCCGGAGTGGGAGCTGTTGAAAGAGAGTCCAAAGTATTATGTTTTCCTTTATCGCTAATGCAAGACAAAGATGAGAAATGCAAATTAAGTTGATTGAGATCAAAGTTATGGTGTGTGAGATTTTGTCGTAATTTCCCAACTCCTAAGGACTTAAGAAATTTCCAGACCCTAGCAGGGTCATGATCCTGTACTGATTCATGGATATGGCGTCGTTGTGCTTTTCTACACAGATTATTGCAACGATTCCGTACTAATCTATACTTCTCTCTATTCAAATCGCTAGGAAGTGACTTGTATTTAGCTTTGGCACAATTTTTAATGTGGATGATTTTTTTTATATCATCGGTCAGCCAAGGAGAGGGAGGATACTTTACACGCACTGGACGAACAGGAGCATGAACGTCATAAAGCTGAATTAAAGCGGTATTTTGTAGGTCTTTTGCGCGATATCGTTGTCAATTGTCAACTGCTTTTAAGGATTATTTTTATGTGGGTTCTGTGTGTGTGTGACAAAATAGCCAATGTAGCCGTTTAAAGCTCAAAGCGGGACCCTTATTATTTTTACACCGACTTCAGAATGTATTTTCTTTATTAAGTAACCACATGAATGTCACTGGTACTCATGCATCAAAAATGTAATTTACAATTAAGGTTTATTTCTTTATAGTAAGAAACTAATATAGAGATTTCCACCTATGTACTGACTCATCACGATATCTCTTGAACCATAAGACCTAGAGACTTAAAATTAAATAGGAATATTCCTTTCGCCGGGTCAGCTAAGAACGGATTTTACGATATTTCTCCCGCAAGTGGGGTTGTGAGGGTGTAAATAAAAAATCACATTTTCAAACTATAGCTTTTATAGGTAATATAAAACGTGGGCAGAATATTCTTTTGAAATGTTAAAAGTAACTAAGAACGGATTTTATGAAATTCAACAAGGGCGGTGTGAGGCGTTAAAAAACTTAAACTTTTAATATATTATAGCTCCTACAGTTTTGAATTTGGCGAAATTATTATTTTTGTCATCTTGAGTTCAACTGAGAACGAATTTTACGAAATTCCGCTAACGATGGGGATTGCGGGGGCGTTATAACTAAAACACATGAAATATGCAGTCCACGCTGGCGAAGTCGCAGGAAACAGCTAGTTATATCTTATAATAATAAGTTAATACCTTATAAGCGTACAATTCCTGGGCGCTAGTGATAAAGGTCTTAGCAGTATTTTTAGAGAATTTCTAAATTTTATGTTCTTTTAAATGAATTTGATACAAAAATAATCGTTAAATTGCTTAATAAATTGATAAATTTTATAAATTAAATTAGCTACTTTTAGTAGTGTCTTAAAACGATTTTCCATATTATGTTAAACTAATATTTAAATAGTAGGTAATTTGCTATAAACTTTATGACGTCATTGCCATACAATTTTCGTAAGAATGTTTGTAGCTCGTATTCCAATTGCCTAGAGTGTCTACCCAATTGTTTTGAATCAAGACACACTGCGTAGACAATCTAACGAGCGACCAATTTACCACTAGTTTATTAGAGATCACACGAGATAAATGTTTTAAAATACAATTACATCACTTAGCCAGCTCCGCCGTGGCAAAGAGAATTTCATAAACGCGGACGACAGACGCCGCGCCGCGCCGCCCCGTCTAACTTCCAGTTCCATTTCCTCCCGCACTTGAATTAACCAATAAAATGAAAACACTGCGCGGCGCAAGGATTAATTTAACTACTTGTGCCAACAAGCGACGTCCGACGCGACTATAATTCAATTGCTCTTTATTAAGGTTAAATATTGGAATTTTTGAAGTGAAAACTTCTTTAGCGGCGTTGTACACTTTTTTTGTAATGGGTAAAAAATGTTAAACTCGCGTCAGGACACGTGACCCTGATCGAAAATTCGTAAGACGGATGGAGAGAGAGAGAGAGAGAGAGAGAGAGCCGGCGCGGCGTAGGAGAGTAAGTATCCCCCTCTCTTTCTACGGTGCGGCGAAAATGTATGCCTGCGCTTGCTGTTTCTGTTTCGTTTAGGCGGCGCAGGGCGCTTGCGCGAATGTTCGTGTGTGATAATTAAAGCTATTCGTGCAAAATTATTCTCTAATCATTCCAAAATATCAAAAATGCACAACGTTAATATTCAAGTTTTCACTTCTGCCGGCACTCCCGGAGTCGTCCCGTCGTTTTTTTTTTTCTTGTTTATGCTCGTAGTATAATAATAATCATGTCGAATTTCTGTCACAGCGGCCAGTTTAAGGTGCAAGAGGTCAGCTAGATACAAGAATTAATGCCTTCCCGCTTATACTCATTTTAGTAAAGCCTACAACATACAACCTATATACATCCCTGCTGGTCGCAACCCCGTCCCCCGTCTGAGAAGTTTACGGTGGAAGGAAATAGTAGTGAAGGAAATAATTTCGTCAAAGGTTGATAACGCTATTGCGATGTATCCGGTGTGGCAACTGTCCATGAGCTGCGGTGGTCGCTTACCATCAGTTGAGCCGCATGCTCGTTTGCCTCTCTCATATATAAAGTCTCTCGTATATCAATATAGTAATGTAAATACTATTAATGAGATCGACGTTCGCATAGCCTGGCCCTAGCTATGACCCGCCATAGTCTAGGCGGAGGTAGCATTTGCGTTATGTTAGACGTGGGTTTTAATTGTGTTGTAACTGTTGTCCTCGTGTATTGGATACAGCATCCTACCCTACCTAAGATTTACTGTGTATAAATGCTACATTGGACATGTGTGGGTTAAAATAAGCGATACCTCTACGTGGTAGAGCCATGCTGCAGTTATATTTTGGTTGTAATGTTGGATCGGGTAATGACTACGCTCTCACAGAATAACAGATTAATGCTGCTGTGTTTTGTATAGTGAGTGTAGAGAACCGCAGACGCTTTTTACTGGCATAGAGGCATTCCATTAATCCTCAGGGATGAAAACGCATCTGCATTTTTATTCTTAAACGAGGATAGATGCAGATGTATTAGGTGTACAGCATCCACTTACCATCAGGTGGACTATGTGCTCGTATGTCACCCATATTCTATAAAAAATTAAGAAGTTTTTAAAATTTTATACAGTTCAATACTTAATGGTTGTGTATTTTCTTATTAATATCGGAATATTCGCGTATTGAGGTATGCAATATTGCGGTCTCCGGGTCATCAAACTCGACGCTGCGCCGTTGTCCCCGCATACGGGAGCACCCCGCCATCTATAATTGCATCTCAAGGACAATGGCCTTGCCTCGTGTTATTCGTGTCCTACTGAATCATATGGACGTTTTCGTCCTACTAGTGTTTAGGTTCGATCTTGCAGTTTTAATCGCGTTATAAGCAAATATTTACGTTGTTGTTTTATACAATTTTATCCTAATTAGATATTCTAAACGTCACTTGGAAGGGAATGCTAAATTGGCCCTTAAACAGCTTGGTGTAAAACTTTATGTATTTTGAGTAACATTGATCACTGAATGTTACCTACAGAATATTACAAACATCGTAACAATTAGCTGAAACAAGTTTAGTTCAAGTAGTCAAGTTATCGTAACATGTTGGGGGAGAAAACTGAAGTTCCCTCTAATAAAATTAAACAGTGGGCCAACTTTCTGATGCTTCCATTGTACTTTTGTTCCCTATAGTTCGCCCTAAATTGATTAGAGTGGACGTTTTTGGACGACGCGACGTTGAAAAAGTGAGGGAAGTCGACGTTAGTTCTTAGTTTGAAGATGCGTTTGTTGATACCTGCTACCGAGTATTGTGGCACAATTTTAGATGAGGTCATACAAGAAAGCATCCAAAAGTTTTCTCATTTGGACATCCTTGCTTAAGCCCTGGATTGTTCAGAAGATCAACATCAACATTTATTATATTATTTCCCAGCTAATGTTGATATTAGTTGTCACTATAATAATTTAGTTAATTTGTTTTATTTATCATTCATTTCGTTAGTCAACCCATATAGGTCCACCGCTGGACATTGTCCCACTCTGGTTTCTCTTATTGTGGTTAGTATTATTATCTTTGCTAATTTGTTTATAAACGTAAAACTAAAAATAAAATATTAACGTTTTAGTGTTTGTTTACTTGAACACATAATGAATATACAATAACATTTATATATAGTAAATAACGCATAGATTGATTTAAATATCTGAATACCATAAAATATAACCTGAATATTTATTGTGAAGTAATAAAACGATAGGTCATAAATGAGTAGTTTACGAGTATGATATTATAGCTAATAAGATATAAGAACAATCATCCATTATGCGAAGATCTCCATGCCTTGAATTCGGAATCTGCAACGAACAGTAGCTTTATTTAGCTATCTTTTAACTATACGATAAAATATTTAGTTACTTTTTGTCCTAATATCACTTGATAAAATGCATAAAATACATTAAACATTATTCTAGTAAATACAAAATTAACATTTAGTTTAATTTATTATATATAGTGTCCTAAAAATCCTAGAGACATAGTGTCATGCATCTTTCTGATATAATAATAAACTACGGTCTATCTTATAGCTAAACGATAAAATATTTAATACGTGGTAGAGCCATGCTGCAGTTATATTAGTAGTATAGTTGTAGCACGAATGGGTCGGCTCGACTGGGGAAGGACTACGCTCTCACAGAATACCAGCGTCAAATAGTAGCTTAATGTTGCTGTGTTTCGTATGGTGAGTGTGGAGAACCGGAGACCCTTTTTACTGGAAACGAGGCATTACATCTTAGTCCTCAGGGGTGACAACGCATCTGCATTTTAATTCGTAATCAAGGATAGATTTAGATGTCTATGGGCCACAGCAAACACTTACCATCAGGTGGACTGTGTGCTCGTTTGTCACCCTATCCTATAAAAAAAATATTTAGTTACTTTTGTCCTTATATTATTGATTAAATATTAATTTAGTTAATACAAGATTAACAGTTAGTTTAATTTATTATGTACTTATATAATGTCGTAAAAATCCTTAGACATTTAGTGTCATGCGTCTTTCTGATATAATAAAAGACTACGGTTGCCAACCTTAGCAACTACGATAAATATCCTTATAGAATAGGCCTCTTTTTAGGGATGTATTTTTGATAGGCTGTAATGGAGACTAAATCTTGACCAGTTCAATCCCCAAATGATATAAGTTTGCGCGTGTACAGCTAAAAAAGCCACTTTGCATATGAAATTAGTGGGAAGTTGCAGGATGGCTTGTAGGGTCAACCACATTTTTTCGTTGGTGGCGTCACCGAAATACTTTTTAACTTTTGGACCGCTGTAAATATACAGAAATGTAATTGAAATGAAAAGAAAAGTATGCGCAATGCATAAATAAAAATTGTTATTTAAATATGTACCTACTTTTCGAAGATTCCATAATGACACCGCGTTAACGTTATGTTAAATGGTAAGGCTTATTATTTTAAGGTTGTGTTTTAAACACATTATATAAATTAGTTTCATTTAAAAAATAAAATAAAACAGTCATAGTGTTTGTGCCTGCCCTGGCCAGTGCGTGCTCGCCGAGATTTCTTCGAGGTTGTAAGCAAGTTGTTTGTTTAAAAAATATCCCCGCGTTAGTACTAATGCGCTTACCAATTGCGGGTATTTGCGTTTTAATACCCGCACACCGTACGACAAGACGACCCTAAGGTTGTATGAGCAAGAAACAAGAAACCAAATAAATATCGAGAAAATTTTTATATTTAATCCGCAATCTACTAAGAAGTGCGTTATGTTTTTCTCTCCTCTGTAAACTCTTCCGAATAATTGAAGGCCATGTGCGGGTCATGCTAACGTTACTTTTATATTTGCTACAAAAACCCCTTTCATTGTTTTATAACTGCTTTCTCAAATCGATTTAGTGATCAAATGAAATTCTTGATATATGTTAGCTAGCTAGCTAACCTAGCTCTGTATGTTAATTGTACAACTGACGCGTACGTTTTGTTCAATTTCCAAGGCAAACTCATTTTTTATTCCCGGCTTTATTTAAACATCCATTAGCTAACGCCACGTAACCCTAATAACAAATTGACTTTAGTGTAAAAGCAATCCTCATGTACGATGAAAAACAAAATTGTGTTTGCATTTATTCAGTTACGTCATGAATATGAACTCTGAATTCGCTATAAACTCTTAAAGGGAATTTACACAGTTACGGTTTATTTGAGACGATTTTCATAAAGTTTCGCCATTTTGTGAGTCAACGTTATATTTGGTTTAATTCACCTTGATGAAAAACGAAAGATGGTTTTTGGCGTATTAGGTTTGATCGTATGGTGAAAACAACATCCATTTTATGTTTTCACAATCGTATTGTATAAGAAAAACATATCGGTAAGTAAGGTAATGAAGTCGTTGCTAATACATAATGTATGGAGGAATTAAAACTCCGCTTTCAGAATGTGGAATTATTTTATTCTTTGTAGTAATCAAAAAAAAAGAAGAAAAGAGAAGAAACCTTTTTATTAAATGTAATTTTTTTATTAATTTTTAAGGAATGCAACAATCTCTAATGTCGTATCGTCTAAGGGAGTTCTCATATTTATCGACGCGGAATCAGCTTCAGCCGGTCAGAAAAACCTTTATGTCTACGAAATACGGGTGTTGCTAGTGCCATTCTCATCGGATCTGCTCGTACGACCCGTCACAACTTCGACCGACGGCAAAACGAGCGGTTTGCCGATTAGCTGATCGCATCGCATCCCTACGGCGCTGGAAGTAGCCGAACACCCAAGTCGACGTGTTGACGACGTCAACACGTTTCCGACGGCAGCCCAACGACGTAGGTGACGGCCGGCCGAGCCGACCGTTTTTGTATTGTGTTGCGTATTTTTTTTTTTTATAGAAGAGGGGGCAAACGAGCATGTGGCTCACCTGATGTTAAGTGACTACCGCCGCCCATGATCAACTGCAACACCAGGGGAATTGCAGATGCGTTGCCGGCCCTTTAGAAAGGAGTAAGCTCTTTTCTTGAAGGTCCCCAGGTCGTATCGGTCCGGAATAATCGCCGGTGGTAAATTATTCCACAGAGAGGTTGTACGCGGAAGAAAACTCCTTTTGAAACGTACAGTGGTGGACCGCAAAGCAACCAGATGGTGTGGATGGTATCGGGACGTTTGCCGCGTAGTGCGTTCACGAAATTTGGCGGCTGGGATTAATCCGAACAATTCCTCAGAGCACTCTCCATGGTATATGCGAAAGAAAATGCAAAGGGATGCAACATCTCTTCGCAGTGCCAGAGAATCGAGCCGATCGGAAAGCACTCGGTCGTCGACGATTCGAGCCGCTCTGCGCTGGATGTGGTCAAGTGGAAGGAGCTGGTACTGGGGAGCCCCAGCCCAGAGATGGGAACAGTATTCCATGTGCGGCCGAACCTGCGCCTTGTAAAGTTGCAGGCGGTGTGCCGGCATCAAATACTGCCCCGCTCTGCTGAGCACGCCAAGCTTTTTAGAGGCCAATTTGGCCTTCCCTTCCAAGTGACCACGAAACTGCACGTCACTCGATATGTCGACGCCGAGGATTCCGATACTGACTGAGGCAACAAGGGGAGTGCCTTGAAACTGAGGGGATACGACAAAGGGGTTCTTTTTAGCGGTTAACGCGCAAACTTGTGTCTTCTGGGGGTTAAACTGGACTAGATTTAGTCGCCCCCAATCCGAGACTCTGTCCAGCAGAGACTCGACTTCAGACACAAGTTTGTCCCGGCACTCGGAGACGTTTTCCCGAGAAATATTGGCTCGGCCGGTGTAAAGAGCATCACCAGTGCTGTCATCTGCATAGCAATGAATGTCACGGGTCTGCAACATATCATTGATATGCAGAAGAAACAGCGTTGGCGATAGCACGCAGCCCTGTGGAACACCAGCATTAATAGGCTTGCAATCGGAGCTTGCACCGTCTACAACGACCTTGATGCTCCGATCTGCAAGAAAACTGGTGATCCAATCGCACAATTTCTCGGGAAGCCCATAGGAAGGGAGCTTCGAAAGAAGCGCTTTGTGCCAAACCCGATCGAAGGCCTTCGCAATGTCCAAACTAACGGCCAATGCCTCCCCCTTGGACTCTACTACCTCCGCCCATCTGTGAGTTAGGTAGACCAGAAGATCACCAGCTGACCTACCACGGCGAAAACCGTATTGGCGGTCACTAATTAGCTGGTGCTGGCTAATTAACTCATGAGCTGGCAGTTTACAATGGACTCCATTGTTTTGGAGAACAAGGAGGTGATGGCGTTAGGCCGGTAGTTGGACGGGTCTGAGCGGTCGCCTTTTCTAGGGATCGGGTGGACGAAAGCCGTCTTCCATGATTTTGGGACTACGCCTAGGGAGTAGGAGTACCGGAAAAGACGCGTTAAAACCGGTGCCAACTCTGGAGCACACGTCCTCAGCACAATTGGGGGGATTCCGTCAGGCCCACTCGACTTGTGGATGTCCAGGGAGAGGAGTGCTTTGCGAACCGAGCGCTGAGTGAACTGCACTTCCGGCATTGAGCACTCACACCGCGGGATGGTCGGCGGCGTACTCCCCCCGTCATCGAGAGTCGAGTTAGACGCAAAGAAAGAGCCTAGAAGATCGGCTTTCTCCTTTGCGGTGTGGGCCAGTGAGTCGTCCTCCCTGTGCAGAGATGGAAGAGATGGCTGACAGAAATTCCCCTGGACAGCCTTGGCGAGAGACCAGAATGCACGGGTTCCAGAAGGAAGGCGAACTAGTTTCTCGCCAATTCTGCCTATGTGCTCTGACTTTGCCTTGGCAATGACTCTTTTGAAGGACCTAGAGGCGGAATTACACTTCTTTTTTAGAGCGCTGGTGTTTACATCCCGGGACGCTGATGCGTCAGCCCAGGCTTGGTAGCACTCCTGCTTATAGCATGATACTATTTTACAGGAGCGACCAAACCATGGCTGAGATTTGCCTCCAATGGGCACCACAGAGGAAGGAATAAAAAGTTCCATACCCTGAAGTACCACATCAGCGACAGAATCCGCAACAACGTTGGGATCGTCCGGCGAGAAGCAAACCCGCCCCCAAGGGTAGGATGCAAAGAAAGACCGCATCCCATCCCAATCGGCTGACCTATAGTGCCAAACA